>CM076581.1:385843805-386443805 GCA_034641835.2 Pinus albicaulis | reverse complement strand
ACTCAATATATTTCAGTCTAATGTGAGCAGGCAGTGTTTTAGATATTTTTATTAGTTTGGGCTTTTCCTCACTGCCTACATTGCATTCTTCTACTTCAGATTCTATGGGTTCCAGTTTTGTCTTCTTGGCCACATCATTCAAATCAAATAATTCTTCTAAGGGGACCAGCCCTTTTGGCAAGCTTTGGTCTCTAGATTGTAGCACTTCTAAGTCTTCATTTTCTGATTCTGTGCTATTCTCTGTTTTATGATTGGATTCATAGGTTAATAGATTTATTTCATCAATCTTGGGAGATTTTTCTTCTTCAATAAGTAGGTTTTATTTAGCAGGACAGTCATCATCAAAATCTGAATCTGAGTTTGTTGTTTCAAATAAATTATTGGATTGCAGGAAGTCTTCTATCTGTTTATCTCCCTCAAAAACTTGCCAGTATTTTCATTGTCTGGGACAGCTGGTCTAAATTTGTCTTGAGTGGTGCAGTGCTTGGTTTCATAAGGTGTAAGACAAGTTCTAGCAGCAAAGGCTAAACTATTGGCAATGACATTTTGGTTTCTTGTGACAAATATAAGCTGGGATTCATCAAAATTTCTTAATAGGTCTATGGCATCATCTCTATAGGCTCTAAGTTTGGGATGATTAGCGTTATATTCCCCACTTACTTGCCTAATAATCAACTCTGAATCCCCATAAAATTTTATCTTTTTGGTCCCTAGTTTTTTCAATAAATGAAGGCCTAGAAGGAGAGCTTCATACTCAGCTCTGTTATTGGTACATTGAAATTTTAATTTGTAGGAATGCAACTCAGCATAATTACTTTCAATGTTATGTAACCATATGCCTACTCCTGCATCATTTCTATTGCAAGACCCATCAAATTTCATACTTCAAAGAGGACTGTTTTTAGAATTAAGAGATATTTCATTGTTGTCATCTCTGCATTCTTCATCATTCTGTTCTAAACTAGGGTCTGCACTAGATTTTCCTGAATTTTGTTCCTCAATATTTTCAATGTTTTGAGGTTTTACTTCTGGTTTTTCATGATCTGCATTATTTATATGATTGTATTGGACCTCAAGACTTTTAAGATGTTTGCTGTGAATTTCTAAATCAGCAGACTATTTTTTAATTTCTTCTCTACTTTCCTCTTCATCCATGACTGCAACCATGTTTGAATGTGAAGTGATTACAACATTGGATGTTTTTGCATTGATTAACTCTTGCTCTTTATGAATATCATCATTAAAAAGGATAAAAGAGTCAAGGTCAGTGTGTATGGAGTAAAGAGGAGATTTTTCTGGTCTTTCTTGGCTACTCACCATTTATTTCATGTGTGTTTCCCTATAGATTCTTCTAGGTCGACTGAAGACAGGGATGGTGGCATAAGTCATATCCATTTGCATTGTGCCTTGTAACTTAGCACCCCATGATATTGAAAGGAGCATGCCATATTTGGGGGGTATATCAGCCACTACAATGTCCATCACTAAACTCTTGGCTAGTATTTGGGTTAAGTTAACACACGGATCCTTTATCAAGCCAAGGCATCTCATCCTACTTGAATCAAAAGAATATAAATCTTTATATGGTCTAGTTACCTCTAAGCCTAATATTTCTCTTATCACCTTGGGCATGAGGTTGTGTGATGCTCCTGAATCAAGCATGGCATTGTGCAAGATATTTTCATGAATGTTTAAACTAAGGTAGAATGGATGGGTTGTTCCTTCTTGAAATTTCCCTTCAATTTTTGGTCCAAAAATTAACTCTGGGGTATCATCATTTAAGTTGACAGTGTCATGAATGTATTCTAATTTTAAAGCTTTCAAAATCTGACCTCTATATACATTTTTAGTGACTAATTCTGTAAGTGGAACAGAGATTTTGATTTTGGATATTTCGCTCTCTAGGTTGAAGGGAATCTTGTTTTTTAACATGTTTAGCTCAACCTTCTTAGTCACTATTTCATCAGCTAAATCAGCTTGCTGATTTTCGTTATTTACAGTATTCAGAATGGTTTTTTTAGGAGCATTAGCTGTGGTGCTAGTGCTATTGGGGTCAGTACTCTGCTTTTCACTGGTTTGAGCATTTTTCCCCTTGTTTAAATCAGAATTTACGGCCACTGTTTTGTGATTTTCAACTGTCTTTTTGGGTGTATTTTTAGGGCTGTTTTTGGCAGATTTATCAGAGGCTTTGTTCTTGGGAGTTTCTTGATTCTTCTTATTTCTGAGGTCATATTTTTTAGGTGACCCTATGATGGCATTCAGAGTATTGTTCATAATAATCATTTTTTGGTTTTCTGTCATCATAAGGTGTATATAGACCTTGTTTTCTTTCATAAATGAGATCAGAATCCTCATTACTGACTCCCAACATATTCGTGTGGTCATCCTCTGTTTGTTCATTGGTTTCTTCATCCTCATTAACATAATTTTCTTGAAATGGAGGTCTGATATGCTGATCATCCTCTCTCTGTCTATTTTGAGGTTGATTTCTCCTAAAGTTCTGATTTTGATTTTGAGATTGATTTCTATTTTGAGGAGCTGATTGGTTTTCTCTAGATTGTGCTCTCTCAAGTATGCTCATTTTCTTCATCATTTCCTCCATCATTCTTTCCATTTTGAAGCTAGAGGTGGAAGGTGCACTCTCCTCCCTAAATGATACTTTCTTCTCATTCCTCATCCTAGCTCTTTTCTCAATCAGATTTACTTCCATAGCTAGAGCCCCTTTTTGCATGTCTTCTAAAGTCAAGGGGTCTCTTTCTCTTAGCTGATAGGCCATTTTAGGATCAAATCCTTCAGGAAATTTGGCCAACGCTGAGCCTTGTGGAGGTTTCAAGTCTGGGGGTAGGGCATTATAAACACTATTGAACCTTGTGCAATAATTTTGAACACTTTCCCCAATGTTTCTCTTGAGATTGTTGTAATCTGAAAGTATTTGAAGAGGGTTTTTTCTAACTTCCCATTTTTTTAGGAATGAATGATGGAGAGCTTGAAGATCATTAATACTATGAGGGGTTAAGCCTTAAAACCATTTTCTTTCTTCTCCCCCTAAGCTTTGAGCAAACAATATGAGTTTGATAGTTTCATCATATATCTCATTTCTATCAAAATAGTCATTCATTTTTTCCACATGTTGTGAAGCAGTAGTAGCACCACTAGAATCATATAATGGTATCTTGGATTGATAGTCCTGTGGTATATTGACTAAAGGTAAAGGAAGGACTGGAGGGGCATACCATGTTTCCATGATAGGAGGTTGTGGGAAAAACGGGGGGTTTACAGATGGAGGATGTAATATGGGGGGTAGTTGGTGAAATGGAGTGGTTTGAATAGTGGGTGTATGGATAACAGAAGTAGATGGATCAGCAAGAGATTGTTGAGCAGATCTAGGATGAGAGAAACCAAAATTATGAATGAAATGGAAATCTAGAGGAGTAGTTTCTTTGCTACCAGGATGTTCACCTTTATCTTGGGATGAAGGTGGAGACTCAAAATCTATCTGATCTATATCATCAAGTGACCTAGTTCTAAATGGGTTTCTTAAGTCAAATTGTGAATCTTGTAGAGCTGTAAGGTTTTCAGGAATAGAATTAGCTTTATGGACTGGCCTGACAACAGCTGAAGTTTTAGCATTAGGAGATTTTCTAAGTATATTTTCTGGGTTATCAACTATCTCAGGAGGTTTTGGGTCAGGATAGGCTCTAGTATGAACTCTTTTAGAAGCCACTATGCTATGTTTTTAGACCCAATGATAAGAAAAATTTACCCAAATATGACAATATTTGTTAGGCTAACTGATCTTTTAACATGACAACTCAATTATTAAAGTTTGTCTTTAGGTCTATTCGGGATTGTGGAGTCACCAGGTGGAAATTTTTAGCTTTAGAAGGTAAAAAATTTTATGGTCCACCACCATTAATGGGTTTGAATACCAATCTAAAATATTTTTGGGTTTTCTGAGTTTTTACAGTCCTGTGGGTTATGAAAGTGTCCTAAATCTGTTTCAACACTTAGCTACGGTGATAAGACAAACGGATTTTACTCTGTGGCTTACTAGCTGATTTCTTCAAGGTTTGATAAGGTCATTTAAGAATCCTAAGAAGGACTTAGATTGCCACTGATTCAGACAAGTCCTGTTATGATTACCAACATTCTTGGTAGTGTTTGAAGAAAGATATTCATTCTGCACTGAATGCTGAGTGTTTTACTTTAAGGATTTTACTCATACATTCCCCAGTATGGTCGCCAATATGTTGGTGTCTCTGTAGTTTGCAAGATTGGAAAGTACAAACGCTGCAGAGCCTACATCAAAACCGCTTTGGAATCTGAGGACCTAGCCATCCTATATTCAGAGAGGGATCTCTCTATTCATGTGTTTAAAGATGTAATCTTTAAAGCTTTTAGTGTGATTTTAGGCTAGTTATGAGGAAAAAGGGTTTTTTGTTTGTTTTGGTTAGACAAGGATGTAGTGAAGATGAAGGAAGTCTTTATGAAGGTTGAAGGTGTAAGTAGGTGAAGGAATGGTCTAGCTGATAAGATAGGCAAGGAGTAGCATCATTCCATTGGGCTATGGAGTCATAATAGGGTTTAATTGAAACACCACTATTCAAGAGTGGTCCATGAGGCAAGTCATCCATGTCAAAGGATCTCTTTAAGTTGATTTTATGGAATGAAACATTAAAAAGTGGAGTGAGGGAAATCAAACAGATGAAGGAAAAAAGAACAGCCTAAGATCAGGAAAAGACTTTTAACTTATCTTGCTTTTGGCATGCACTTAAGGAAAGACAAAAAAGTAATATAAGATCAGGTAAGTACTTTGAAACTAGCCTGCTTTTGATATACTTTCAAAAGAAAACATTTAGAAAACATAGAATAGCTTAAGATCAATTAAATACTTTTAACTTAGCATTCTTTCAGCATATTCAAAGGAAAACATTCATGATCAACACAAAAATTAGTCTAAGATCAAGTAAGTACTTTGAACCTATCCTGCTTTCAACATGCTCTTAAGAGAACTTTTCAAAGCAACTGTTGGAGAAAAAACTAGAGGACAGGGCTAACCATAGACTTCCTTAGCTCAATCTTTAATTAGTAGACTTATCAAGAACATTCAAAGACCACATCTCAAGTTGTACTCAGGAAACATGGGCTCACCAACACTTCATTGGTTATACTCTATTGAATTATCTTTAAATAAACAATCAGCAAAAACCATAAAGGATAAAGATTTTCAGTGAGATTTAGGATACTTCAGAAGTAAATCCTAATCCATATTTTTTTTTCTTTATCAGAGAAAAATGGACAGAATGGAAACAAGAAGAAAATAACAATTTACAATGACAAACACATCACCATTGACATAGACTAGGATCCCATGAATCAGTTATTTGTATTTGATGTTCAAACCAGTTACAATCTTCAAATCGAAAGGGCCTCTACAGTTCCAAACTTCTCATCTCAGCTTGTGTATCTTCAATTACAAACAGAGCTACAGCAACTTCAAAAAGCTATTTACATGCAACAGATATCTAGAGACCAACCCTTTCACTGTCTTCTACAGAAGTATTTATAGAAGGAAGAGGAGGTGGGATGAACGAAAAGGTGTTTAGTTCAATTAATACAAGTTAATGCTTCTCTGCCTTTGAGGGGCTCAATAGAGAAAATATCTGATGTTTTCCATGTATTAATTGGTTTTCATTTAATTTTTAGCTACTTGGTAGATTTTTCTAACTTCAAACACTTTCAGACAGGCTGGCAATAACTCTATCTGCTTTTAACAAAAATAACACTGTCTAAGGCAATAACTATGCCTTCTTTTGATTTACTGAGACTGCAGGTGGAACTTTGGTAGCTGAAGAAGATAAATGGCCTCTGATGTGGTAGTGGAGGCCTTTTTTACTGATATTTTTCTTTGTTTTTACTTTAAAACACTTTTGATCTGATCTCGAGCTGTGTTTAGGCTTAATTAGGCCTTGATCTTTGCTTTAGGTCTTCATCCTTTGATATTGTCTTTACCATTTTTAAACTATGGATCAAAACCCTGATCCTCATTTTTTGGCATTAATCTTCTTTATCATTGATTCTTCATATTGATACACTTTATTGTTCTGTTTTCACTGGCACAAATGGTTTTATGTAGTTGGAGGGTTTCATCTGGGATCGAGGATTGTGATCCACCGATGCAATTGAGAGTACGAAACCCTGCTAGTTCCTTTCTTCGTGGATATAATACATAGAATCGTCACCCTGTACTCATATGGTCACATGTCTGTGACTGTGTAAATACATAGATCGAACACCACTTAAACCCTGCAAAACACAAAAAACTCATTAAGAAACCCTGCGGGAATGGTATAACTGCGTTACAGAGGTTTAATGGAGGTGATGGAGTGCTTGAGGATGGATAAAATGCAGTGGAAGAAGGGTAGAAACCTGGCAGAACAGCTAACCAGGTAAATATTTAAAATATAGCATGAAATTGAGGAAGGGTGGTTTCGGAAAACCGGCAGCAGTTTTCGCGTGGAATTTGGGGGGTAGGCGGTATTTTGTGTTTGGAACGCAATACGATACAGAGATTGAGACGTGCCATTTCAAACCCACTTTTATCGCGTGGAAGTAGCGCACTGTGGGGAAGGGCCAAAAATTACGCGATATAGATCGCTGGTTGTCGGATGATGGGTGGCAGATCTGACGGTGCGGGTTGCACAAGACGAATGGGAAGCTGCAGGGTTGAACACCGGGTGGGGTCTATGATGACGTATGGTTTTTTCACATAGTGGATGAGTTAAATGGAAAGTTGAGTTTATCGGGTTAAGTCCCAATCGTCAGATCTTTCGAATGGATGGTCGAGATTTAAAGAGGAGCCGGAAATTTTAAAAAGGGAAGAAGGCGCGATAAATGAAATATATGGAAGAAAGGAGGCCCGATGGTTGTTGACCTATGTAGATAAATAGTCCAGATTTTCTTAGGACCATAACGTCAGGAAAAGGAGAATAGATGGAAGGTCGGGGTTTTTAATATGAGGGTTCAATGTTTTAAGTGCCCGATTGCAGGCTTAGTCATATGAGACAGAGGGCTAAAGGATATAAGTCCTCGGGTGCTTTAAAACCTTTATAGTGTGAAAGACTGTTTATTAGGCCTAAAACAGGGATTTTTAAGGCCAAATGAGGTTTTGATAGGTGAAATGAAGGGATTTAAACAAAATCAAAAGGAGATATAAAGTTTAAAAAGAGGGTTTTGATGGTTTGGAGGTTAAATGAAGGAAAGAAGGGGAAATTTGTGAAGAAAATAAGGGGAAAAATGGAGTTATTTAAGAGTGAAATGGTGAAGTGAATAAAAATGGAGAATGGAGACTTATAAGCAGTTTCCTCTTGGTAATCAGCAGGTTCTTGAGGGCTTATAGTGAAACAACAGTGGAGATTAATTCAAAGGATAAAGAATCATCATAAGACTTCAAAGAACTCACAATTTTGAAATGAATTGTTTCTTGAAGGCTAAAAAATATTTAGCCACCATTTGATATAAAAAAAATTATAGGTGGCTAACAATGGCCATGGCTTCTAATACGTTAGGCTTTCTCCCAAATGTAGATCTTGCACAGTTGTATAAATCCCGAAAGGTTCCTACTATCAATCTGAAAATTATTTTCATAATATCATCATTGTAGGGAGGGAAGGGTGTTGTTATCCTCAAAATATCACTAAAAAAAGAGGCAGTTATAAGCTTGACTCTCTCACTTAGATGTTCCAAGAAACTATCTTGTACCAATGCAAGCATAGAAGGCTCCAAAACACAATTTAAACTCCAATTAGATTGCTCTACCTTTGAAAAGGCAAGATTCCAGTTTTTCTAACATGGGAAACTCATTTTCTTATCTTCCACTCTTTAAGTCCATCCCAATTGCATAAAGCCAATTTCCCACTTCTTCCTCCTTTTGTAAATTCCTCGGATGCCTTTGTTGGAGAAAATTATGTACCTTATTGGAGAAGGGTCTGTTGTTCTGTTTTGTTTTCTGGTCTTCTGATGCATGGTGGTTCAAGGACCCAAATTTTATTCTTCTCAAGCTATTTAGGAATCCCTCCATGGTTCAATCAATGATGTGGTCACTATTTTTCTGAGTTTTTATAGTGATGTACGTGACTGTTCATAATTTTTTCTTCGAGAAGAGTTCATACAACTTTGACTACTCAGAAAAATATAGATATCATTGCTTTGTGCAATTGAAAATATTTTAAATAAGATAAATAAACAGAGAAAATAGAACCTGGGTATTAGTTGAATCAGTGGTTTAGTGAAACCTTCTTGAGAAACGGCACCCACACCTGAAATAGAAATATGATGTCCACAATTTTTTCCAATAATGATACTACAACGATACTCAATACCTCCCTTCTATAGATCTCGGTCTATGTATGGAGAAATTTGAAATTCAGTGAGGTAATCCACACCGGTTTCTCCGCCTACACATGTATACTGCCTTCTTATCGAATACACTGACTTGCCTTCATAGTAGTTTAATTCAACCAAAAATATGTACACATAGCTGTGCATCCACCCATAAATCAGCATCCGTCAACTGCATGTGCAAATCATGGCCAATCACCTTCTGTCGTCGCTGCACCGGGATTATAGAAACATGATTTACGTGTAATTAATTTTTCATGACTGATATTGTGGGCATTCACTCATGATACCAGCTCTTCAACGTGTGCCTGACCTTCAGAAATAGCTGACGCAATTTTTCTAATGGTGGCATTAATCCCTTTCTTTAGACACTGTGAGTATGCCTCGACTAGCAGTATTTGGGGCTATGATCCCCCTCTGATAGCACACATCAATCTGTTAGAGAAAATGTTGTCGGTAATGTTTTGTCTTGCTGTAGAGTTTATTCATATGCGGCTTCCCCTCAAACGATATGGGATATGGTTAGCAGCTATGGCAATTCTAATTTTGGCAGCGACATAGTTTCAGAGAATTCGATATAGAGGAATTAGGCTCCTTCACTTGATGGCCGTCAATAATATGACTTCATTAATGAGATTCGTCAACCTCTGCCCTTGCTATGAATCATCGATCCAATTCTGCAAGTAATCAGATGTCTATCCACCTCTTAAATTCCAATTTGACCGCCTGTCTCTAGCAAGAATGAATGCAGCACCATGCTCAACAATATTTTGAATACACAGTCTCTCGGTCTCAAGAAAAATCATTGATATTTAATTAAAAATTTTGATTGCTGCAAAAAATGTTGGAAATTATTTTGTTCATCGCACAACCCACTTATTACAGAATTCTGAGCTCACTCTGATCACACTACATATGCACGATTCTGTGCCAACATGCCATGCTGACCGTCACTGCCAACGCTCTAAAGATCTACTAAGCTCACTGCCCCCATAATTTCACATCGTCACCTTCAGTCCCCGGGCATCTACACTAGTTGTGTAATATGGCATCGATCATCCCTTTGTGCTATCGCTCATTCCGCGGAGCGTGTGTGCTTTGACCATTTTTCTGATTGACTGTGTGTAGCCCCACAGCCCCACCTCGTCTCCTAACTGAATGAACAGAACAGTTCTGATTAGATAGAACACGTCGTCGTCCGCAGAAAACACAGCCCGAAGAGAGAAAAAGAATGTCGTTATTGTAACAATTTTTTTGTGGTGGTGAATGTGGCCCCCACTGAGCCACGATCAATAATCACATGCCATGTAAACCAAACATCCTCTTCTTCCTTTTCGCATGGCTTCTTTGTCTGGTCATGCCTTGCAGCTCTTTTTCATAAACTCTCCGACAATCATAATACAACCTAGAGGCCTTATGCGTAATTCTGTCTCAGTCCTCAAGGAGACACGAAGAATGAAACTTCTGCAATCATCATTCTAGCACCGGAAGCAACAAAATTCAATATATTAATTCAATCTCCAACACCAGCAACAAATAATGCTTTGGAAAATATATTCCTCTTCGGAATTTTTAGAAATAACTACAGGTAGTCTGAAACCCTCAATCTTGACCCACAGTAAAACCCTTGACTTCGTTTCTTCTGGAAATTTGGAAAATAAATCCTCAGGCTGGCAAGATCACCAGCTCTAATACCACTGTAATATCCCAGATGGGATATTTTAATTAAAAATGCAGAAAAATAACTAAACTCCACAATATGTCGTAAAATCACTATTTACTCAATAGAAGATTGCCATGTAAAATAAACACATAAGCACTGCAATCTATCAACACATAAAATAGGAAGAATCTCATCATTTTATTATAGATAATAACTAGGTTTACAAATACATCTGACCCAAATAAAGAGTTGAGATGGAGAATTGGCCACCAAGATGAGTTGTTGCATTACGTTGGCCTCAAAACTAAATTGTTGCACTCTCCCTTCAGAAACAACTATCACTGAACCTACTGAAGATAATGAAGCACAAGTTGAAGATTTGAATGATCCTCACACCAATCCCTGAAGCTCTGCAAAACTTCTGAGTGAAGTCTCCTCAAGAGAGTTGGGTTTTCATCCAACACTCACAAATCACCTGAGGGTTTCCGTCCTGGGGCTACGACTGAAGTAAAGAACCATGTCTCACACCTCTCATACAACAAAATGATATGATTCAAACATATCTCTCAATGGCGTCCTCCCTTTATTTTATAGATCTCTTAGATCCTTCTAGAACATTATTTTATTATTAGTTTATTCAGGGAGCACTTTTCCCTCTTATTAAAATATTCCTTTTTAATGCAGAAAAGGTTAAATCGGCTACCACGTCTCCTCCGGTCACTAAAACTCATGTCCAAATGTCCCATCATGGAGGTATACTCGTCTCGGTTCCAATGAGCTATTACACTAAGGTTTTATTTCATGTATTCCTCCCGGAATGCCACCTTGAGCGTAATTAGCTAAGTTAAGCCCATAAATAACTCAAATTTTCGAAAGTTTTCGAAATGTACTAGAACGAAAGCCAAACTACTCGGAGGATGGAATATATCAAGAAAATTCCACCCGACCGTATAGAAACTCCTCAAAACTCCTCCAAAAATCATTTCAGCTCGCTGATGCCACCAATCTGTACCTGTGAACGGTCTGCTCCTAACCCTGGAAGTCTATCCTAGCCCTGCCATAGGTGACACCAAAAAAGGGAATATTACAAACTATTAGGGTCCTCTAGGATTTGGGAACAGTGATTACAGGGACAATGACAAAATTTTGTGCAGTAGATGCCCCCTAAAGCATGAAGGCAGAATGAGACCGAGGGGTGAAACATTTTACAAGAACGTGCCAAGACCAAGATGTTGTCATCGAAAAACCTACAAATCAAGTACATATCTACAACCGAAATATCTAATATAAATACATGAGTATAAGGCATGGACGCAGCCATCCATAAAATATATCATGTAATAGGATCCGTGGTATGGTCACAACCATCCAACAATAAGAAGGATCACAAATATGGATTCAGGTATGGTCGCATCCATTCGTCAAAATGAGTCACGTATACAGTCATGAATAACAGATGTTGCCTTGCAACCTTGACTTCATCAGACAAAATCCGGGGTCTTGCGCTTCGTCATGACCCTATCAAGTACAAATTCAGGCATGTAAATGAATGAGATGAAGTCGAACATGCAAGAAAATCGCCTAATTACCACGCAATGACATAAACTGTTAACATGCGCGAGAGAGACCGCCAATAATGACGATGGCCCTCAAGGTACTATTGTGCTATACAAAAACCCCCATTTACTTTTACTAAATGGGGACCCTTTAAAAACCCCCATTTCTTTTTCTTTTATGCTTTCATTCCTTAGTGCGCATCGCAATTCGCATAGCTTACAAGCTTAAATGACTTAAAATCCACTAAGTCACGCGGGCTACGATATGCGTTAAAGCCTTTCCAAAGTCATATTAAAATATTATTGCAAACACTTTAAACACCATTGTAAAGAAAAATCGCATCGCGCCTAATAAAATGATCAACTTATAAGCAATTCGATGAAAGTTGCAATTAAACGGACCCGACGAGCCAATAAAGAAATAAACATAAAACTCCAGGGTCTGGTAAAGCATAGTGGCTTGATTCTTAATGTGCATTTCACATTTCGTGAGACATAACTAAAATCAAACTCATTACCGTATAAAAATTGCGATGTACAATTTGCGCAGATCTCATTTTGCGAGATTTATGGGTAACATCACAAATAGAAATAGTTATAATTTGCAATATGTGATGAATGGTAGTTAATTTCTCAAGCATGTGAAATAACTCATGTCAAATCAAACTAAATATGAGATCCAACTTCTTAAATTGATCGATAGACATTTCACGTGAAGGTGTAAGAGATTTGATTTAAGAATATTATTGGTGATTAACAACGTTTAATAGAAATAAGGTTTTGATAAATTTATATCTACTTCGAGCATGTTTTGAAGTGATTGAATGCCATATTTTTTAAATTTTGTCTGCCTCTTTGTTCTCTATATTTTTAATGTTTGCTATGTTCACTTGAAATCAAGAAACCACTTAACGGAGCAAGGAAATAGAGATGATCAAGAAAGGCAAAGAAACTTCCCAAGCGTCATCTACCGAAGACTCAGATATGTCTCCTCTATTCTCATACACCACTTGCAACAAGGAATGTGGAAGTTCTTCGTGGGAGGAAATGTATAAGTTTTTTGAAGATGAAAAGCCAAGGTTAATAGTCAAATTTTCTACAGTACACGCATTAGTTCCTTCAGACCCGACCTATTCTGACATTGCATGTTTATTCATCCATAAGGTAGTAGCAAGGCCAAAGATTCTCCCCTATAAAAATATGATCAAGTGGGTAATTGACCACTTGAACATAGAAGATAGAAAATTCAAGGATTCAAAGTGCGAGAATATCTGTTCGTTCAGGGCAGAATATTTGAGGACAATGTACCATTTACCTATCCCGCAGCAGAACTATGACAAAGATTTTCTTCAAAGCTTTACAGAAAAACATTCAGACCTGATGAAAGTCATAAAAGAATGGAAGGAAGACCAAGGAAAGCTTAAACATGATAAAATCGATACGTACCCAATAGCAAAAATTCCTTCCCCTTATTGTTATGTTGCCAATATGTTATCTAGATTATATGCAAAACCTGATACCACTAGTTTTTCTATAGATTGGGTCCAATTAATTGACACAATCGTCAATTGCTTAATTATGAATTGGGAAAATATCCTATCTGATAATTTAGCCAGAAACGTCATGGATTATAGGAGTAAAAGAAGTGTTTCATCTAGAGAAATATCCCCCTTTTACATGAGTGCCTATGTCATGGACGCAATTTTCTTTTCTTCTAGTTTTCCTACTATGGTATGGAAATGGACGACCCAAGACCCTACTCCAATCCACATTTACCACAAAACCATTTGGGAATCATACTTCCATCTGCATTTTTACAAAATTTTCCATAGAGTCATGTCACCTATATACCAGATTATATTCAATGCGAAATCCCCTAGGGTTTCCAAAGAAGATAGTACAGACATTTTGCCAGTTGGTGGATGGTTCGCAGAGGAAAGTTTCACTTATGCCAAAGTTTTTGGTAGTTATGCTTCTCCTCATGTTCTACCATATTATGTTCCTGATAAGTTACTTGCTAGAGATATTTCCTACCATCTTGTTGTAAATGGTATTTCTAAACAGCTTAAAGATGCTAAGAAGGTCGTTCGCCCTAATTTTCCTTCACAGTGCGGTACTTTTGTACATTTTGATATTGGTCATGACTATAAGAAATTTTTGAATGTTAATCTATTGAATTTGGTAGTAATGCCAAAGCGGCCATATGATCCCATTGATGTAATTTGCATTGATGTGATTAAAAATTACATCACAGAGCTCAAAGTAAAGCCTTTTGTGAAAGAGATAGATAGATTTGATGATTTCTTTCAAGGTATTGAAAAGTTTTCAGATGTACTTAAGTTTGCATCCAGTAAAATCAATCAAGATGACCTAGAAGCCTTTCAAGCATACAGAAGCAAGAGAATGTAAAGGATTCCTCTGGATTTATTGACTATTGAATATTTCAACAGACCTACTCCAAGTATTAGCTTGGATAATGAAGTGAAAGACATGTCTGGAAATGAGTCAGGGAAATCCGAACCTCAATCTTCAAATTCAGATCATTCTGAAAATGAATCCAAAAACAGAAAGGAGAACCCAGAAAAGGTAATCAATCAAGTAATAAAAGAGATTGAGATGCAAGAGAAAGGAGAAGAATTGATGATATAGTCTCAAACTTTACAAATTAATCTATTGATATTTTGTGGAAGGATCCTCTAGCTGATCCTACTCAACATTTAACCAAACTATCATGGTTTGTAGGTGCATATGCTACTGCCACTATTGATAAGCCCACTAAGGTTAAAATGTTACTGAAGCAGAGAGAAGATAGAATACATGAATTAAAGAGACTGTTAGAGCAAGAAAATTATAACTCCATCAAGCAAATGGAATTAAATATGTCCCAATTTCAAAAGGATTCTGAAAGTCTTAATTTGCAGCATCAAGTATAATTAACTAAGAAGAAAACACAACTGGAAGCAGTAATGAAAAGATTACAAATCCAGCCACAGCTAGAGAAATTCATAAAGGAAGCATTGGATGTAAATGCTAAATTAGAGCAAAAACAAGAAGTATTTTTTCAACAAGCTTCTATCACTAGATCTTATTGTGACTCAAGTGAAATAATGATCCAGCAAGTAGCTATCTAGAAACTTTAATGCAAGAAGGTCGAGAAGAAAATTAATGAACACATTAAATGGTAAGCATCAGACTCGGGCAAGGAAGTTGATCTACCTTAGGTAGATAAATTCAACAAGGAGACCTTATTCAAGTATTAGAAGGCATAGATAAAGCAAGTAGAGAAAGTAGTCATGAAAGCATCAAGTTTGAAAAAGGAGGTTACTAAATTTGTATGTGAACAGCTTCTAAAATTAGAACTTATCAAAGAGTACACGTCTGAAGTTCTCTCAGAAGTCAAACAATTGGAAACATAGTGGGAACAAAAGGCAGAAATGCAGGATTAAACGATTAAAAAATTAAATACATTTGATCAAGAAAATCATTGGAATTTTATGATTAAACCTTATCATCAGTCCCAGACCCTACAACATTTAATAGATTTGACAAAACACTACAAGAAAAAAGGACATTGGTGAGAGGAAAAAAATTTCACCATAAGCTCATTAGTGAGGGTCAAAAGAACCTTCGTCACCAAAAATTGAACGTCACCAAAGGTGGCGCCGCCAAAATTATAGGTGTTGTGGTGACATTCAAAGTCCATCACCAATAATTATTTATAATGATGGATAGTGACCATCACCATTTCATATGAGCAATGGTGACGGAAAATAGCCTCTGTCACCAAAAAATTGAACGTCACCAAAGGTGACGTCACCGAAAGTATGTGTTTTGGTGACATTCAACATCTGTCATGAATATTGATTATAATGACAGATAATGACCGTCACCATTTCAGATGAACAACAATGACTTTTTGTGATGGACCTTTCATGGTCATCACTATTGGTGCATATATATGGCGATGTTCGTTGACCATCACCATTTCATATTTGGTGAGGGTCAAAAAATGTCATGATAAGCTCATTGGTGACATCAAGGTACGTCACAAATAATGACAATAATGACAAACAGTGACCCTCACCATTTCATATCAACAACAATGATTTATGGTGACGAACCTTTCATGGTCGTCACTATTGATGTGTATATATGGTGGCGTTCATTGACTATCACCATTTCATATTTTGGTGAGGGTCAAAAAATGTCATCATAAGCTCATTGGTGATGGTCAAAAGAGCATTCTTCACCAAAAACTGATTGTTTCCATTCCCTATTAATATCAGGGCACGATGGAATCGAACCACCAAATTTCTTCTTGTAAAGCAGGTGATCTTCCATTGAGCTAGCACCCTTTAAATAATTAGACTTTAAACTAGCAATTATTGGTTGTCTAGTGAGACTCAATTTCAGCATCTAGAGCAGATGATGCAATCATACATGTTGTCAAAGAATGATGGGAAGAAAAATATTCCATAAGGATGGGGGGGCTCATCCCTCGCCCAACATGTTGAAAAATAACATTGCGACATGGAGGCTATTTTGCAGATATGCAAGGTGGATCTCTGGTCAGTCCTTACAGTAGTATCAACCACAAAGGCTTTAACCATTGTTGCTTTAGCAGAATCTATTAACTCCAACTCTCAATGCAAGATGGGGTGTTGGTTGATCTAGAAGATAGGTGAGCACACAAATTACACCATTTCTAATCTGTTTGGAAAGATAATCATGACCACTGTTTAGTTCTCCTTCAATGTTGGGCTCACTAGTCTGTTGCCTTGTTTGACAATTGTAGCTATCTATTCCACTCTTCCTTCATTGGGATTTGGAAATGATTGAGAGTCTCTGCTCTGTTTTCCCTAGGAATATTAAGTGTAATTTTGTTTTTGAGCAAACAATTAGTAATCTGTCTACTTTTTGTTCCATTTATCTGTCTAATTTTTGTTCCATGTCGTGTAATGAGGTATATGACTAGCTAATAACTAAGGGTGAATTATTGATAAGAGATGCTCAATATTTATATTCAGTAACCTATACAAACATTATTTTTTCTTTGCTAGTCTTACATAAGAGGATACTGATATAACATCCATTGTATATACACTTCCACCTTTTGATTTACTGTTTGTAAATACTTTTCCTTAAATATAAGAGATGTTTTGACAACAACAACAACAAAAATAATGGAGTACCTACACTAAAATCTGCTTATTTTCTTGCATTATTCAATTGTGTTGGAGCAGAAAATAATGACAGTCACTAGATAAATATGCATTCCATCAGGATTAGAGAATTATATAACTACGCTGAGAATTGGCCTAACCATGCTGAGATGTCATACAATCCAAAACTGAAGCAATCGATGTCCTGCGAACATGAGCCACAGTTGAGGCATACAAAACAATGAACTAATTATGGGACATGTTGGAATATTCAATATATTGCATCAGAGACAAGTGCCTTCAAAAGTATTGGGGATCAATTAACAAAGTGAGAAAACATGTCAGATACTCCAGAAAAAAGGGTAACTTCATCAAGGTAACCAATTATGGGACATGTTGGCATATTCAATATATTGCATTAGAGAAGAGTGCATTTAAAAGGCTTGGGGATTGGTTCATGGAATGAGAAAACCTATTAGATACTCCATAAAGAGGGAGAACTTCGTTAGGGTCACTAAGTTCACCTGATTTAAACCAACAGTGCATAAATGAATTCCAGTCAAAACGCTAGTGGACTTTGGACCCCAAGTGACCACTCTAGCCTAAGAAAACTAAGGAGCTATATTAAGGTTAATGAAAGAAAAATTTTGGTAAAATACATGCATTTTGGAGTTCTGGGATTTTGTAACTACTACTTCACTTTAGTATCATAACAAATAACATAACCATGTTGTGAATTTTTGTGTCTAACGAAGATGGTGTAGAATACCGAAATGCATGTAGTAAAGGCTCATAAATACCTCATTTCCCTTCTTAAAATATCTTTGTTCATTGTTTTTTAATATCACCCTCATGATGGTTGGAAAATTTGCACCACCATTGTTGATTCTTGTCCATTTCCTATGTCTTAAATAAAATATGGTTGAAATAGGTGGTCTTTTCCATTACTATGGCAGCCACTAGAATTTCATAGCTTTGAGGTATCTTATGCTACATTCCTATTTTTGACTACTGAAGCAAACTCTGGGAGATGTTTGATTTGTTGAGTTGATTTATTGAAGGAAAATTTTGTGAAACTTAAATTGTTGTTGCCGAAATAGGCACCACAGCTAAAGGCATACAAAGTAATTAACTACTAGCACAAGTTGGGCATGTTCATTATATTGCAGTAGATAAGAATACCTTCTAAAGGCTTTGTAGAAATTATTTGCATAGTTACACAACTATCTAGTTAATATATCAGATGATTAGGCTCAATAATTCAATGGCTTTCAGAAATAATGCATGTATATATGAAAATAAATTATCAAAAACTAGGGATTATGGATCTCAAGTACGCATTAGTTGTAGTATCTTCCGCTAGGAACTAAATCTCTAGCCAAATGAGACCACTATCCAAGGAAATGACAACAAAATGTTATAGCATTAATGCATTTTCCTAAAACACCAAACTTCCAGTAATAAATAATTTACATTTTGGAGTTCTAGGATTCTGGAGTCTATGGTTACTACAGCTTCTTGGTTACTATGGTAGATGGAAAAGAAACCAAATATTCATGTGTTAATTAAGGCTCATATGATCTGGTAAGTGGGCCTTTGATTATGTGAATTCAAGTATCATTATTGTGAAGGTCTCTACAAATTTTCCAAAAAATTGAACTGGTGCTACTTATTGCCTATTTCCAGTGTAGCTTAGATAAAAAAAACTGATGTCAAGAGGTCGTTCACTCCATTAGTATGTTGACTAATAGTTGGCAGTTTTTAATACTGTAGAATATTTTGGACAATGTATGATCCACTAAATTAATATGTTTGTTGCATTTTTTTCTTAATCACAAATTTTTGTACATCCAAGATTGTTTCCACCTGACCAGGATGACTAAGACCATTGTAATTCTTATTTACTGAGCTAGTAGTCGCAACTTGTCTCCTTACCTTAGTAGAGTTGTGAATATTGGTGGTTTTACTTCAGTTACTGGGGTGACTGCAAGACTATGCACCTAGATCTTAATTGATTGTTGGAATCGAGATGATTGAGCTCGTGTTCTCTTGATCCATCCACACATACTGATTAGTTTATTTGAGACATACTGATAAGTTTCTTTGAGCCATGGTGTGGGTTTTTTTGTATTCATTTTACTTGACTCCAGGATCTCGTATGTCATACATACCCCTTGTGAGCTGGAATTTTAATTATCTCCGGATAACTATGGTCCACGATCAAGTATCTTACCTGCTATCAGAGTAACGAAGGACTCCTCGTTGTTTTCTATTTATGGAAGCTAGACAGTTTGACAGAACCTTTTAAAGGAATTATTGGTTTCCACATTAACATTTCACTTTTACACTACTGAAAAACCAGGTTTGAGAAATAGATTTATAAAATTAAAACGTGCTACCTCAATTTAAATGAAATCAGAATGTATGGTGTGTGTTCTCTGGTGCATAGTTCTATAGAAGTAGTCATCTAGGAATTTTAATGTTCAGACTATTTCACTTAAATTCCCAGCATAGATTTATAATCAACCATATACCTTTAAATTTAGGTTGATAATGTAATCCTTGATAAATTTAGGTTCTTTGAGAAATCAAGAAGCCAAAATATTGAAAGGTTCTTCATCGTTGCATCAGTTAATGGCACTTCGAAGTGGGTTGTATAATAATATTTTTGTGTATGCCAATGGACAGGAAAGGGAAAATATCTCTTATACACAAGATTAATAGCAAAACATGTGAGTATTCATCTATGCAATTGGTGTCCTTCTACAAAAAAAACTATGGGTGTTGTAAGCAAGAATAAATGTGGGTTTTCATCCCCATCAACCCACAACAAAAATCAATTGTTGGGAGCTTGGGTATTGAATTTAAGTGCTTGATTGATCCAGGTGGATATCGGTGGCCACCCACATATTCCATTTGGACCTACACCATCAATTCTTGCATCTTTTCACATTCGGCACCACTTACTATTTTTAGTATTTTTTGGGTCCTAAACTTCCGGAGCCGTTTTGAGGCCCTAAACGACGTTTCTTTGGAAAACTGGGAGCAACATGGGTCCATGGATTGATTTTTCTCACACAAAAAGTTGTAATCCTTGGATAGATCTTTATAATGAGCTATTGAGCGCGTAAAACGGAGATCGGATGCCAAAGTTACGTCCCCGGGAAGTTGAAACACCAACTTACCCAAACGGGGGCTCACAGTTTTGGCGCTTCATCTCCTAGAGTTAGGTTTTTGGACTTTTCAGTTTTTCCATTGTTTCTAAATAATAAATAGGCCCTTTAGCCTCATTGTAACATATTTCAGAGGTCTGTAGCCACCACATCTCTTCTCAGAGATTCGCTACCAACACCCTAGCTATTTTATTTCCATTATGTCTGTAAGCATATTTCTGTTATTTGATATTAATGAAATTACACATTATTTCTGTTGCATCTCTATGTTTATGGTTATTTTTGTATTCTTTTGTGTTCCTGCATAAATCCAGATCAGTGGTATCAGAGCGGCCTGCTCTTTCTTTATTTTTCTTTGCATGTCCCCAACGCGGTCAGGGTATAAGGAGTTAGGGCTTGATCTGGTTGAACCCTTGCAAGATCAGCCTCGCAAACCCCGACGACCTCCCATGGCGGAAGAAAAGAAAGACAAGGGAGCAGGAGATCCTATCAAAATATTGCTCGAGGAGGCCCTCGAGAAACAAAGGAACGCAATGATGGATAACTTTTCTCAGATCCTTCAACGACTGCCCACCTACGGCACATCTGCATCCAACAGCCACTCTGGAGGCGCCACTCCCTTCAAGGTACAGGTAAACTTTGATATTCCTGTATTTGAAGGCCAAATAGATGCAAACGCCATAGATAGATGGTTGAATTTGCTGGAAGGGTATTTCTCATTCCATGATTTCTCTGACTGAGAAAATATTATTTTTTCACTCCTTAAAGCCGCCCCCCATGTCAAAGACTGGTGGGAAACCTACCGTTAACAAGAGGATGAAGGGGAACCCTCTATGTTCTCGGCCACACCCACTTGGAATTCATTCCGAGATGGAATCAAGGAACAATATTACCCCATGGGGAGCTATGAGGACAAATACATCCAATGGACCACGCTGTGGCAACAAAGGGATCAAGATGTGCATGAACTGACGAATCTGTTCCATACCCTGCACACAAAGTTGGGTATTAAAGATTTAGAGAGACATTTGGTGCTCAAGTACCATGGCTGTCTACACAAACACATTCAGGAGGAAATGGACTTCCTTGACATTACATCTCTTGGCACGGCATATCGCTATGCCGCCAAGATCAAGCAGAAATTTAAGCAGAAGAAGCGAGACTTTGGATCTACAAATCTGAAAGGTGCCCCCAAACCGAAGAACAAGGGGTAAGGCCAAAGCAGTGCTACTCATAACAACACCAAAAATCAAAAGAAGGACACAGGGAAGTGGTGTGAATTTCATAACAGCCCCACTCACAGCACAAATGAGTGTCAGGCCAAACAGTCATTAGTGGCCGAACTAAAGGCACCTGAATAAGATGCATTTTATGATCCTGAGTCAGAACCAGAAAAAAGGAAATGAAAAATGGAAGCAGATCATTGATGCAAATCCTAGTGCCATTGTTGCCACCACCAAAATCCAGAGGGAGGACCCAGAGCATCCAGAGGAGGGGGAGCACCTCTTCCATTCGCAAATGTGGGTGAAGGGTTCTCCGCTGAAATTCCTTGTCAATAGCGGAAGCCAAAAGAACATCGTTTCAGCAGAGGTCGTGAAGCGACTCATCCTACCAACCATAGCACACCCACATCCATATACCATCTGGTGGCTTCACCCAGGGAGAGATATCCGCATCTGCCAACAATGTTGCCTTCCGTATAGCATCAAGCCATTCACGAATGAGGTATTATGTGATGTTGCTCCTCTTTATGTAGCTGATGTATTATTAGGCCAACCATACTTGTGGAGGCGACATGCTGTGTATGAGTCTAGGCCTCGTGTTGTTATTATTACTCTAGGAAATAACTTGTACAGGATACCAGAGGTAGTACTGCTTCCTATCATCTCTTTGACTACTGCAAAATAACGTAGTAAGATTATTTCCCAAATGAGGAAATTCATTTTCCTTACGACTCGCTCACAGGGAAAGAATAATATTGTGGCCACAACCTCAAAACAGGGCTCCCCTACACGGCTGCAACAGATGGAAAAATTCATGGAGGAATACGAGGACATTTTCTCCTCACTCACAAAGGTTCCTCTACACTAGCAAGACAAGTACTCCATTGATCTGACCCCCAGCGCACCGCCACCTGATGTTACCATAACTCCTGCAAATACACATACAGAATCCACACATGTACTGTCTGAGGCTGATAAAGAAACCAAATTTACTAAATGCATCCAGCATGTGTGCCCACAGGTCCATGACATCTTCAACAAATCTAATACCCAGTTCAATAGAATCTGCTTCATCTTAGGGAGGATCTCAACGCAATGGGGACCATTGCTTCCTAAGGAGGGAGGAATGATCCAGGTGGATATCGGTGGCCACCCACATATTCCATTTGGACCCACACCAACAATTCTTGCAGCTTTTCACATTCAGCACCACTTACTATTTTTAGTAGTTTTTTGGGTCCTAAACTTCTTGAGCCATTTTGAGGCCCTAAACGACGTTTTTTTGGAAAACTGGGAGCAACATGGGTCCATGGACTGATGTTTCTCACATCAAAATTTGTACTCCTCGGATAGATCTTTCTAATGAGCTATTGAGCGTGTCAAACGGAGATCGGATGCCAAAGTTACGTCCCCGAGAAGTTGAAACACCAACTTACCCAAACGGGGGCCCACAGTTTTGGCGCTTCATCTCCTAGAGTTAGGTTTTTGGACTTTTCAGTTTTTCCATTGTTTCTCAATAATAAATAGGCTCTCAAGCCTCATTGTAACACAGTTCAGAGGTCTGTAGCCACCACATCTCTTCTCAGAGATTCGCTACCAGCACCCTAGCTATTTTATTTCCATTATGTCTGTAAGCATATTTCTGTTATTTGATATTAATGAAATGACGCATTATTTCCACTGCATCTCTATGTTTATGGTTATTTCTGCATTCTGTTGTGTTCCTGCATAAATCCGGATCATTGATGAAATGTCAATGCATGTTTTTTTGACCTTGAACGTTATTGTTTCATGTTGTATGCTTAATGGGGATGTTGAAGCAGCTTTGGAATTTTTTTCTAAGGACAATATCGAGGATGAAGAGAAATTTCAATAGAAATCTAGTGAAATGGAGATCCGATAAATTTGTGGCATATATGGAATGATGCGCAAGATAAACACCAATCAGAGATATTCTGAAAACAATGCTATGAGATGGTGACATGTAGATGTCGAGAGACTCTAAAGACTCTAGCATGTTGCACAAGTATAGGGTTATGGGTCAAAAAAGCTGCATTTATTTCTTTAACTCTCTTCTAAAACCCTAACTCTTGGTAATGGTTTAATATCATCAATTTTTTTTTCATATAGCTATGCCAACATTTCATTTTTCACAGACAATTTTGTGGCTAGAATGATGACTTTCATTGTACATTTTTTTAGCTGCAAGAATTCTACTTCTTATTAATTGTTAAGAATCATTGTCTCCAAGGTGTATTCTGTTATTGCCCAAATCTACCTCAGGCTGAAGGAAGGCAGAGTTCAGGGTAACATCAAACCACGCTCAGTCTGGTAGCTAGCCCTACCATAACAGGAGAGGGCTCTCTCCGGGTCAATCTCAGAAAAAATAATCAATAGGGCTTGATATGACTTGAAATAAAAGCTAATTTTAGGCTAGGTATATAAGTGAAGGAGTTTGATTGTGTTTTTGGGGGTTTTTGTTGGATCAAAGGGAAAGGCAGTTTTGGGTGCGGGGATTAGGCCTAGATTTTGCAGAGTTCTGACTGGGGCAAGGAAGGAAATTGTTTTGATGCTTTAGATTGAATGAATGGATGGATTAGACTGGTGAGGAGCTGAAGAGGGCAAGAGGGTTTCAAGACTCCTCCTCAAACAGATGAAAACATGAAAAATTAAACAAAATTGAAGCCAGAGCAAAGCAAGCTATTGAATTCCACCTTTAAACACTGATTTGTTTAATTTAAGAAGCAAGAGAAGGGAAAATGATACACATAAACATTAGTGAACTTACAAGTACATAGAGAAAAACACCATCAAAACACAGAGCCACAAGGATCACAAAGAGTGCTGCAAAACCCTGGTCTATTCCTTTGCCAAAAGTGCAGAAATGAAATGTACAATGAAGTGCCAAGCAATCCCAAGTGTCCAACCATGAAAATGACTGAGAAAATACATAATATAGAAAATCCCAACTCATTCCCATGCCTCTAGGGGTCGAGCTCATCATTCTAGGAGCTGTTTCAACCATATCTAAACTAGGAACTAGAAAATAAGCCATGAAACAACTTGCCTCTATATGCTAGCAAATTGATCCATTCACTTACATTTCACCTTTTGGTGAATGAATCTTCTAGAATGAGTAAAAATGTGCCAACATTACATCATGTTCATGAAATTACATCAAGGTACATCAATAATTACATGAAAAAGTGAAACTGGCCAAAACTAGGTGAAATTCTGAGCGGCTGAGTGAAAAATAGGCCAAATTCCTCTATGCGCCGCGCCTAAAATCTCTATGTGTAGCACAAGTTTGGAGCTGATTTTGAGGCCCTTCCCGAAGTCTAAATTGAGTGCAGGATAGCTTGTTGGAAATCCCTGCCTATATACTTTCCAACCCAAGTGGAAGTTTTGGATTTGGTTGCCATTTGCCCCTCCAAAAGTTCAATCTCCCAACACTGCTTCTTGTGGGTGCAAAAAGTGGCAGAAAGGCCATTTTTAGGGTGTTTTTGACCCTTTAGGCAACCCAGAACTTGATGAAATCCTTAGGTAATCCATGAGCATACATAAATTTTCATAAAAAATCCATAAATGCAAATTTTCCCCCCCGAAGAGTTGCAATTATAAGCGAGCGCAAGGTGGCGCTACGCGTCGGGCAGGGAAACCTATTTTGTGACCAAGAAAATCAAAATTGACATAAGTTTTCCCAAATTTCTTGGAATTTGGGTTGAAGGTCCCTCATCAAGTACCATGCTCAGCCAAATAATCTTCGGCCAAAATTTGGAGCCTATCATGCCTTTTGCGACGTTTTAGTGCCCTCCTTAGCCTTGCCTTCAGGATCTTGATCCTCGCTTTGCAAACATGTGTGCGCACCCAATAATGGTTCTTCATGTGTCTGAGAATATTCTTCTCCTTGTTTGCCTTCTCCAATAGCTTCTCAAGATGAATTTTGACTCTCTCAAGCCAAGTCTCTCTATCGGCCTCAATCTCCCACTCAATAGGTGTCATCTCGGTTGGGCTTCTTCGGGCAGCTTGCCGGTTCTCACGGATGTTTTGAAACTCCATGATCATCTTATGATCCTCTAACTATTGGTTCTGCTGCTCCAAGTAGTTTATAACCCATTGAGCTCTCTGCAACTTGTTGTTCAATGTGTCGATCTCAGCTTTCTGCTCCTGAATGATCTCTCTCAATTTTGAGCTTGGAGAGCTCAAATCCTCATCAGCCAATACGAAATTAGTATCCTGGCCTATTGAAGGGCCCTCCTCCTACATAGGCCTTTTTCCTCTGTCCTGTACCTGTACCTGTGCTGCTGATGAAGGCAACAAGACCCCTTCCACCCCTGGTGGAGATAGTACTCGTCGGGCTGCTGCAAACAATGCTCTCGTGCCTCTCTGATAAGTAACATCCACTAGCACACTGATAGGCTCTGTCTCGTGACCTTCAAACTAATGTGAAAGTTCACCTGGCTCATGAAAAATCTCCGGAGGAGGCTGGGGGGCTGTGAAGAAGTCACGGGAAATGAAATCTTCCCATGCAATTCCCTGCAATCCAAGCTGATGTACCACAATGATCTTGATGAGCGCATAGTGATAAATGTTGTTATGCTGCTGCTTGAGAGTCTTCTTCTGCAAAAGAGTAGTCATCCTCTCCATGTTTCGGCACATGAAATACGGTATGTTCATCATCCTCACTCTCGTGAAATGCATCAATAATCTGATGTGGTAGGCATAGAGGCGTGAGAACCGACCCTCACAACTGAAGTATCTGATAATGAGTCTCATCAAAGGTGCATAGGATTCCTTCAGGAACTGGAATGGGAATACCCTGCTGAGTTGCCTCACATAGCTAGGCCTGATGTATGGTTCATAATGCACTCTATCCACCTGCTGTCTTTTGTTCCACTCTTCACCCACATTCGGTATTCCTGTTGCTTGAGATATGGTTTCCGGTGTCAAGGTGAAATTTACACCAGTGAGAGTAACCTGACTATCTCGCAAATGTAAAACAAAAAAACGAGCCAACTCCTGATGATTCTGAATCTGAGAAATCATTTCACAATACTGATAGCATGACTGCTCTCGAAAACATGCCAAGGGAAGTGGGCAGGCCTGCAACTGAGTCAATGAGGTGGGCTCTTCTCTCATATGTCTGCCACCTTTACGAGGCCTTCTCGGTGCATGTAGCTCTATGGTAGAATCATTGTCTTGTTCATATGATGAATATGTGTCTGTCTCCATGGTGTTGCAAGGTATATGTCGAGTGTATGTTTGGTTTGTTGGAAATGAGAAACTGGTGCCTTTGTTTCCAATTGCCAAAATATGCCAGGTAGGAAGGGACTGTGGTAAGTATGGACAGTGGGTATAGTGGACTGTAATCAAGTGAGATTTAAAATGTAATAACAGTCACTTGACTGTATTTAGGAATCTGGGGCTTGGGGACTTTTGGATTTAGGGACTTTTTGCAAATGATATGGGAAGGGGAAAATGATAGGGAATGAAAGGATTTGAGGGATAGGGATAATAGGATTTTAGAAATAAGTGATCTGAGTGGTTTTATAAGGGAATAGGGAAGGGATATTAATAATATTGTGACAGTGAGGGGGGAAAAGAACCACAGGTGGGGAATGTGCTTTGAAGTTCTTGGCACCAAAATCAAATTTCAACACTCAAACTCAAACCCTAGGAGCATTTTTTTGACAAAAGCTAGGGTTTATATTTTCATCATCCAAACTTTCATATTCTTCCCTTCAAACCATACTAAACACTGTTTGATAGAAATTACAAGGTTTCACAAACTTACTCGGAGCGAGGAATTTGAGTTAATTTGAAATTTTGATGAAGCAATGGTGAAAAACTTGCTTGTCGGCCCTGTGCGCCGTGCGCACAACCCAGTGCGCCGTACCTGGTGAGTGCGTCGTGCACGTTCAAAAAATCACTATGAATGGTGGCTCTATGCGCTGTGACATGCCAATGCGCCACGACCTTCCTTCTGTGCGCCGTGACACTGAATTCCCCCCACAGTCCAGCCTTTAACAAATGCTTTCGCTCCTTCAAATTTGACTTGGCTTCTCTCTTACCTTTGGCGTGCAAATGGATTGTAGAACAATGAAAATATCTTATATGCCCAATGACTTTGATTTTTTTGTTTAGAAAACCCATTTTCTAATGTTTCAAATTTGGCACTTTTCACTTTTTAATACAAACTCTGTTTTTGTTTCCATTTTGACTTTTTTGACTTGAATGACGAAACTTTTGTCAATCTTTTGCAAGGATGACTAGCACAGAATTTGGCAAAGGTGACCAAGGCTGCGCCTGAACCTATTCACAACTGAAAAACTTTGAAAATATACATGGTATTTATTACAAAAGACGAAATGACGATTTTTCTTCAAAACAGAGTTTTGAAGAAGAATCATGATCTAACATTATGACGATGAAATTTTCGAAATGAAAACTTATTTTGAACCTCCCTCTGGCCTGCTGGCATTATTGGACACTTTGAAGACAAAAATTGTGAAACCCTAGACCTAATGACTGAAATGACTCTTTTCTGACTAAGAGACCAAAACAGGACTGTAAATGACTTTAAAATTGATTTTGATGAATAGACACGGACCAGCAGGTACATGACATGAGGGACATGAGTGACAAAACCCTTCTGTCAGAAGACCGATGCTCCTAATGGAATGCAAATGACTGAACTGAATGAGACCCCTAAAAATGAAATGCAACAAAAGAGATTTTGATCTCTGACGGAGGGATGAACAGACCGACTCTAACATAGTCAATTAGCTTATGATTCCACTGATAACAAGTTTGATTTAGACATCAATAGTGAACTGAATCCACTATTAAAAGCAGAAAAAAAATTTCACATGGACTATTTATTTTTGTCTCCTTCCATTCAAACAGATACAATTTTTTATGTATTGTTGAAGACAGATCTAGAGGCTTTCTTGGTCCATATCATAATTATATGGGAAAAAATATATGGTTGTATATGTCTGAAGTTCTCTTAGGAACTACCTGTAAGGCCAAATTTGGTAACAATCGATTGAGTCTGAGTCAATGCTAGAAAAAACCCCTGCAAGGATTCATGTAACAAGGGGAATTTTTGTAACATTAAGTGAGCAATGGTGTAAACTTAATATAAATATCCTTTCACTTCAAAGCAATGATGAAAAGTTTGGTCAAGGGCTTTAGGGAGGGATCAGGTTTCTTATTTTTTTAACTTTTTGAACCTCAAGTGTAGGGCAATTAATAATATTAATATAAGTTAATTGTTTCAAACTATTTGATTGCAAGAATAGGTTGTTTGTCATTGAATGGGTTGGTTGTATTGGCTAAAATATGTGATGAGAAAGGTGGTGCATATAAAGCATGGTTAAATATAACACAACCTTGAAATATTGTCAACATGTTCAATAGACTAAGAATTAGAGGTTAGGGGCTGATTAATGTTAAAATGAAGCTATTCACTAAAGCTCTTTTCATGTGGTTGTAACCTGCATGTGGAATTTGACGTTGGCCATAAAAAAGTTACTAGTATGCTTAGAGGAATTCCTTTTCCTAATTGCATGTTTTGGAAAGTAAATTATAGGATTGTAAAGTGCTAGAGCTTGGGGTGTTGTTTGAAGTATTCATGCAATTTTATTAGTGAGCTACAACAACTATGCCCCTCATTAATTATAACTTGGTGTATTGGACCACCAAACCATCACATGGAATAGAGTGGAGGATGAATGGAGCCAAGTTGTCTTTAAAAGCACCTTGATCTATAAGGTTTCCCTCGGGAAAGGCACCATCATAGTATTCTCCAATCATAATATGGATTTAGTTTTTCCTTTATAAATGCATGCCACTTGAAGAATGAAAATGCCTAGTGGGTGCAGTGGCAACCTGCTTACCTGAGGGTTGCACGACAATGCCAAAAAATGAAGAGTTCATCTCAGACACCAATTTTATTGGTTTCTAAATAATATAATCCCTAGTAGCAGGAGATATTTTATGCATTTTCCAAAGACTATATTATATTGGCAAGAGATTCCCATTTGCATTATAATTACACCAAAAAAATCAATGCCAAAAAGACATGCTAATGAATGCTCTTCACAGCTAAAGGACACATTGTATTGAAGTCATTCATTTCTTGCTATTTTGTGATCTATTGTTTCTATTTCACATTAATGGCATTCCTATACTACAATATGCATGCATTATGGTACCCATTTTTAATTGGAGTTCAAATTTTCAATAGAATTTTATTGGTAAGGGGAAAACAGATGTAAATAATAATAATTAGCCTCAATAGTTAAATAAAGAAAATTATATAATATTCAACATAGTAGAACAAGGTATACTAGTATAACAAAATTTTAGAATGATTTATATACATCCTTTAATATATACTCTATCCATATTACTCTTGGCCTGTAGGAAGTAATATAGGGTTCATGCCAAGCTTGTAACTAATGCATTCTAGTTCACCTCCTTTTGCAAGCACCGTGACTTCCACATATGCATAGGAGACCTTGTCAAATTGACACTAAAAATATATTGGAGGCATGACATCCTTTGAAGAAAACATTGGAATGGTTGTTTGTATTTGCATATATAAAGGATAAAAATGGTCACACTATAGACCTAGAGGTTGGGTTTAATATAAAACCATTACAAGTGATACTAGCATATGTTTCTGAGCATTTATCTAAATCTAAGGGATCAACATTTGATTCTTGAAGGTTCACTAATAATTAAGTTTTTTCTCAACCTTAATCCTAAGAATTCAGTGTATGGAAAAGATCATGAGATTTGATTCCATCTTGAATTTTTATCTAGATGATTGCAAGAGGCAGGTGCTACCAATTCTGTTGCATTCAAGGAATTTCAGTTTCATACAATCTAAAACTATGTCAGTATCCTAGCGAAACAATAGTTTGGAAGTTTTGAATATCCACCATTGACATATTCCATTTTCATGATCTGGGCTAGTGAAATATGTGCGCTTATAATAGACTTAGATTGGAGTAATGTCTTCAACGTGAAGGGAATTGGTTCTAAATTCTTGAAGACAAGGACAGAATTATCTACTAGAAGCAATAGCCTTGGTGTGTAGGTGTTATTTGGGAAAATTATTATTCATAACAAATTCTTTCAAAATGCTTCCAGCTCTATAAAAACAGTGAATACACAGTCTCAACAACCATTGGGTTGGAAATTTTCCACTGGATGCTATATAACTAATACATAGATAATGGAAAAGCATGGATTGATAGAGGCATGGATGCAAATTTTCAAAAGAAATTATGTGCCCAAGACAGCAGGATCTAATCCCACAATGGTTGATATGTTTCTATCACGCACGTTCCCTGATACAGAGTTTCCAAAACAACATGCTATATTATCCCATGGAGCCAATATTTCACAAGGGACATAACATAACAACATTATGTACTCCCAAGTGGTAGCAAAGGATAATTTTCAAAGTTAATGAGAAATAATTATTACAGTCCTATGCAATCTTGGATGGACATATCCTGTAGCATCTTATGTCAACACTTACATGTGTTTTAACTTGGAAGGTGCCGCTGATTTGCATGTACCCAAATTCTTATTCAAGCCATCAGTGATAGAAAACCCAACCTATGAATGTTGTAATTTTAATGTTTCATTATTTTTCATGATAACTAAGAATAGTGAAATAAAACATTTAATTGGTGAATTTTTAAGGTCGTTGCACTGGATCAATGATTTCAGGTAGCACCCTCATTTCGCACATGCTACAGTAGGGTAGGAAAGGAATAAACTCCTTTGAGAAATAGTTTAGCATGAATAAGATCCCTTAATCACTAAGGTCTTGCCGCTATGGTTCCCTGCTTAAAGGGTTAAAGTAATTTTTCAGAAAAATCAAATCATCAATAGGTCGTGTTTCTCTGTGATCCTTGAATGGATCTCATCCTCTAAGAATTATCACTATGACAGGGAAATCTCTATCCTAGTGTAGTATCTTATATGGTATCACTCAATTAGCTTGGTTCCTCTGAAGAAGGAATTGCTCAATCTCTCATATCTCGGTTCCTACTATACATAATTCAGATTACTCTCAATTGAAACAGCCCCATAGTCTATGTGAACATCTTGTATGGTTCTCCCTTTGCAATCTCAAGTTCTCAGCACGTGAAAAGTATGGCTGACCATATATATATATATATATATACAAGTTATGGAAATCATGGTATAGGTTCAGGATATTATTAACATCATTTCAGGCATGTAAACTGATCTATATTTACTCATGTTATGACTCCGAGTAATCATATATTCTGCAGTAAGTGTGTCCTCCTATCCCTCTTCAATATAGTTTTCAGTTGGCATGGCATCATATTTTTCAGGCAGACCATTATTAATATACATACGTTTATTCAGCCTTGAAAGAAGAATTGAGATATGCATTGTTGTTCAAATCAGTCATGGCATTATATCAAATTTTTTGGAAGATCTAATGATAAGGCTTGCTCACAACCTAATTTGTGGAAAATTCATGGCCATAGATTGTATGTTGACAATCTTATCCATACAAAAGGAGTCTAGCAAAGGAGTCAGAGAACAACGAATCATCAAGGATCATCATTATTTTGGATAATAGCATAAAAATGCATCTATACAGAATATATGCCTCTATAAGATACCCTTGATTGCTCAATCCACATCAGCTCATACACTTCTTAGCCAACTTGTTAAAGTTTATTTTAGTTACGGTGGCTGCACTGAGTATAGACTTTTTTTGTAAAAATTCATAAGAGCAAAGGTTCATTTTTTTTAACAGAATTAATCTTCATTTAGAGTAGAGGTTCAGCTGGAGTCATGTCAGTCACATAAGTCCTAGGTCTCTCAAAGGGAATGAACTTGGAAGTTTGAAAGGTCTGAAATATAATTCTGCACAATAGAGATGCTTGGTTATATCAGCTCCTCTATGGCACTTCTTTGGTCTCCTTTCCATTGTGAAATATGCATGACATCATGTTAGTCTAAGAAGAAGTGACAGGGATTCTACAACAAAAGAAACTACAGCATATTTGAAGCTTTCAATCTTGAAGAATTGCTTGGAGAAAAAAGTGCATATCACTTTGGAACAGTTCTACCCCTATTAGCAGAGGTGCCTCAATAAATGTGCACTACAGATCCCTGAGATCCTTGGTTTATCTAAGAAAGGATCTTATAATGAATGGTCTCAATATAAAATGACCCCTCCTCTTCATGAATTCGGTAATTTGATATATTGGTAGATATCTCTTCTCTCTGATTGAAGAAGGTCTTCTGCGTTCTCTTCTTTGACCTAAAGCTTCTTAAAATTTTGATGTTGCAATTACCTCATGTATGTCTCATCTCTAATCTGGGTAGCTCATGATGATTACCAATGCAAGGCTTTAGAGGGATCCATGATGATTGGACTTAGTTATCGATAACATTTGTCCAAATAAGAGGGATTTAATGGAAGACCTAGATTTATCCTTAAGCACAAAACAGAGTAGCTGTTGAACCCAATCATAGTCAACTCTGATGTATGCCTTGATACAAATGCTTTAAGAAAATTTAAGGATAAGCCTCATACATATATATTGGATAGCTGCTTATTAAAGATCAAGTATGATATGAAGTTCACTATTGGTCTAATAAAAGGAAAAGTACTATATCTCCTGGTGACCATCTTCATTTCTTTTATCACAAATCAAAGATTGATGTATGTTCTCTGGAAGCACCATTGCAGCTGAATGTATAAAACAGCAAGCATGAATTTCTATGAAGCCCCTCTATTGCAGTAAGCCATTTTTTGCTCACTATCATTATATATTGTAGAAGAAATATTTCACATACCACTGTATATGGTTCAGCAGAGGACACTTTTGTTTTATTGCATGTTAAAGTGGTCAAATCTCATAGATTTCCTAATGGACACTATGCACCCTGGAAAGAAAAATATAGGCTACGATCTCCCTATGTAAGAGGGAGTAATATCAGTCAAATATCTTCTCTATCTATATGTACAAGAAGATGAAGATTGCTAAATGTTGACTAGATCTTTGTTGTAATTCAATATGTTTGCAGGTTGTTGTATGGAGCTATGAGGCTCCCATTGATTTAGTTTTGATTTTCAGAGAGCATATTGGCACCATTCCCTATATGAAGGGATTCTTGGCTAAATATTGAGCTTCGAGAGTTCCTAGGGGCTTGGAGTATTTATTGATCTATGAGCGACCATAGGGTGAGTGGTTCACCTTCCCCTAGTGGTGCGTTGTGTACAGGGTGAGTGGTTCACCTTCCCCTGTGATACCCCATGATGGTTGACATGTGTGTAGGGTGAGTGGTTTTCCTTCCCCTATTGTTGGTGACATATGCATGGAATGAGTGGTTCACCTTCTCCTATGGCATATGAGCAAGATGAGTGGTTCACCTTCTCTTGTGGATACCCCAGTGAGAGATGCATATAGGCATATGTTGACATGTCAGTGGGATGGGGTTCATCCTTTCCCCACATGTAGGACACTCATTCCCTACGATTTATAGTTGGCATGTCGGTGGGATGTGGTTCGTCCTTTCCCCACGTATATATTTCTTCCTACTATTGTTGTTTTTGCATGCACTCGGTGTTTTTGCATGCATGTGGGAGGTGATTCGTCCTTTCCCTACACTCAGTGTTTTGCATACGTGTAGGAGGTGGTTTATCCTTTCCCTACATATGGTTGTGATATGTGTTTGTAGGATGTGGTCCATCATTTCCCTACATATGATTGTGATGTGTGTTTGTAGGATGTGGATTCTCCTTTCCCTACATGTGATTGCGTGTAGGATGTGATATATTCTTTCCCTGCTGGTGTTCCTGCAACATCTTATCCATGTAGTCCGAGACACATGGGAAGTACCTCTCATATGGCCAATGATTTGGGAAAAGTGGTTAGGGACCATAGCACTATCGATGGACGCATTGCGTACTGTCGTACTCCCTATGTTATGATGCATGGTATTTATCTGCTTGATTTGGGATCAATTCAGGTTCTACCTCCAGACTGACTTCTATCAATGGAGAGTGGCAAGGTCTTGTGACTCACTCTCGATAAATTATTCTTTATTATTCACATTAGTGTTCAGTAGAGCAGAGTAGAGCAGAGGAGAGATGGTTCAAGATGGCATGATGACCTATGGCAGCAGATGGATTAGCGGGTGGAATTCTCCCTAGTTGATAGGGAGTGTTAAAATTGGCAACTAGAGCCAAATTCCACTTTGGTCTACTTAATGGATGGATATTATAATCCCATTGAATTCCTCTTTTTGATCTAAATATTGTCGAATTTGGATCAGAAAAATATTTGTTTATTCAAAAATAAATTCTATAAATCATGATTTTATTTAGGCAGGAAATTTGAAAATTTGAATTTTGAATTTGCCTCCAAAATATGAAAGTTGGCTTCTCTTCTAAATTGTATATAAGGATTCTTTCCCAACCCATTTGAGGCATCGAAAATCTTTCTTGCATCTCTAAGGCAGCCGAGTGGGATAATGGCTAAACGCAGAGGTTGGGTATGTTTTGAGTGAGTAGAATGTAGACCGTTGTTAGGGTTTCGTTACATGATTTCCCTCCACTGAGCTCCTTAGACAGGATTCCTAGAATATTTGGGTTAGATGATGCTTAATATAGGCATTATTAACCCTCTCCCATAGAAGAAGATCGATCATCAAGTTAGTCGTAGACCTGGGGATAGCTTAGAGTTGCCTATTGGGTGAATCCTATAGAGAAGGCTTGCTTCAAATCCAGGGAAGTTGTTTCAATCAGGTTGCAACCCTATACAGGCCAGATATGGGGTCACAATTATGCCACTACCATCAGGAAGCTACAGAGGGTTGCATCTAGCCCTAACCAGTTGTGGAAGTTTGTAACTATAGCTCTAACCAGCCCTAGATTGTGGACAGTGACTTAAAATGGGAAGTCACAGCATTGTAATAATGTTTAGAGGAGTGAAAATGGTTTGTTGTCATAGGAAAACAAGCCCTAACTAGAACTCAGTTCATATCTAAAGCAGGTAAACACTGAGAGAAAGCTTTGACTAGACCACTAATCTAAACAGAATATGATTGTTGATGTTTAAAGGTAGAATTTTGGATCATGTCTATGGCATTTGGACAGTGATACTAGTCGTCACCTTGGAAAGTCAATAATGTTTCTATTAGCTCTCTCTCCATCTCTCTGTTGTAAATTTTATTTGAATAATAAGAAGAATTGTTCAAGGGTTTTCCCCATATTGGGGTTTTTCCCTGGCTTGTGCCATATTCTCTTGTTCTTTTGTCTTGGCTTCTCTTCAGCATTTCTAATTTATGTTCTTTAGTTAGTTACTGTCATATATTGTTTAATGTAATTGATAATGGATTAATGGGCTCATGATTGAATGAAATAACTATCCTAAGCAAAGAACATGTTTCCAGAATTAACATATTATTTATTTATTTTAATTTCTCCTGAACACCTATGTTGAATCCAGCAAGGGTGAGCTTTGAAATTAGAGCCATATTGCAACAATTCAGGAGAGATTTATTCATTGTGTTTTTCAGGAATTCTTGTTTTTCTGGAGAATTCCAAATCAAACCCAGAGACATGAAAACAAAACCTTGAAATCAACAAAACAACCAAAAATAAATGAAATGCATGCCAAGAAAACATAATAGTTAATGAAATGTATGTGTTTTTATCATGGAAACAAGGGAATTTCGAACATGTTCTGAGTTGCAAAGCATATAAAGGTGTGGACAGAAGAATTATCCAAAATGTTAATAAAATATTTAATCGTGGATGTATAAATATTATTAATAGACAGGGAATTGAATACCCAAATTTCAGAATGATAAATCAAGAACAATTATCTGTCCATCTCTGCACAATGATGTTTCTCATATTGAGAAAATTGGCTAACATGCATATTTCCTTCGAATCAAAACGCTAGGAATGCATATGATTCATCAAACAGTTGATCATGCAAAGAAGGGAGTAACAGGTCCTATGAAATCATGCAAATTTAATGAGCAATAATTATTACAGTCCTATGCAATCTTGGATGGATAGATCCTGTAGCAGCTTATGTCAACACTACATGTGTTTGAACTTTGAAGGTACCACTGATTTGAAGGTACCCAAATTCTTTTTCAACCCATCAGTGATAGAAAACCTAGCCTATGAATGTTAGAATTTTAATGTTTCATTATTTTTCATGATAACTAAGCATAGGGAAAGAAGACATTCTATTGGTGAATTTTTAAAGTCATTGCACTGGATCAATGATTTCAAGTAGCACCCTCATTTTTCACATGCTACAATAGGGTAGGAAAGGAATAAACTCCTTTGAGAAACAGTGTAGCATGAATAAGCTCCCTTTATCACTAAATTTGATTTCATGTTGTCATAAATAGATGACTTTCCTTTTTCTTTGTAAAAGACAAAATTGTGTGGTGCTTTTACTAGAAGGGGAGGTCATTCTCATATATACATGACAAAATTCTAATATTCTCATGCACTCCCAAGAAGAGAACATCTCTGAGTTGGAGCCTGTGTTACCCTGTATTTTAGCATAGGCTTAACACTAAGGAATTATCAAGAGTTAACCAATTTTATGTTGGGAGGTTGGATATAGAAATGTCAACTTAGAGCTATGTTGCTCAGAGGTTGGATATAGAAATGTTAGCTATGTTGAAGGATCAACCCGTTAAGGTCTTCTTCATGATGAAGAATATGCTCACAATGGTCTTTGTGAGGAATTGTTGAAATTGTTGCTCAGAATGGTCTTTGTGAGGATTCGCTAAAATTGTTCAATCAGATGCAATAGAATGGGATGAAAGTGGATAATTTCACCTTTTCCACTGCTTTTGCAACATGCACTAGTTTAGGATGCAATTCCATATAATCATCATTAAATTTAGGCTGGACCCAAATATCTTTGTGGATAATACTCTTGTTGACCTGTATGCCAAAGTCTATTGTTTACCCGTATGCCAAATGTGGTAGCATAGAAGAGGCATGCTTAGTCTTTGATAATATGTTTGAATAAAGGGACTTTTCCTAAAATAGAATGATTACTGGATATGTTGAACATGCTTATGGTGAGGAAGCACTGCATGATCTCAGTGGGTTATGAACCTACCCTGTTGATGTTGAAGGATGAATGAGATGGAGTGGAAACAAATAGGGAAGGTGCATCAACAAGCTGCAAATAATCTGGAATTTCCTTTGGATGAGAATTTGAAACTAGAGAAAGGCTCATAATTTGGACATGCATTTAGGATTGCAAAAAAAGAGCAACAATGCAGAAGGAGTTGAATACATAGTCTATTGTTTTAGAAACAAGAAACAATGGTGTCAATTTCAAAAATGCAAAAAAAAATGGCTTAGGGAGTAGTGGTATCAGCTCTAGAAGTGGCAAAAGAGAGTAAACATCAAATAGTTGAGAAAGAGAATTTGATGAAAGAATATGTAGATTCCTTTGGGTCTATGGAAAATTTACTTCTTGTATTCATGTGAGATAAATGGTTTCGACAATATTCGTTTAATAATCTTGAAGTTTATTTGAAGAATCTCATGAGTGTTATACAAGAAACTCATAAACCTCAAAAAAAAATGATTGATCGAGGCCCTGAGGGCAAGTATGTTGTTGTGGGTGAATATGAAAAAGATCTGACTGAGATGGCTAGGCAAGAACCTAAGTGTGGCATCATTTTATGTCTATGGAGCATCAAAGAGTGCTCCATGGAAGGAACATCATCCTAGAATTCTCTATGGTGTGAGTACAAGCAAGTTAAGAGAATTTCAAGAATGGATTCCTAATAACTCTCGTGTGGTGATTCTATCTCAAGCATGATCCTATGTTGGGAGAAAAAACCTTGGTGAATTCACTATTAACATAGTTTTTCATACCTTTAGTTGAATCTTGGTCAAAATCTTACACTCTTACCTAATTGCTCCACTTTCTAGGTTGAGTCTATAAACTTTTCTTTTAGCTTTTGAGATCCCATTTTCATTTTATCTATGATGCCATCTTTCAATCTATACATTTCATTCAACTTGAGATCATCAATCACAAAAACAAAGTTAACTATAGTTAATTTAATCCTTTATCTACCTTTCCCATGCCTGAAAGGTCAAGCCACACAATGCACAAATTTTAGGGCACAAGCCATTTTATTGTTTATTTTCCACTTGTTTCATGCTAAATAAAATCCACATATGAAAAGAAAGATGTGTTTACAACATCCTAGATTAATGACACCAAAAGAAAAAATACACTCCACTAGTAACCATAAAATTTTAATAGTGCGGCAAGGAATTACAATTATGAGAAAGGAAAAGAAAGAAGGATTGAAAAGAAAGAAACAATTAAAATAGTGAGCAAATTAGAATGCTATTAAGCCTAATTTATCAACCTAGGACACCCAAGGTAAGATTGGTTCACTAGTGAGGTTAGCAGAGTTTAACCCAACCACTAGGTTTCATTGCCACTGTGGTCTATGCCCCCCAAATGGCATAACACGAAAGCCCTAGGACATTTTGGCAGAATATTTACCATTCAGACCTGTCATCTAAGCCAATGGAAGTCCCTCATGGGAATGTTTCTTGCAACGATTCCTATAATTAAACAATAAAAATAAAATGTTGTTAGCTAACCCTTGAGTGGATTTAGTAGCCTCTGGAAGCTTCTCCTCTAGAATAGAGCCTTAATCCTGCTCGTCTAAGTGCACGGTCATCTCTTCAAGATCCAATTTCTTTAATTTGAGACTCTTGGGAATATGGTTCCAGCAAAATCCCAGACCCTTTTTGAGGAAAATCTGAGGCCCGTTTTGGGTCTCTGGAATTTTTAGGGATGACTAGATCATCACAATCCATCTGTGTTAGAGAATCTAGCTGGTGTCCAACTATGAACTTAGGAAATTTGATTTCCTTGTCGTAATCAATGTATTCTTTCTCTCTTATCTACTTCTTCGCTAATTTTTGAATTGGAAAGGCACCTGTCGTCGTCTTATTTGGTGAAGCCATTATTGTCCATGCCTTTAGCTTAATCTTCCTCCATGGAATCCTGAACATATACCCTATTGAACACCTAGTTTTTCTTGTCTAGAAGTATTTTGAAGTGGAAAAGAGAGATGGAGGCTTGGGGATGGGCCATCACCCAGGAATGTGGTGAACCTTGTGCAAATTCCCTTTGTATAATGAACTCACCACGATTGGAGGAACCTAGAATCCAATCTCTTGATTCAACCAAATGTATCAGATCATACCTGCGACGACATGGTTGCGCCTTTCCTTCCCTGGACACACACTTTGCAATGTGAGGGAAATAAACGAGGTAAATGAACAAATTTGATATTTGAAAGACATATATCTATGAAATCTTGAACTTAATTGAAATGCATAAACGAGAGAAATGAACAATTTTGATATTTGAAAGATAGATATCTATGACATCTTGAACTCAAATGAAATGCATACATGAGGGAAATGAAAAATTTTGATATTTGAAAGACATATATCCCATGAAATCTTGAAATTATGTGTTTTTCAAGCGGAATTAAATGAAATTTGTAATTTTTTTTGTTAATAGGGAAGTATTTCTAATTATAAATAATTATTAATGGTATGAAAATTTTTGGGTTTCTATGTCACTAAACATTATGGGATGGGGTTTTGGTTGTGATATCAAAGGTTAATTATGGTGAAATCAAAATAAGTTTTGGGTAGTCAAAAAGTGCAGCTAAGTAGTAATGTCATGTTAATGCTCAAGGATCATTTTTAACGAAATGTATGGTTTAGTAAGGATAAGTAATCTATGGATATTTTCAATGATGTTTAATATTGGGAGTCAACATAGGCAAGGTGATAGTTTGGCTCCCATATGCTTTAGAAAATTGATATCTCTTTTTACATAAACATTAGGGTTTGAAAAATAACATAGGCTCTAGAGCTAAGTTTGTTCCAACTTAGCTATATCTTGAGCCAAAAATTGTTGTTGACCTCATGGATATGATAAACATTTGGTGGCTTGTAGAGTAGTCTTGTTATAAAACAAATTGAGGTACTAGGTAGGTAAGAGGAACCATTTTGGTGGAACTTGGACATAAAGCGGACATCTATCTTTGAATAGTTTTTTAAGATAAAAAAAGTATTATAGGTGCTTCTAGAGAAGTAGGTGTTTTTGTGCTCTCATTGATGCTCCCCTAAGCTTTTCAACCATCTTTGTGCTCAAGGTGTTACCAGACTTCGTTGGTTTTATGTGTTCCCTTCGAAGCTGTTCACAGCTGGAAGATGGAAAAGTGAGCATGATTTGGGCCTGCGAGGGGTTCTTTTTGTGGAGTGCAGCAGTTTCACCAAATCCTTAATTGTCAATGGTCTTACACTATTTGAGGAGGATGATTCTTTTGAATGGGCCTGGAACAACTAATCCAGGCATGTCACAGATTTCCATGCCTATTTTGTTATATCATAAAGCTACCCTTTGTAAATGGTTAGTGGGTGGCATTAAAAATTATGGGATTAGCCTATTTCCCCTCAACTAAAATGTTTTATCTCACTTGCCTTAGAGAATTGTATTCAAACTTGGGACTACCTATTGTGGAAAATTTTTCATGGGCCAAATGTATGTGTTCTCTGCACAAAAGATTCAGAAATTTTCAATCGTTTATTTTTTAATTGTGCCTTTTCCAAGTCCCTCCAGTCATATATCTTAGGGGTATTAAAATTATATGTTAATGGCTAGATGTCGCCACTGGACCATTGCCTTCTTTGGTGTGATCAAAATGGGGGAAATTATAAAGCATTATACATTTTCATTGCATGGGGTATTTGGAAAGCCCAAAATAATCTCATCTTTGAAAGCAGACCCAAAGATATCACTGCAACCATGGGCCAAATTTTGGGATTCTTTTTGGATTATGTCAAGCCTTGGAAGCCTCCCAGAACTCAATTCTTATGCCTTCCACCTAGTTCTCCATTTGAAAATGTTGCCTTCTTTGATAGAGTGTATCAAGACGAGGTTTACGGAGGGGGAGCCACCATTCTCCTTCTTGACAATGTTTCCTTTTACATCTAGTTGATTGCAAGTACAGGGACAAATACTAAAGCAGAAGTGGTGGATGCTTGGGCACTATTATTTTTTGTAGCCTCATTGAATATATCCATTATGCATGTTTTTGTCGATTCAAAGTGTGTGGTGTATTGGTTGTCTAGAAAGGGCCATCTGAGGGTCCTCTCACTGAAGCACTAGATGGAATGCATTCAAAATCTCAAAGGTTTATTTCAAAATTTTTTCTTCCAGCACATCTTGAGATAATGGAATCAACAGGTAGACCTCTTATCAAAAAAATATTTGTAGGTGGAGGATCATTGCATTTTTTTTAAGAAAGAAGAGGTAGAAGTAATTTATCGGTTTTTCTTGATTACTTTAAGTTTTTTCTCATTCTATTATGTTAAAATTGGAAACTAGGGCCAAATTCCACTTTGGTCTACTCAGTTGATGGAAATTATATTCCCATTAAATTCCTCTTTTCGAGAGGACCAAAATCAATCTAAATATCGTCAAATTTGGATAAGGAAAATATTTGTTTATTCAAAAATAAATTCTATAAATCGTGATTTTATTTAGGTGGGAAAATTGAAAATACGAATTTTGAATTTTCCTCCAAAATATCAAATTCGGCCTCTCTTCTAAATTGTATATAAGAATTCTCTCCCAACCCATTTGAGGCATCAAAAATATCTCTTACATCTCTGAGGCAGCCAAGTGGGGATAATGGCTAAACATAGAGGTTGGGTATGTTTTGATTGAGTCTATTTGCTTGTTGCAGTGCCGAGGAAGCTTTGGGTAGACTGTTGCTGGTTTCAGGACAATCTCAGTAGATGTATTGGGGTTTCGTTACATGATTTCCATCCTCCATATAGACCGAGCTCCTTAGACAGGATGTCGAGCAGATCTGGGTTAGATGATGCTTAATCTGGGCATTATTAACCCTCTCCCATAGACCAAGATCCATCATCAAGTCAGTCGTAGACCTGTGGATAGTTTAGAGCTACCTAGTGTGCGAATCCTCTAGAGAAGGATTGCCGCAACTCCAAGAAATTTGTTTCAATCCTGCCACAGCCCTATACACGGTAGATCTGGGTCACAGTTATGCCATTAGCATCAGGAAGCTGCAGAGGGCTACATCTAGCCCTAACCAGTTGAGGAATGTTGTAACTATAGCCCTAACCAGCCTTAGATTGTGGACAGTGACTTAAAAGGGGAAGCCGCGGCCTTGTAATAATGTTTAGAGGAGTGCAAAGGGTTTGTTGTCATAGGAAAACAAACCCTAACTAGAACTCAGTTCATATCTAAATTAGTTCAACACTGAGGAAAAGCTTTGAATACATTTGACCACTAATCTGGACAAAATATGATTGCTGATGTTTAAAGGCAGAATTCTAAATCATGTCTTTGGCCTTTGGACAGTGATACTAATCGTCACCTTGGAAAATCAATAATGTTTCTATCAGCTCTCTCTCTCTCTCTCTCTCTCTCTCTCTGTTGTACATTTGATTTGAATAATAAGAAGAATTGTTCAAGGGTTTTCCCCATATTGGGATTTTTCCCTTGCTTGTGCCATATTGTCTTGTTCTTTTGTTTTGGCTTGTCTTCAACATTTCTCATTAATATTCTTTCATTAGTTACTGTCATATATTGTTTAATGTAATTGGTAATGGATTAATGGGCTTATGATTGAATGAAGTAACTATTCTAAGAAAAGAACATGTTTCCAAAATTAACATGGAATCAGAGCACAGGAGAGGACAAGCCCAAGCTCAAAGAGATTGCAATCACTTAGAAGCATCTGAATAATTTCATTGGTACCTATATCCCTCTATATGAGGGATCAAGAATGTAAAATATGTGGTATTTTCTTAAGGCCTTATACTAGCCCTAATCAGTGAACATGGGCTCCAATCCAAGAGCAACTCAAATATCATGAGAAAAATTGAAATTCATCAAGGTATGTTCTAGTAATATATTTTCCAAGGATTATTTATCAATCCCATTCAGTCAAGCTTGAGACTGTATCTTCATTATATTTGAAGTAGAGTTTCTTGACCATAAAATCATAGTCCTGGGCATAACACATGGATACCAAATCCTAGGTCTTCTAGGCATGATCACTATGATCACTATTTGTATCAGCAGTTCAGTATTCGCTTTAGTTTGACTCTTTTAGTGTGCCTTTAAGAATACTTAATTTTGAAGATAGAAATCCTCTGTGTTAAGATCTTGCCACTATGGTTCCCTACTTGAAGGGTTAAATTAATTGTTCGGAAAAATCATATCATCAACAGGTCATGTTTCTCTATTATCCTTGAATGGATCTCATCCTCTGAGAATTATCACTATGACAGGTAGATCTTTGTCCTAGTGCAGTATCTTATATGGTATCACTCAATTAGCTCGGTTCCTCTGAAGAAGGCATTGTTCAATATCTTATATCTCGGTTCCTACTATACATAATTCAGTTTACTCTCAATTGAAACAGCCCCACATTCTATGTGAACATCTTGTATGGTTCTCCCTTTGCAATCTCAAGTTCCCAGCACGTGAAAAGTATGGCTACACCATATATATATACAAGTTATGGCATTTATGGTATAGGTTCGGGAGATTATAAACATCATCTCAGGCATGTAAGTTGATCTATATTTAATTTTGTTATGACTATGAGTAATAATATATTTTGCAGTAGTTTAGTCCTCCTATCCCTCTTCAATATGGTTTTCAATTGGCATGACATCATATTTTCAGGCAGACCATTATTAATATGCATACGATCAGTCAGCCTTGAAAGAAAATTTGAGATATGCATTTTTGTTCAAATCATTCATGGCATTCTGTCAAAGTTTAGGAAGTTCTAATGATAAGGCTTTCTCACAATCTAAGTTATGGAAAATTCATGGCCATAGATTGTATGTTGACGATCTTCTCTATAAAAAAGGAGGCTAGCAAAGGATTCATAGGACAAGAATCATCAAGGTTAATCATTATTTTGGATAATAGCATAAAAATACATCTATACAGAATATATGCCTTGTATGAGACCATTGATTTGCTCAATCCACATCAACTCATACACTTCTTAGACAACCTGTTAAAGTTTCTTTTAATTACAGTGGGCACATTGAGTATAGACTTTTTTGGGTTACATTCGTAAGCAAGATAGCTTTAGGCATCAAGTTGTGGAGATGTTTTCATTTTTTTTAACAAAATTAATCTTTGTTCAGAGTATAGGTTTAGCTGGAGTCATGTCAGTCACAGAAGTCATGGGTCTCTCAAAGGGAACAAACCTGCAAGTTTGAAAGATCTGAAATATAAGTCTACACAAAAGAGATGCTTACTTATATAAGCTCCTCTATGGCACTTCTATGGTCTCCTTTCCATTGTGCAATATGCACGATATCATGTCAGTATAAGAAGAAGCGACAGGGATTCTACAGAAAAAGAAACTACAACACATTTGAAGCTTTCAATCTTGAAGAACTACTTGGAGAAAAAGTGCACGACACTTTGGAACAGTTCTACTACTGTCAACAGAGGTTCCTCAATAAATAGTAAAGATTGAAATCTTGAGTTTATATGACATTCATTAAGATTCATTTTCAAAGAGTAGCAAAGATAAATCATTGCAATTTCATATACCCTAAAAAATCGAATTACATTTTCATTCAAGAGGATTTAGAGAAAGTGTGTACATACATGGTCGAACTTTAAGGTAACAAGAGTGATGTCTGAGGAGAGGCCAAAAGTAAAATAAATTGAGGAACCATATCCATGGAAGAATAAAAAATCCCCCATAGAATAAATTGCGAGCCCCCTTCAAAAAATCGTCAAGATGGGTAATTCTGAGAGCGTCATCAATAGTGGGTAGCTCGTTCAATGAACTTTCACAAATGATATCATTAAGATCAAAAACCCGACATGAAAGCACGGTGATAAAATTGAAACAAATTTTCCTACTAGTGAGAATCATAGGGTGGGACATCGTGATTAAAATGAATGAATATGCTATGAAATTATGTGGGATAAAATTTGACCAAGGGAAATAAGGGTATAATAAGATAAGATGTGTAGTAATTACTCAAACCACTATTATATATTTAAACTATCAAGGTGACACATTTTTATGAGTAAAATTATAAAACACTATGGAATAATTTAGCATAGTATTTATGGCCAAAACATTTAAGAGTTAGAATAGAGTTTTTAATTGATCACAATAAAAATAATACACATTTGAGATATATACATGGATCATATATATCAAATTAAAGTGATCGCTAAAGCAAAATCTTCCTACACCTAGTGTCCTAGATGGCCAAGGCAATGTGTCATCAAACAAATTATACAGTCATTCATGTATGTCAGTTGGAAAATTATTAATGTCACAAGAATCACAAGGGTTGATATGTCAATCAAAATTTAAAATTTTCCTCTAAAAACTCATATAGAAAGTGGGGTAATAGGTCCTATGACATCCAACCTGTGATTTGCAATGGGAAATCCTCAACAGTCTCTTTGGATAAATAATGTCCCATTAAGGGGTTTGATAAGAGGTATGAGGCCCCACCAATTTGATAGTTGAAGAAGTTTGAATATTGGCTTGTCAATTTTGGCCCTAAGTAGGCAAGGCAACATGGAAGGAGGTGACCCCCTTGGAAAATTTCAAAAGGGGAAGGCCACATAAGGTATATAAATATCTAAATCCAAGGACCTCCCTCATAAAAATAGCTAGACATGTATTGAAAGAAAGTAGCTAATGACCATCTAAATATTGATAAAAGAAAATAGAACATCCCTTGAATCCCATAATAAATGGAGAATCTACATATGAGGTGATCCTCTAACTCAATGTTGTGTATATGGAAAAACTAGAATATGTTATTGAATAGAGGAATATCATGATGTCATTAATTTCAACTAGACACTAATGTAAACCCTCTTTGAAACCACCAAGGTGATCTGAAGGGAAACATCTAGTGTTCTTATGTGTATGAGGGTTAAAAAATAAGGCCCCCTCTTAATTTCATGAAGTGTTCCTAGTACAAATCCATGTTAGACTCAATGCCATGAAAATATGAAGTCCAAGTACTAAATTTATTGTTTATAAATAACCTCTTTAACAACTTGACACAAACATATAATGATGTAATTTAGATTGGAGGTGTATGTCACTTGAATCATGTTACAACTTTAATCGCTCCCCCGCAAAAAGGTGTCATGCTCCCTTGTGATGATGCATCAACCCTAGTGGAGAACAATCAGTTGATGTAAAAGAAATTTAAACATGATGTAACTTTAATAGTGCCCTACATTCACCCCTTGGCTCACCACTCATGGAAAAAGTGAGGCTATTTCAAGAATTGATGTGGATAATATCATTTTATTTTCTCTTATGTATAGTATTCTACATTGACACAATTGTGTTTTTTTAGCAAACTAAATATTTGTATCAAGGGTTAGCTCCTTGTTCATTAGGGTTGAAGAGGTTGCGTCATTATGGATGATCTATTCATTTCCAACTCCTTATGTGGGAGAGCACTACAAGCTCCATGTCAACATGAAGTGTAGATATTGTGAGAAACTCTTATTGAGGTTTTGCAAATTATCCAATTGTTCTACATTTGGTATGCATGTTAATAAGGGCATTACCCACAAACACACACCCTTGAGACCAATACCTAGTTCTCTAAAAATCAAATGGTACCAATATTCTTAGTTAGAGGTGAAGGATTCTCCTAAGAGTTTATTTTTTTGGTTTGATGTGTTGTTTTTTTCCTTGGATAATAAGTGGTTGAGGACTTCAAGGGTTAATATTTAAGGGCCAAGGGCTTGGGGGAAATGGATTTAGGGGTTAAGGGCTTAATAATTAAGGGATTTAGGTGTTAGGAGTTAAGGGGTTTGGTTTTAAGGTTTTTAAGGGTTATGGATTAAGGTTTAAGGGTCACAAGTTAAGAGAATAAGGGGTTAGTGCTTAGGGATTTCATGGATTCCAGGATAGGAGTTAATGGCTTAAGGTTTAATGCATCAAGGAGTTGATGGGTTATGAGTTATGAGTGTAGGGTTAAGATATTATGGCTTCATGGTTAATGGATAGGGAATTTAGTGGTTATGGGTTAATGGCTTATTGGTTGTGATAATGGGGCCCCTAATCCCCTCATCACCAATATTAGGGGTTCCCCTTTCAATTTTTCTTGTTGCCTTCCCTCCAGGCCCCCTAGACCCTATGACATTAGTTCTTAATCCTCCTTATGATTATCTAAAACATGGATTATAGATCTTATTAAACCATGCTTGGTCCCCTAGTCCTATTCAATACACCACAAAATACTCCTCCGACCTTTTCAGTCATATCATTCAACTTATCCTAACATTATGGGTGAAATTTGTGTTTATGTTGTAAAGTGAATAGAGAAAAAATTTACTTGTTTTTTTCTTTTGAGAAGCTGTAGAAATTTATTTTCATGATTGGAATGTGCATGCATCAATCTACATTGTCTTTTTTTCAAGATTAGACATGAATAATCATTTGGTCATACTCCATCCTATCGATGGAATCTAGTATCACAAATGTATCGATGGGCAGTTTGAGAGATTCTTTTGAAAGCTTGTGTGTTGTGGTATTTAGCTCCTTGAGAATGCCTAAAAGATAGCTAGTCCAAAGAGTTGGGGGGATCTATGATATCCCGTAGGATGGGATGTAGGTATATTTTTTCTATCATGAATTATTGACCCAATTGATCATGATTTTTGAATCCCCCATGATCTATAGGGATTTGACTCTTTTGATGGATGCAATTTCTAGAAATGTACAAAGAGAAATGGAATCAACTCAATTGTTGGAGCCTTAACTTTCGGTATATCTTACTTTCTCGCTATAAGACTGGGAGAGGAAGAGTACCACACCCACTTTGCATCTAGGTGGGATAACTTGTGCAACACCATCAAATACTTCACAAGGGCATCCAAGAGGGAGCAGGGGAATTACCATAATCCATTGTTTTTGTGGTTTAGGATGAATCTTGTCTTCCAAACACTGTTTTTATCAATTCAATTGTGATATTTGTTAGAATTTATCGTGAAAAAAATATGTTGTTGTTCCAATACCACCAGATATTGCTAATTAGAATGCATGGGAAACCTTTATAATAATCTTCCATGATGTTGAGTAACTAAGCTTTGAAATTTTCTTCCAAGTTTAGATAGGACCACGAGCCTACCATGTTCAATTTTGCAAGGGTGGTGGTGATTATGACATGCACTGTGTTGGGACAAGAGATAAATAAGTGTGAAGAAATATCATCATATGACTTTCCTAAAGGATAGATGTTGGGTTGATTCATAAACTATCATGGATATTTCTCGTGAAAAAAACTTGTTTTTGTTCCAATCCCACCAGATATTGTTGATTAGAATGCATGGGAAACCTTTTTAATAATCTTTCATGATGTTGTGTAACTAAGTTTTGAAATTTTCTTCCAATCTTAGATAGGACCATGAGCCTATCATGTTCAATTTTGCAAGGGTGGTGGTGATTTCTACATTGTGTTTGGACAAGAGATAAATAAGTCTGAAGAAATATCATCATATGACTTGCATGAAGGATAGATGTTGGGGTGATTCGTAAACTAAAATGGATGTTTATCGTGAAAAAATGTGTTTCTATTCCAATCCCACTAGATGTTTCTGATTAGAATGAATGGGAAACCTTTTTAATAATCTTATGTGGTGTTTTGTAACTATGTTTTGAAATTTTCTTCCAAGCTTAGATAGGACCACAAGCCTATCATGTTAAATTTTGCAAGGGTGTTGATGATGACCTATTATGTGTCGGGACAAGATATAAGTAAATGTGAAGAAATATCATCATATGACTTGCATAAAGGATATATGTTGGGGTGATTCGTAAACTCTCTTGGATATTTATCGTGAACAAAAAATGTGTTTTTGTTCCATTCCCACCAGATATTGTTGTTTAGAATTCATGGGAAACCTTTATAATAATCTTCAATGATGTTGAGTAACTAAGTTTTGAAATTTTCTTCCAAGCTTAGATAGGACCACTTGCCTATCAAGTTCAATTTTGAAAGGGTGGTGGTGATGATCTGCACTGTGTTGGGACAAGAGATAAATAAGTGTGAAGAAATATCATCATATGACTTGCATAAAGGATAGATGTTGGGGTGATTCATAAACTATCATGGATATTTCTCATGAAAAAAATACATTGTTGTTCCAATCCCACCAGATATTTCTGATTCGAATGCATGGGAAACCTTTACAATAATATTCCATGATGTTGTGTAACTAAGTTTTGAATTTTTCTTCCAAGCTTAGATAGGACCACGAACCTATCATGTTCAAATTTTAAAGGGTGGTGGTGATGACCTGCACTGTGTTGGGAAAAGAGACAAATAAGTATGAATAAATATCATCATATGACCTGCATAAAGGATAGATGTTGGGGTGATTCATAAACTATCATGGATATTTCTCATGAAAAAAACGTGTTGTTGTTCCAATCCCACCAGATACTACTGATTAGAATGCATGGGAAACCTTTATAATAATCTTGCATGATGTTGTGTAACTAAGTTTTGAAATTTTTTTCCAAGCTTAGATAGGACCGCGAACCTATAATGTTAAAATTTTCAAGGGTGGTGGTAATGACTTGCACTGTGTTGGGACAAGAGATAAATAAGTGTGAAGAAATATCACCATATGACTTGCATAAAGGATAGATGTTGGGGTGATTCATAACCTATCATGTATATTTCCCGTGAAAAAAATATGTTGTCATTCCGATCCCACCAGATATTTTTTATTAGAATGCATGGGAAACCTTTATAATAATCTTCCATGATGTTGTGTAACTAATTTTTGAAATTTTCTTCCAAGCTTACATAGGACCACGACTAGCCTATCATGTTCAAATTTTCAAGGGTGGTGGTATGACCTACACCGTGTTGGGACAAGAGATAAAAAAGCGTGAAGAAATATCATCATATGACTTGCATAAAGGATAGATGTTGGCGTGATTCATAAACTATCGTGGATATTTATCGTGAAAAAATGTGTTGTTGTTCCAATCCCAATATATATTATTGATTAGAATGCATTGGAAACCTTTATAATAATCTTCCATCATGTTGTGTAACTAAGTTTTGAATTTTTTTTCCAAGCTTAGATAGGACCACAAGCCTATCATGTTCAATTTTGCAAGGGTGGTGGTGATGACCTGCACTATGTTGGGACAACTAGAGATAAATAAGTGTGAATAAATATCATTATATGACTTGCATAAAGGATATATGTTGGGGTGATTCGTAAACTATCATGGATATTCCACTAAACAATTCATCATAACAGAACAGATAAAACTGCATTTCAAAATGAATGAATAAGAGTTTGTGATAGGAAGTGTCAATGATTTTTGAGTGTGCTAAGGTGGGAGTGATGTCAAGGTATGCTAGGCAGTGTTTACACATGCTAGAGGCCAGGGAAACATGCCAAGATGTGCCAGGTGCCAAGGTGTGCCAATTCATGCTAGGGTGGAGTGTTTGGGAGTGCCAGGGAAAAACAAGGGAGCACTAGTGAAAAATTTATGGAAATGAATGAATAAGAGTGTGTTACAAGGAGTATCAACGAGTTCTAGGTGTGATAAGGAGGGATTTTAAAGGTATGCAAGGTAGTGCCAAGGAATGCTAGAGTGCCAGGGTAACATGCTAGGATGTGCCAAATGCTAGGTGTGTCAATGCGTGCTAGGGAGTGCCATGGAAACACAAGGGAGAACTAGTTCAAAATGCATGATAATGAACAAATAAGAGTGTGTGATAGGGAGTGTTAGTGAGTTTTAGGTGTGATAAGGAGGGAGTAGCAAGGTTATATGTTAGGAAATTCCAATGTATGCTAGAGTGTCAGGGAATGTCAGGGAGTGTTAGTGTGCAAACCCTTCTTCATTATATTACAAACTAAAATACAACAAGCTAGAGCTCTTGTACCATGGATCATGACCCTTTACAATCACACTGATATAAGGAATACAAATAGGGCTTGGTGTTAATCCTTTGACAACCAATCTATCATGAACAAGACAACACTTGACCTACTTGTTGATGGTGGCCACACAAAACCCTTTCAGTCCACATGTTTAATGAGAGCACCATAGGTTTAATGTTTGGAGAACAAGGGGCCACCCCCTTGTACAACACTTTTGATGGGTCCCATGCATCATTAGGGCAGTCATGGACCCTAGTATGCCTCCTAGAAGGCCCTAAAACATCATTTGACCTCTTATGAGGCTTATTATTCCATGTATGAGATATTTTGGTGGGATTGTCACCAAAATTTAGGGTTAGTTGCATATTATTTTATGTTTAGGGGCTAATTTAGGCCCATAAGCTAATTTGATCAACTCCTAATCAATGCATAAATAGGAGTTATTTGGATTCATTTGTATCATCACTTGTCTTGGGATCTCTCTATCTTTAGAGAACTTCACATTTTTCCTTGGAGGACTATTTTAGATGATGGATGCATTTTTATGTATGGATTTGGGCTATTTTTATCTTGGAGATTTTTTTTTGTAAATGTGAAGTTGGTTGGATATACTCTTTAACATTGTAAGTGTAAATTTAACATTATTCTTCTTGTTGCTGCATACTATTGAATTTTTCTATAACTAGGGCTAATTGTTGCATGATGGAAATGTGGAATTATGTGTCTATTTAGCTTATTTAATGTATGGGCCATTATTGGATGAATGAAATGTCTTAGAGATCATTTTATCTCAATAAACTTGCACCATTTGTATGAAGTATAAATGCTTTAAGGTCACTTTTCATTTTCCTCTAACATTGGACGAATTTGACTTTCTGGGCCTCCTTGATAAAGAAACCAAATCCTTGTTCATTATCACCCTTGAACCCATATCCCCGAGTGAATTATGCACTAGTACCTCAAAAAGGGTGATGATTTCCCCCCCTTTTTTCAAAATTTTCCATTTTTCCCTAGGTCTAGCCCCATTAGGTCACTTAGGGCATCAATTTCCCAAGAATCTATCCAGAGGAAAACATCGATCTCCTAGAGGCAATTGCATTGGTGGGTCCCCTCACTCTCCTCATAATTTGGGCCAATTCCGACGATGGATCGGATAACTCAAGCCCTAGCTCTAGGATCAATTTTTGCATAGGTGTTCCCAAGGCTAGAACCTAGTAGGATCAATTTGACCCATCAAAGTAAAAACTCTTGCATGATCCTTTCCCCTCACATTTTCCAGGATAGGAACATCATTGGTTGCTAAAGTCCATCCCCGAACCTGGGTTGGGTCCACTTGGCCTCATTTGGTCCCATTTGGTGCCAAAGGCCTTTCATCAGGACCATTTGGGAATCCAAGTTCCAAAAGTATTTTAGGGATTGAGAACTTCCTTCATAAGTCTTATTCTTCTCCCTCAACCCTTCAATCCCCCTCCTCTCTCCCTAGAAGTTCAATTCCCTTGCTTAAAAGGAAAGCATGTCCCTGTTGTGCAAGTAAATCCCCTCTGTGAACAGAGGTGATCCCTCTAGCCCTAGGTTTGGGTCTAGCAGTAAGAGGAAATGCTAATCCTTGGATTCCTATTTTATGAATGAAACTAAGTTAGGATAGATGTCCTACCATTGTTCCAACGCAATTTTCATAGCTATGGTAGCAGTCTCCTGATCTTCGTCCTAACATGTCACGGTCCTTCAGTGGTAATAATCAGGTCCCTGTAGAAGGATCAGAGAATGATAGCAGCATACAAAAACATACTTGCATTCATAACTATTTAATTGTTCAAGGAGAACTAAACATATTTCACAAGATTAAACATATCAAACGCAAACGGGAACCAAAACATTAGTCATGTATTAATAAGGAGAGAGAAATAGATTACAACCAAAAGAGCCTTGACGTTGCAGCCTCCTTCAGTGGGTCTATTCAAACACGTCTCAATCATTCATCAGGGAATTGGAGAAGGAAAGGTAATAAGCCTAGATTCTCTCTCGACAATGGGTCTCTCTCTGCTCTATCTCACACCAGCTATATTCAGACTGTTCGGCTATTCAACCATTTCTGCTAGCTGTAACTATGTGAGAGAGATGTATTTATAGGAGAGGAGGAGGAGGTTTGGGATCCCTCATATGGTGGAAGGGAGGCCTTATCCTTTGGGAGGTTGCTCAAATGTAGGAAACAAGAAGCCAAAGGAAGGTGTTCGACGTTATTCAGTCGAACAAACCATGCTGACTCCGCTCACGAAGTGGTTGGGAATGGAAACTTCGCTTCTAGTTTTAAAAAAAATCCAAAAACAGCTTGGCGTGGGCAGTCTACTGAAATAGAGCACTAATGGGCATGAGGCCCAGTGCTAATTTCTCTATGGGTGCGAGGCCATAATTGTCTACCAGCACCGACCCAAAATCATATTTTTTTGAGAGCTTGCTCCAGAAATAGTCAATAGAGGAAATGTTCTTCTCATGGAAATGGATGCAATGACACTTTTGGAAAGGTATGAAAATACGCAAAAGTCACAGAAATGGTCCTCCAATGTTAAATATGGGGATTGCAGGGACGGTGACAAAATTTTGTGTAACAATTCCACTCTTTATTCTATCTTAGGGAAATGGTTTCTAGGGTTAATTCCCACCTATTCATTCACCTATAATATACATGTGACTTCCTAAACTACCCGGACTCCTCCTATCAGTGAAAGTACGTGAAGAGAAAGGAGCCTTAGCTGTGGTGACAATGGGCTAAGCCTCCATCGTTGCCCTTGTCCTAGAAGTTGCCCTCTTAGGACCCTCTTTTACGTCCACTACTAGTTTGAGTGGTAACAAGTTGTTCACAACTCCATTTGTGAACAACTCTTTGGTATGCCCACTTTTTCCATACTACGGATCCAATATGAGAAGTCTAGGGCTATGGAGGTTTCCCTTCTTCTCACTAAATTAATCCTCTACAATATAGTGAACTAGGGCTAGCTGGGTGGCCCACTTGACTGCTACTTTAGTCCTTCAAATTTTGCACATCCTTAGGCCCTATACACTTTCCCTTCTACCAATATTGTTATCCTTCACAAGTACAAGAGTTAGGGCTCTTCTTTAACAGTCACATAGAAACCCTCCAACTATACCTGGACTACCATCAATCTACCCAACCACAGTTAATTCATTTTACTAATCTAGGTCTCACAATATTGTCTTCATCTAGGTCTCTTCAAATCTTCCACCTAACAATTTTTTGAGTCCTCTCAAAATCATTGTTCTTGTGTATCGACAATTTGATATTTTTTGTCCAATCTATGAACAAATCGAAACTACTCCTCTTATCATCCTTCTAACAATCTCTAGATGATTGAACTAGGGTCACAAATCAACCACTAACAATCCATTGACTAATTTTTTATAGGTTGCTTCAAATCTCTGTCTAAAACTCAATGGATAGTCCACCAAATCAACTCCTCTGCATGTCAATCCATTCTTCACATGGCACATTTCTTCTGCATGCTAAATATTCTCCTCAGGTTCCACCCTCCTTTCGACCGGCTATCTCCACACATACTGAATCTGCAAACCATCTTCCAAATCTACGATCTATATTTCAGAAATAAACCTCGCTCTAAGGGTCACAACTGCTCTTATTCTACACAATTTTTTCACAGTCTTAAGGGCATACCTTATGAACTAAACATGCTAGGAAATTGTCCTAACCAGGGCACTATACTTATGTACTTCTAATTGTTGTAGAACAAACCCTATCCACCCATAGAAAAAACCACGAATATTTCCTCCATAAGAGACTTGACCTAGCTCATATGGATCCATATATTTTGGGAATTTATTGGATTAAATATTGACATGAACTTCAAATCTCAATGTCGACCCTCAAAATAGGGTTACCTCAGTTAATATTACGCCTGTGTATACTTCTATTTTGGCTCTAAATTACAGTGTAAGCCCTCCTCCATTTATGTTTGTCATTATAACCACTGCAAGACAAGATCGTATCAACCCTCTCTTCTATTTCATGTAGAAAATCTAACCAACGGGATTCAATTTGATCTTGTAATGTACTAAAACAAGATATTGAATCCTTCCTACAATTTGCAGAAACAAAACAGGATTGCACAATCACATATAAGTAAGAGAAAGAAATTATCAATCGCACAACAAAATATGTAACTAGGGAAAGCAATTTCTCAAAACCCCTATATCCCTATTCTGTATTAAGTCAAGGAATTATGAAACAATACAATGCTTAATCTCTCATGATATTCTCCAACACTCTTCCAATTGTCTCCTACTAATCTAGGAAAAATCGGTCTAGTACTTAGCCAATTCTCAACTTTCCTTCAGCCTTCCTTGCTCACGCAATTCCTAGGGAATTAGCTCCCTATTAATTAGGAAAATCAGTCTTCCTTGATTGTGCAATCCATCATGGCATCCTAATGACTTTATAATTTCACATGGGCAATTTTTTATAAACACAACTAATAGTTATGTTCAATTTCACCTTTGTCCCAACCGGGTCTTCCTCGGAACTGACATGCATGCAACTATTAATAGTGAATTATTATTTATCTAATTGATCACTCATTTTGAATTAAATCTAATTTAATTCAGTGGACCTCTCACTAGCTCATCACTTAGTTAGAACTAGTTAAACTGATTTTAATTCAATTAATTAAGTTAACTAATTCACACCTACACCCCACTAATGCATCAACTACAACTGATCCCCAAAAATATTAAAATCCATTTACATGCCTCATCTTAGACCCTCATGATTCAAAAATATGCAGGAACACAATAAAATACAAAAATAAACATAAACACATAGATGCAGTAGGAATAACACTTCATTTCATTAATATCAAATACTAAAAAATGCTTACAGACATAATGGAAAACAAACTAGCTAGAGCGATGGTAGCTTATCTATGAGAAGAGATATGGTGGCTACATGCCTCTGAATTGTGTTACAATAAGGCTCAAGGGCCTTTTTATTATTGAAAAATAAGAGAAAACACTAACCTGAGGAGATGTAACACCAAGATTTTATGGGCCCCATTGGGGGTAGTTGGGAAACCAATTTCCCGAGGTCGTAACTTCGTCATATGATCTCTGTTTGTCACACATGATACCTCATCAGAAATATATCTCTGAGGAATACAAATTCTAATGTGATTTCTATGATATCACTAAAAATTTCATGACCAAAAAATGTTTTTTGGGGCCTCAAAACTGCTCCGGAAGTTCAAGACCTGAAAAACTAACAAAAATAGTAAATTGTGCTATGATTAAGGAAACTAAAAACCTGAAAGAGAGAATGGTGAGGGCCCAAGTGGAATAGGTGGGTGGCCACCAATATCCACCTCGATCACCTCAACTCAAATTTCTTGAGCTAAGTTAGTCATCATGACTTAGTTAACTGACCCAAGTTGTTATGAGATGAAATTACAATTTATTGTCCAATTTATTTAAGAGAAAAATAAATTAGACACCTCACATTCCTCACTCCTGGTACATCAAAATTCCTCACCAGTGTGGGTGCATTTTTTTTTGTCCTTCATGGTTTCCAATTTCATTGTTTCTTGTTGCAAATTTCAACACTCCCTCTCAACAAGAAAGGAATTCAATTTATCTCAATCTGGTACCTTTGGAATTTTGCATGAAACACTTATCTAGTGTTGTTTTCACCTGCAAATCCTGAAATTGAATAGCCTCCGAACAACTGAATCAATATAATGCATTTGTCATCAGAGTCTTCTGAATTCTGCTAGCTACTGCACCTGTCTATTGGAATCTTTATGTTGTTGTTGACATCTGCATCCATGCCCTTTGCATTGTTGCCAACTCTGATCTGTGCTCCAGTATCTAAAATTTTTCACTTTGATTTCTGTCTTCCTGACATCTGGAAGCATCAATATAATTTATCCTTCCTACTAATGATGTACTATGGACTCCTCGTAGCTAGGTTCAATCCCTGAGACACACCATCTCAATGGACCCTGCCCGAATTTCTTATCCTAGGATAATGTCTACACATCACCCCACTTTTCACCTGGAGGTGTGGTTGCATGTGCTCCCTCTACCCATTTGGACTGAAATTTCCCCCTCATGGAGGTCTCTACTTGAGTGGATGATTACACTTGTTCTCCTATCTACTTCTCCAATTGTGGCTGCTCCACAACGTTCTGAAACTACTTCTAAGGCTACATGTTGAGAGGTAATTTGTACTCCCTCTCAACAACCAAGTCTCTAACCTCTTATTTGCTCCTCAAAGCTTTGCATGCATCTGGTACCTCAAGTGCACATAGTTTCTTGACTCACGCACATTGTAATTGTCCTGCCATTACAAAAGTTTCTAAAAAATAGTTGATTTTAAATCGACGATATCTCCCTCATCCGAGCTTCAAATTGATTTTCCATTTGGGTAGTTTTTCGCAAGGAATCAAAATTATATGCTATTTTTTTTTTAATTTTACACCAAAATCTTCATATATTATCTGCAAACTCGCCACCCAAAAAAGTCCTGCTATCATACCATGTAGAAAATCTAACCAACGAGATTCAATCTAATCATGTAATGTACTAAAACAAGATACTGAATCCTTCCTACAATTTTCAGAAACAAAACACGATCGCACAATCACATATAAGCAAGAGAAATAAATTATCAATCACACAACATAAGATGTATCTGAGGAAATAAACTGCTCAAAACCCCTCTATCTCTATTGTGTATTAATTCAAGGAATCATGAAACAATACAAAGGTTAATCTCTCATGAGATTCTCCAACACTCTACCAATTGTCTCCCGCTGATCTATGCAAACAAAGATTAGTACTTAGTCAATTCTCAGCCTTCCTTCAGACTGCCTTACTCATGCAATTCCTAGGGAATTATCTCCTTGTTAATTAGGAAAATCAGTCTTCCTTGATTGTGCAATCCATCATGGCATCCCAATGACTTTATAATTGCACATGGGAAATTTAGTATATATACAATTGATAGTTATGTTCCCTTTAACCTTTGTCTCAACTGGGTCTTCCTTGGAATTGACATGCATGCAACTACTAATAGTGAATTATAAGTTATCTAATTGATCACTCATTATGAATTAAATCTAATTCAATTCACTAGCCGACCTCTCTCTAGCTCATCAATTAGTTAGAACTATTTAAACTGATTTTAACTCATTTAATTGAGTTAACTAATTCACACCTGCACCCCACTAATGCATCAACTGCAACTGGACTCCAAAAATATTAGATTAATACCTCTACATGCCTCATCTTAGACCATAAACTTGAATTTGTTGAGCTAACTCAGTCATCTTGACTTAGTTAACTAATACAAGTTGTTATGAGATGAAATTACAATTTCTTGTCCAATTTATTTAAGGGAAAAATAAAATAGACGCCCCACATTCCTCACTCCTAATGCATCAAAATTCCTCACCAATGTGGGTGCATTTTTTTTTGTCCTTCCTGGTTTCCAATTTCAATGTTTCTTGTTGCAAATTTCAACATTTCATAATTTGATGCGGCCTTCACACAAAGACACCATTTAAATCACATGCCTAGATTCTCATGAGCAACCTCTCTTAAGCTTGATCTGCCATAAGAGAACCAACAAAATGCCATCCTACTTCCTAGCTCGAACTGACCATTAAGGTATGCAACATTCTTATGAACCCTCACATAATGATCTTGATCTTGGAGGATGATCATGGCCTCCCTTTAGCAACCCTTACTCAAACTACTTTAGGACTACATCTCTCTTCGCCCCCTTGATCAAATGAGTTCCTTCTCACTTTATGTTCTTTCCTTCATCCTAAGGCCTCCTTAAATAGTTTTTCCTAGACCTCTTAGGAACCCTCTAGAACTTCCTATTTTTGTCCACTTAGACCTTAGGAAATATTAATTTTCCTTTTTAATTTTCTTTTAGATTTTAAACCCCATCTTGGGTCCAAAATCCATTTTCTTGGCTTCTTTTCCCACAAATCCTTTTGTGACCAAACTCACACAAAACCATCTCACTAGGCTTGTGGAGTACCTTGTTGAGATTCAACAAGATGATGAGCTTAGTGAAAAGAGTCACCTTCACTAAGTGGGCCTGCAGGCTATTTTTGGCGCAAAGTCTATTTTTAGACTATGTCTATTTTTAGACATGTCGATCATATTCTATGAGTTGTAGGATGCTATTTATGGATGGTTGGTCAAGTTGGAAAAATAGATGGACTTCTATTTTTATATATTTTGGGCAAAGTCTATTTTTAGACTGCTAGTCTAAAAATAGACATGTTGGATATTATTAGCTCTTAATAATATTTGGACTCTAAACAACAACTTATTCTCTTGGAGCACTTCAGTTTAGTGCACAAATGTGGCACAGCAGCTGACAGAAAGATTTACGCTATTCCTGAGGGTTTACTGGAGCTATTGCATGGAGGACTTAGTTAGAACTCAAGTGGCAGAGTTATGACATAGTTGGAAGAAGTAGTTATGGAATTGTATTTAGTTTAACTCAATTAGACTCAGTTGAGCTATTTGTATCTAGTCTAACTGATTGATACACTAGTGAGAGTGGAGTGAATTAATTAGTTAACTAATTCACAAATATTAAATCATTAATCAACTAAAGAATACATCAGTTAACTACAGTCCGTGGCAGTTTCAATGGAGACCATTGGAGAGATAGGTGAAAGGGAAAGATAGACTATCTATTGTGACTATAGTGATGCATTGATTGCATCCAACACTTAGTGGAGATGCCAATGAGGATTTTGTGAGCAAGGCTGGAGTAATTCAAATTCATTTAGAGCTATTCTTCAGCAGAGATTGTGCAGTGGAAGCAGGCTAGTAGGTGGCAAATATCGGTGCATGGATTTGCAAGATTAGGCCTGATTACTGTATGATGATTGTACTGTACTGAGAGCTTGTGATAAGCTTTGTATGATTGTATGAGATTTTCATATGATCTCCATGTTACATAATATATAGTTTGGGTTTTCAACTTCAGGCTTTCTCGTTAAACAACTGTGTTAATGTGTGTGAATTTTTATTGTTTCATGTGTGCATTGCAATCTTGATTTAATTTCCGCAAATGATCAATGGTTGAATAGATTCTGTATTTTGCATGAAGTTAAAATAGTGTGAGATCAGGAGAATCTTGTACATATAACACATAAGTTATATAATTTCTACACAGTATCAGAGCACTTTTGATCATTGGAGGAGATTGAAATTATTGAAGTGGTTGAGTTTTGTGCTAGTGGAATTCGAATTTGCTACAGTGTTTTCTTGGTGTCGAAGTTGAGCATTCATTGAAATGTCTTTCAACGGATTGCGATTGGAGTATTACCTTGATGGGAGCTTGAATTACATAGCATGGAAGGACAAGATGGAGGCGGTGCTGGATGATAATGGGTTGAAGGAGTTCATAGATGTTGATATTCTGAAGCCTGCTTCTAGCGATGCAGCCGCACTTGATGCATGGCAAAAAAAGGTAGAAAAGTGTCGAAGGATTCTGTTGGAAGGTGTGAAGGACCACATTGTGTCCAGCCTTCACGAGAAAGCCACTCCATTCTTAATGTGGAAGGCTTTGACAGACTTGTTCCAAAGAAGAAGTGACTAGAGGAAGTTGGTGCTTAAAGACAAGCTCAGAAAAATAAAAATGGAGAAAGGCAACAGTATTCCAAAATACCTCACGAAGTTTGTCCACTACAAGGATTAGATGGGAAGTGTGGGGGTTACTGTTGATGAAGAAGACTTGGTGAGGTTGGCTCTCCTTGGGCTTCCAAAGAGTTGGCATAGCTACGAAGACTCTTTCAATGGACGAGAGAAACTGCCAGGATGGGAGCAACTTTGGTTGGATCTTGTGCAGGAGATAAGGCGGGGTACTAGGGATGGATCTTCATCGAAGAATGAAGATGAAGAAAATTACACTTTGGCTACCAAAGCTCAAAAAGGAAAAGGGAATAAATCTTCCAAATCGGAAGCTAAAGGAAAGAAGCATGATTTGTCCAAGGTGAAGTGTTTTCACTGTCACCAGCACGGGCATTTCACCACTAATTGCCCACAGAAGAAGAAAAATAAGCAGGTTGCTAGATCTACAGCTGGAGAGGCCTTAGCCTCACAATTTGAGCTAGATTTTTCTTTCATCGTATGCTTGGTTTCAATTTTGATGGGATCGGTGTGGTTTCTTGACAGTGGTGCGTCTTTCCATATGACCGGAGACAAAGATTTGTTTAGTGATCTAGAGGAAAAGGATCTTGGAGTGCACATCGAGATGGGCGATGATGGTAGATATAGTGCAACTGGTATCAGGACCATTTCCTTTGAGAGGGAGTCTGGTAAACCTTTCATCTTGAAGGATGTCATGCATGTTCCAGGATTGAAGAAGAATCTGATCTCCGTGGCGATGCTGGAAGACAAGGGTTATGATGTTGTTTTTAGCGAGGGAAAAGCTTTCCTGTGCCATAAAACAACTGGTCAAACCAGGAGGATAGGGATTCGAGTTAAAAATATTTATCAATTGCAAGTAGATGGCTGCACTGCAATGGCAGGCAAAGTAGAAGGAGTGGTGAGCCGAGATGAGGGCGAATTGTGGCATAGGAGATTGGGCCATCTTCACCATGGCGCTTTGAAAATTTTTCAATAGATTTCTACTAGGCTTCCCAAAGGTACACTTGTCCAGTCAGATCAGTGCAAGGGATGTACTTTGGGAAAATTTGTGAAGACCACTTTTCATGAGAAGGATAGTCGTGCTTCGACGATCCTTGAGATAATTCACACAGACGTGTGTGGACCTTTCTCGGTTGCTTCAACAGCAAAGCACAGGTATTATGTGATATTTGTTGATGACTTTTCTCATAAGTGTTGGATCTTCTTCATGCAGAAGAAGAGTGAGACATACTCAAAGTTCTATTAGTTCAAGGCACTGGTTGAGAAAGAGTCGAGGAAGCAAGTGAAAGCTCTTTGGAGCAATAATGGTGGTGAATACATCTCTGGCGAATTCAAATATTTCTGTAGCAAAGAAGGAATTCGAAGAGAACTCATAGCACCTCATAACCCATAGCAAAATGGGGTCACTGAGAGGAAGAACAGAACAATCGTGGGTGCTGCACGAGTGATTTTGCATGATCAGGGCCTTCACATACACTTGTGGGCTGAGGCATGCAACACTGCGGTTTATGTGCAAAATCGTTGTCCTCATAGAGTACTTGGCATGAGTACACCCGAAGAGGCGTTTTCTTGTAAGAAGCCTGATATTTCTCATTTGAAGATTTTTGGCTCACCTGTTTACATTCTTGTGACGAAGGATGCCAGGAAGAAGATGGAGCCTACTGCAGAGGTTGGAATATTTTTGGGGTACACAGAAACACCCCACAATTATCGTGTGTTTTTGCCAGACAGTCGAATGACTGTTGTGCGACGGGATATCAAATTTCATGAGCAGAAAGCCATGAAGTTGTTGCTTGAGAGGGAGTTACACTTGCATGCAAAGGAGGAGCTACTTGTTCCTAAAGATGAGCCTCAAGATGTGGATCAGACACAAGAGGAGTTTCATGGAGTGGAAGAAACCACTCATGCAGCACCAAACATCAGAGGGCGGAAGCGCACTACAGAAACTGAGCGACTGAATCTTGATGCAGTGCAGAATGTAGGAGTTCCTACATCATAGCACAGACAAAGACAGTCACCTGACTGATTTACTGGATACATGGCTCTGATGAGCAAGTGTATCGTGACGGAGCCATCCTCTTTCGAGGAAGCTGTGGAGGATCTCGCATGGGTAGATGCCATGGTGGAAGAGTATGATTCGATTGTCAGAAACAGTGCATGGGAGATTGTCCCAAGGCCGGAAGGGAAATCAGTGGTAGGTTTGAGATGGTTCTACAAAGTGAAGCAAGCTGATGATGGGAGCGTTGAGAATTATAAGGCAAAATTTTTTTCTCGGGGCTTCTCGTAGATCGAGGGGATCGACTATGAAGAAACCTTTGCACCTGTCGCAAGGTATTCTTCCATAAGGACCATCCTTGCTCTCTCAGTGCAGATGGGTTGGCACATTCATCAAATGGATGTGAATACTGCATTCCTCAACGGAATCATTGAGGAGGAGGTGTACATTGAGAAGCCTGAAGGATTTGAAATCTTCAGCAGTGAGTCACATGTGTGCAGGCTCAAAAGAGTGTTGTATGGGCCGAAACAAGCACCTCGTGCTTGGTACACACGGATAGACATTTATTTCACCGAACTCGGTTTCGCCAAGAGTGAGGCGGATCCAAACCTATACCAGATTGTGGTGGAGGGTAAGCTTTTGATCATTATGCTTTATGTAGATGATTTAATACTAATGGGTGATGAACTATTGATACACTCATGCAAGGAAGATCTTGCAAAGGAGTTCGAGATGAAGGACTTGGGCCTCCTTCATTATTTCCTGGGATTGGAAATTTGGTAGCGGAAAGGTGAACTATTTGTGTCTAAAGTCAAGTACGCCTAGGAGATACTGGAGAAGTTTCACATGCAAGGTTGCAAGCTTATCGACACTCCTCTTCCTGGTGGTTGGAGGAAGGAGGATGTTACATCGACAGAGGTAGTGGATGCCATTGTTTATCGACAGTTGGTTGGTTCGCTCATGTATTTAGTCAATACACGACTGGACATATGCTATGTTGTGAACCAACTTTCACAAGCGATGGTTAAGCCTACCAAGCTCTTTTGGAAGGCAGGCAAGAATGTCCTGAGGTATCTCAGGGGCACATCTGAGTATGGATTGTGGTACAAACAGTCGAATGAGGTGAAGTTGCATGTCTTCACGGATGCAGATTGGGAAGGAAGCCCAATGGACAGAAAGAGCACATCTGAAGGGATTTTCAGTATTGGATCTACAGCAGTTTCTTGGTACAGTAGGAAACAAAGATCCATGGCACTCAGTTCAGCGGAGGCCGAGTACATGGCAGCAAGTTTGGCTGCATGCAAGGCTATATGGATGAGGAAGATCCTGGTCGGTTTGTTCAGTTCTCATTTAGATCCTACTGTGATATATTGTGATAATCAGAGTTGCATTAAACTCTCGGTTAATCCAGTATTTCAAGATAGATCTAAACATATTGACATCCGGTACCATCATATCAAAGATTTTGTGTAGCGGAAGATCATGTTGCTTTCTTACATTCCTACGAAAGATCAGGATGCAGATATTCTGACGAAGGCGCTCAATAGGAGCAAATTCGAATACCATAGAGGCAGGATCAGGGTGAAGGATAATCCCTATCTTGTTGAGAGGGAGTTTTGAGATTCAACAAGATGATGAGCTTAGTGAAAAGAGTTGCTCTCACCTGCGGCCCATTGCAGCGTCTTTGGCGCAAAGTCTATTTTTAGACTATGTCTATTTTTAGACATGTCGATCATATTCTATGAGTTGCAGGATGCTATTTGTGGATGGTTGGCCAAGTTGGAAAAATATATGGACTTCTATTTTTAGACATTTTGGGCGAAGTCTATTTTTAGACTAACAGTCTAAAAATAGACATGTCAGATATTATTAGCTCTTAATAATATTTGGACTCTAAACAACAACTTATTCTCTTGGAGCACTTTAGTTCAGCGTACAGATGTGGCACAGCAGCTGACAGAAGGAATTATGCTATTCCTGAGGGTTTACTGGAGCTATTGCATGGAAGACTCAGTTAGAACTCAAGTAGTAGAGTTATGACACATTTGGAAGAAGTAGTTATGGAGTTGTATTTAGTTTAACTCAGTTAGACTCAGTTGAGCTAGTTGTATCTAGTCTAACTGATTGATACTCTAGTGAGAGTGGAGTGAATTAATTAGTTAATTAATTCACAAATAATAACTCATTAATCAACTGAAGAATACATCGGTTAACTACAGTGCATGGCAGTTTTAGTGGAGACCAGTGGAGAGATAGGTGAAAGGGAAAGATAGACTATCTGTTGTGACTATAGTGATGCATTGATTGCATCCAACACTCAGTGGAGATGCCAATGAGGATTGCGTGAGCAAGGCTGGAGTAATTTGAATTCATTCAGAGCTATTCTTCAGTAGAGATTGTGCAGTGGAGGCAGGCTAGCAGGTGGCAAAGATCAGTGCATGGATTTGTAAGATTGGGCCTGATTAGTGTATGACGATTGTACAGTACTGAGAGCTTGTGATAAGCTTTGTATGCTTGTATGATATTGTCATATGATCTCCATGTTATATAATATATAGTTGGGGTTTTCAACTTCAGGCTTTCCCGTTAAACAACTGTGTTAATGTGTGTGAATTTTTATTGTTTCATGTGTGCATTGCAATCTTGATTTAATTTCCGCAAATGATCAATGGTGGAATAGATTATGTATTTTGCATGAATTTAAAATAGTGTGAGATCAGGAGAATCTTGGACATATAACACATAAGTTATATAACTTCTACATACCTCCCAAGCTACACAATTCAACAACATCATCTAGTTGTAGTAACCATAACTTGGTCAAGCTCTTGTAGTTAAGCGAGGGCTTGGTTGGGTTCCCAAGTTCCAAATTAAGTAAAGGTAGTTGTGAAGGCATGATATCTATGGAGGGTCAGGGCATGCACATTAGGAATGAAAAGGCATGCTAACACATATTGGGCAATGTCAATGCATGCTGGAGAGTTTTAGGGAGTGTCGGGGCATATCAAAGGATAACTAGGTCAAAATGCATGGAAAGGAATGAATAAGAGTGTGTGCCAGGGAGTGTGAGTGAATTCAAGTGTGCTAAGGATGAAGTGTGTTAGGAGAAGTTCAGAATAGGATTTATAGGAGGCAAGCCTATGATTTTTATACGAGGCTCCACATAGCAGTTTTAGACAAAGGGAGATCACTTTGTGTTAGGCACAACATTGTTTTTCCTTTAGCTATTTTTTTATATGAGATGTGCCACACTTTGGTGATCTAGGTGGATATCAGTGGCCACCCACCTATTCCATTCAGACCCGCACCATCAATTCTTGCATCTTTTCACATTCAGCACCACTTACTATTTTTAGTAGGTTTTCGAGTCCTGCACTTCCGGAGCTTTTTTGGGGCCTTAATGATCTAGGTGAATATTGGTGGCCACCTACATATTCCATTTGAAGCCCCATCATCAATTCATTCAGTTTTTAAGTTGCAGCAAAACTTACTATTTTTAGCATGTTTTCGGGTCCTGAACTTCTAGAGCCGTTTTGAGGCCCTAAACGACGTTTTTTGGGAAAACCGAGAGCACCATAGGTCCTTGGACCGATGTTGCTCACATCGAAAGTTGTACTCCTTGGATAAATCTTTCTAACGAGCTATTGAGCACATCAAACGGAGATCATATGCCAAAGTTACGTCCCCCGGAAGTTGAAACACCAATTTACCCAAATGGGACCCACGGTTTTGGCGCTTCATCTCATAGGGTTAGGTTTTTGGACGTTTCATTTTTTCCATTGTTTCTCAATAATAAATAGGCCCTCGAGCCTCATTGTAACACAGTTTAGAGGTTTGTAGCCTTCACATCTCTTCTTAGAGATTCGCTACTAGCACCCTCGCTAGTTTTACTTCCATTCTATCTGTAAGCAAATTTCAGTTCTTTGATATTAATGAAATGAAGTGTTATTTTTGCTACATCTTTTTATTTATGGTTATATGTGTATTTTGTTGCATTCCTGCATAAATCTGGATTAGTGGTATCAGAGGGGTCTACTCTTTCTCTATTTTTCTTTGCATTTCCCTAACGTGGTCAGGGTATAAGGAGTTAGGGCTCAATATGGTTGAACCCTTGCAAGATCAGCCTTGCAAACCCTGACGACCTCCCATGGCGGAAGAAAAGAAAGATGAGGGAGTTGGAGATCCTATCAAAATATTTCTCGAGGAGGCCCTTGAGAAAAAAAGGAACGCGATGATGAATAACTTTGCTCAGATCCTTCAACGACTACCCACCTACGGTGCATCAACATCCAACAGCCGCTTTGGAGGCGCCACTCCCTTCAAGGTACAGGTAAACTTTGACATTCCTATATTTGAAGGCTAGATAGATGCAGAAATTGTAGATAGATGGTTAAATTTGCTGGAAGGGTATTTCTCGGTCCATGATTTCTTCGACCGAGAAAAGATTGTTTTTGCTCTCCTCAAAGCTGCTCCCCATGTCAAAGACTGGTGGGAAACCTACTGTGAGCAAGAGGGCGAAGGGGAACCCTCTCTGTTCTCGGCCACACCCACTTGGAATTCATTCTAAGATGGCATCAAGGAACAATACTAACCCGTGGGGAGCTATGAGGACAAATACATCCAATGGACCACGCTGCGGTGGCAAAGGGAACAAGATGTGCACAAACTGACGAATTTGTTCCATACCCTGTGCACAAAGTTGGTTATTAAAGTTTCAGAGAGACATTTGGTGCTCAAGTACCATGGTTTTCTACACAAACACATTCAGGAGGAAATGGAGTTCCTCGACATTACATCGCTTGGCATGGCATATCGCTATGCCGCCAAGATCAAGCATAAATTTAAGCAGAAGAAGCGAGACTTTGGATCTGCGAATCCGAAGCCAGGGAAAGGTGCCCCCAAACCATAGAACAAGGGGAAAGGCCAAAGCGAGGCAACTCAGAAAAACACTACAAATCCAAAGAAGGACATGGGGAAGTGGTGTGAATTTCATAACAGCCCCACTCATAGCACAAACGAGTGTCAGACCAAACAGACGTTTGTGGCCAAACTAAAGACACTTGAATCATATGCATTTTCTGATCTTGAGTCAGAACCAGACAAAGGCAATGAAAAAGGGAGGCAAATCATTGATGCGGATCCTAGTTCCATTATTGCCACCACCAAGATCTAGAGGGAGGATCCCAAAGATCCAGAGGAGGGGGAGCACCTCTTCCATTCATAGATGTGGGTGAAGGGTTCTCCACTGCAATTCCTTATCGATAGTGGAAGCCAAAAGAACCTCATTTCAGCAGAAGTCATGAAGTGGCTCGGCCTACCGACCATAGCACACCCACAGCCATATACCATCGGGTGGCTTCACCCAGGGAGAGATATCTGCATCTGCCAATAGTTCCGCCTTCCGTACATTATCAAGCCATTCACTGATGAGGTATTGTGTGATGTTTCTCCTCTTGATGTAGCTGATGTATTATTGGGCCAATCATACTTGTGGAGACGACATTCTGTGTATGATTCTAGGCCTCGTGTTGTTATTATTACTTTGGGAAATAACTTGTACAAGATACCGGAGGTAGTACTGCCTCCTGTCATCTCTTTGACTATTGCAAAACAACGCAGTAAGATTGTTTCCCAAACCAGAAAATTTATTTTCCTTACAACTCACTCACAGGGAAAGAAGAATGTTGTGGCCAAAACGTCGAAACAGGGCTCCCCTGCACAACTGTAACAGATGGACAAAGTCGTGGAGGAATACGGGGACATTTTCTCCTCACTCACAGGGGTTCCTCTACATTGTCAGGAGAAGGAATCCATTGATCTGACCTCTGATGCACCACCTCCTGATGTTTCCATACCTCATGCAAATACACATACAAAATCCACACATGTACTATATGAGGTTGATAAAGAAACCAAAATTACTAAACACATCCAGCATGTCCACCTGCAGGTCCATGACATCTTCGACAAATCTAATACCCAGTTCAATAGAATTTGCCTCATCCCATGGAGGATCTCAACGCAATGGGGACCATTTCTTCCTAAGGAGGGAGGAATGATCCAGGTGGATATCAGTGGCCACCCACCTATTTCATTTGGACCCGCACCATCAATTCTTGCATCTTTTCACATTCAGCACCACTTACTATTTTTAGCAGGTTTTCGGGTCCTACACTCCCAGAGCCGTTTTGGGGCCTTAATGATCCAGGTGGATATTGGTGGCCACCCACCTATTCCATTTGAAGCCCCATCATCAATTCATTCAATTTTTAAGTTTCAGCACAACTTGCTATTTTTAGTAGTTTTTTGGGTCCTAAACTTCTGGAGCCGTTTTGAGGCCCTAAACGACGTTTTTTGGGAAAACTAGGAGCAACATGGACCCATGGATTGATGTTACTCACATAAAAATTTGAGCTCCTTGGATATATCTTTCTAACAAGCTATTGAGCAAGTTAAATGGAGATCGGATGCCAAAGTTACGTCCGCAGGAAGTTGAAACACCCATTTACCCAAACGAGACCCACAGTTTTGGTGCTTCATCTCCTAGGGTTAGGTTTTTGGACGTTTCAATTTTTCCATTGTTTCTCAATAATAAATAAGCCCCCGAGCCTCATTGTAACACATTTCAGAGGTCTGTAGCCTCCACATCTCTTCTCAGATATTCGCTACCAACACCCTAGCTAGTTTACTTCCATTTTGTCTGCAAGCAAATTTCAGTTCTTTGATATTAATGAAATGAAGTGTTATTTCCATTACTTCTTTGTATTTATGGTTATATGTGTATTTTTTTATGTTCCTGCATAAATCCATATCATTTGGCTACATGCTCATGTTTTAAACTATTCTAGATAATTTCATATTGTACATTGTTGTGTATAAGTTTTGGGGCACTAGACTTGTGTTGACTTATACCTTGTGTGCCTTGTGCATCTTGTGGTTTTTGAAAACTCTCAGTTAATGTTATACTATTTATATGAACTGAACATACATGTGAAATATTTTTTATGTAATCTATTTTTCTTAGTTGTTTTATGGCCATGTCTAGATCATGTGATCCTTGTCTTGGTAACTAGTCAAGTGGGACAAGTTGAACTTGGACATGAGTGGCATAATATGAGTTATAGTTAGTTCTTAGGTGAACAAGGAACAATACACTTGTAGTTGGTGCAATTGGTCAAGTTGTTGCGATTGAAGCAAGCCAATATTGTTACATGAACTGTAGTAGCCAAGAAATTGATTGGGTTCCCAAGTCGTGGAAAAATGTAAAGGCTAGTTGTGAGGACATGAGTGCCAAGGCATGTTAGGGAATGCTAAGATGTGTCAAATAGTATGAAGGCATTCCAAACATGCTAAGATGTTCCAAGTGATAAGGCATTCCAATATGTGAAAGGGTGTGTCAGTGCGTGCCAAGGACATTCAAGGCAACAAAAGGGAGAAACAAGTTAAACTACAAGGAAATGAACACATAAGAGGGTTAATAAGTTATCGATTTACCTTTTCCAAGAGGGGCATGCTAGGCACACCAACACTAGGCACCAATAGGTTCCAAGTGCAAAGTCTTAGTGCATTCTAAGTGCCAAGTCTTCCTTTGTTGCCTCTCATCTACTTTCCAACAGCTGATCTCAAATAAATTTAATATTAAACCATGCCAAATTATACGAAGGCATGTCAATGTATTCCATAAATGCTAAGACTTTCCAAGCGCCAACACGTGCCAAGTGCCAATATGTGTCACAGAGTGTTATGCATGCTATGAAGTGGAAGGGTAGGTTGAAGAGTGATAAGGTGTTCTAGAGAGTGCTAATGCACGTTGAGGAGTGTTAAGGAGTACTAGGAAAAAACATTAAGGGAGCACTAGGTCAAAATTCATGGAATTTAATGAATATGAGGAACGTGTGCCAGGGACTAGTGTTAATGGGTGCTAGTTGTCATGCCAAGGATGGAGTGACAAGCTATGATAAGGATTGGTAAGGCATGATAGGGAATATCAAGGTATGTTAATAAGTCTCAAAGTGTGCTTGGGAGTTCCAGGGTGTGCTAATTATATGTTCCAAATAGTGCCAATACATGACAAGTGCTAAGGATGTGCAGGGTGCCAGGGTATGTCAATATGTGTCAAGAAGTTTCAAGGAAACAAAAGGAAGAACAAATAAGAGGGTTAATAAGTTGGGACTTTATCTTTTTCAAAAGGGGCATCCTAACCACACTAATAATAGGTCCCAATAAATGCCAAATGGAAGTGTGTGCCAAGTGCTAATGTATGTCAATGCATTCAACCAAGGTGTTCTAGGGCATGCTAGGGACTACATGCATGCCAACACATGCTACGAGAGTTCTATGATTTTCTAGTGCATGCCACCATGTTCTTTGGCGTCGATGTCATGGCAAGATGTTCTAGGTACAAAGATGCTCCAAGACATGCGATGTTCTAAGAAATGTTAGTGTGTGCCAAAGCGTTAATTTAAGCTGTGCCTGGATTTTTGAGGAGTGTTAGGTCTTTCTCATTAATAGAATTGATAGAGCTTGATTGTGTATTAAATAATATATTTCCTACACACACTAGTGGGACTTTATCTAAAGGGAATTTTCTAGATAATAAACTCAATAGATATGAATCATGTGTTTACTCATAGGAAAACTCTATTCGACTAGTCATTACTTGAGGGAAATGATACACACTAATTACTTCTTAAAAAATTGACTGACTCTAACCACTATGGCCTTGGACATATTATAAAAAATACTCCACAATAATGGTATTAAATTGTTATCTTTTGACAAAAAATATATTAACAATAAAATAACGTCATCAAAAAATCATTGGAATGATCAATGGTGACGAACATTTTTTTACCGTCACCAAAAGTAACAAAAATAGCATTGGTAAGGGTCATTAAAAGTTCATCACTAGAAGTGTCACTAAAGACAGAATTAATGATGGGCCTTTAATGACCCTCACCAAAGGTGTCATTGAAAATGGCTTTGTTGATGGACCTTAAAGGACCATCACTATATACACTTATAGCAACACTTTTTTAAGGACCGTCACCATATGTGACATTGGTTATGGACCTTAAAGGTCCATCACAAGCATGACCCTCACCAATGTCCTTTTTTCTTGTAGTGAAAAGATCATAGCTAGCACTCTCAAATGCAATATTCAGGGGATAGGTCAAATCGAGGATTTCACAGCTAGCTCAACTCAAGCCCTTGCTATATATTTATAAACTTTGGGATCAAATCCAAATGAAAGATCAAAATTCATAGTCATATTGTTATTTTATTTTCCTAGATTGTATTTAAATTTTCTCTTACGATGATGGTTGTTTGAAACCTCCTCTATTTTTATGTAATAATCTATTTTTAAACATAGTTAATTTAGTATTTAAACCCCTCTCATGCATTTAGAGAAGGGTCCATAATTTTTTCAAAAACATTCTCAAAGAATTCACTTTTGTAAGCTTCTGAATGCATTATTGTACTCTTTAAATTTTTTTAAAGTGAAGAGCAGATATCTACTGTCACTTTACATGAGTAGAACTTTCTACATATGGTACTTCTATTCACTTGTATTAAGTTTTACTTTCTATATTAACAGTCATATTTTTATTACATTATATATTTGAAACGTCATTATAGATGAATGTTAAATGCACTTCTGTACTAATATTTTTCTATGATTTCTTATTAGATATATAATCACATATATGAATGTGATACACTTTTCACAATTCTTCTAATTAAACTATTTTTTTAGAAGAATCATCTTACATAATTTTCATCTCTTTCAACTGTTAAATAATCTACATTACTAATAGTTGAATGATATCTCTTTAGATCACATAAAGGAAGAAACACCCTGGGAATATAGTAGAATTAAATAGTGTTAGATAGATGCATGTGATATATTAGAATCACTTTTCCATTGCATGTTGTATAATCAAAACACACCCAAAAATCATCCTTATTGGGAAACTGGTCCCACTATCCGCAGTCGGAGCCACCACACCAAACAGAAAAGGAGTTTCTTTAAGGTCTAGACCGGGTGGTTTTCCCCCATGTTGTGGCAGCGAATTCTGAGGCCTCAACATTTTGGCACTAGAAGGAGGACCTTGTGAATGGCAAGAAGGTCTGATCAATCTAAAGGTCAATCTAAAAGTCTCTTTCCCTATAGATCCCCATCAAATTCTAGAAAACTATCTAGATCTTCATCTTTAAAACCTGAAGTTGATCATCCTTCTCCTAAGTCTCCTAGTGATACTCAACCCATACTGTCTCCCAAGTTTTATCAAAATTCCCCTGAAGTTCAGTCCTGGATAGAAAATTTAGAGAGAGTATCCATTTCTATTGAAAAGCCTGAATCTTCTCAAGCATCTAAGATTAGTATTTCATCTTCTTTACAGCCTCAAAGAATATTAACTTGATCAGAAATTCAAAAGACAGGAATTCTTACTTTTGAATTTTCCATCGATAGTACTCGAAAGAGAATAAAGAGGACTCAATTACAGTCAATCACCCACGAGATCCTATCTCATTCACCTCCATTACCTCCACTCATTTCCACTCCAACAATTAGTGTTACTTTAACTAGTTCCAATACTCAAACTACTATCCCTTCAACTAGTTTTAGCACTCATCCTGCCTCTTCTTCAACTCAAACTCAATCCATCACATCCACCCAAGGTCCAATGGCAAGCCACCCATGGAACAATCCAGGGGCTGTAAATATGCTCGCTCCTCTTCATGCTCTACCAAAATCACTTGAAAGATGGTTACCTAAGTTTAATCCTGATGATGGTCTTCCGGCAAAAGAACACATTCATAATTATATGCTAACCATCAATTTAAAAGGAGTAGTCGAAGAGGATTGTGTTGTAATATTATTTCCATACACTCTCACAGGATCTGCAGGATCCTAGTATTTTTCACTACATGTCAGCTCTATAACTAGCTGGAATATGTTTGAAGAACAATTTATAGCTAAGTTTGGAGATGATAGGACCATTGCTACTCTCATCAATTATTTATCAAATTTAAAAGATAAATAGAGGGAGAAAATAAAATAGTTTAATTAAATATTTAATAAATTGCTCAATAAAATTTCTGGTACATCAGTTATTGGCGCAGGAGTTCAAATTGAGTGGTATATTTCATCTCTTCCATCCAATTTTTGTTGATATAGAAAAACTTCCTACACTTGCAGAAAACATGAAGGAATATTTATATGTAAAGAAACGCATAACCTCTCTTGAGAAGAAGAATTATCAAGAAGACAGAAAATCAAAGAAGGTATCTTTCAAAGATGATTCTAAAAAGAAGACATCTAAAGACCCTTTTGATGTATAAGGTCTTCTGAAATTTTTAAATACTATGACAAATGAGATGGCAGATATCAAGAAACAAGTCGCTAAAAGTTCTAGTTCAAAAAATACTTTCAGAAACTTCAAGGAAAATCAATCCTCTAATACTCAACCACTGAATATCGTATCCAACGCTGAGTCTGATCAAGATACAAAGGAAGAGCAAACAGAGGATTAAGAAAATGATGAAGAAGAAGAATTTGAACTAAATGGAATGTGGGATTTCATCCTACCAAATGAGGAACAACAAGAATCTTTACCTGTGAGTGTAGGGAGCAAAAATACTACTGAAGCAACGCAGCCAAATCAACAACAAAATAATTCAATGCCTACTAAGGATAAAACAGTAAGTAAAAAATCTACCTCCAAGGCTACATAAAAAAGTCCTATTACTTCAGATACTCCACCTACATCAATGAAAATGGTAGTCTCAGACACTATTGATTATAATGTAGTTGAATATATGAAGAAAACCAGGGCCAACATTTCAATTCACGAACTTACTAAATTAAAGCAGCAATAGAAAATCTTACTCAGAGACTTGAATGTAGTTCCTGCTTCAGCCTTACCTGCTCCAATAGTAGTGCAAGCTACTAAAGAAATGGGTAAGCCACCTTCTCCTTCAATTAAAATAGATGCTACAGATTTGATTATGATAGGTGATATATCCATCTCTCATACTGATCCATTTCTATTAACCTATGATATCTATAATAAAAACATCCATAATTGTTTAATAGACTTAGAGGCTTCCTCTAATATAATGCCAAAATCAGTCTATTCTAAGTTGAACATAAATCCTCAGATTTCTCCTGTTCATATAGTACAACTTGATAGAACTAAAATAGAGGTTGTGGGAGAAATAAATTATGTTTCTATCAGATTGTCATCAAACCCCAAGGTTTCTCAAATAATAAATATATTGGTGGTTGATATTCCTGAGTTTTACGATTTACTATTAAGTAGAGACTGGTCTGAAAATCTTCATGGATATTTTGCAACAGAATCATCACATATGTGGCTACTATACAATCGAAAGACAAATCAAATCTGGGTAGACCGTGAAAATTTCATGAAACATACAGTCACTGATCTTGAAGTAATAAATGAGCTAGTAGCATTGAATAATAATATTATTGGAAACTACTCAGAAGAATCATTTTTGGGAAATTTCAACGCTCAACCATCACCTTTTTTCGATAATGCATTTATTTCTCAGATCGAGAATTTTTCCCAGACAGACATTTTGAGATGTAAAAAATTTGTAGATAAACCAGTAGTTAATTCTTTATTTTGGAATCTTTATTTTGATGGTTATAAATCTAAATATGGTGCAGGATCTGGTTGTATTTCAATAATCCCATAAGGAGAAAAATCCATGTTAGCCTGCAGACTTGAATTCAATTACACAAAAAATATAGCTGAATACGAAGCATTAGTACAAGGTTTGTACAAAGCAATTGATCTTAACATAAAATATCAAAAATTTCTAGGAGATTCAGAAATCATTGTTAGAAAGGTAATAAATACCATTCTTTGTAATTCTAGACATTTAAACCATTAGCAATCATTAGTCCAAAAATTGACCATTAATTTCTTAGCCTTCAATATTTCTTCCGTGCCTAGAATGCAGAATTCTAGTGTAAATCTACTGGCTAATGTAGCATCGAAGTTAATACCATTTCAAGGGTTTAGACCCAATATATTTTCCATTGAATTAATTTTTAGACCATCTGTTTCTGACAATATTACCAATTGGAGATTATTCAATAATGATTTAGATATCATAGATTTCTTAACATCTGAAGGATCTTATGATAGTCAAATTTTGGATGAAAATGAACATGACATTTAGATTAAGGAAGAACAAGATGAAAATCCAATTCCTAAATTACTTGTCAAGTTAGAAGACCTCTATGATCTGAAACATAGATTTAAAATAGTTACTAACTCAAAAACTCAAAGTTCTGCCTTAATATTTGAGTTAGTAAATCTTGGAACTAACGATAAACTTCAAAATGTCAATCTAGGTCTTGGTCTATCTTCCAAAAAAATATTATCATTTATCAAGTTGTTAAGAATGTACAAAAGTGTTTTTTCTTGGGATTACACTGATCTTAAAACATATGATACTTCTATGATTCAACACACAATTCCTATGATTTCATATGAGAAACCTATAAAGAAAAAATTGAGGAAGATTCACCTGAATCTTGAAAATTAAATCAAAACTAAACTAAAAAACTCCTCAAAGAAAAGATCATCTTTCCAGTTAGACATTCTAAATGGGTTTCAAATTTGGTTCCCATCAGGAAGAAAAATGGTGATATTATAATTTGTATTGATTTAAGTAATTTAAGCAAAGCATGTAAAAAGGACAACTTTCTATTACCAACCATGGAATAAGTACTGCAAACAGTAGTTGGTTCTAAACTGATGTCTTTTCTAGATGGATTCTTGGGATATAACCAAATTCTCATACATCTAGATGACAGATTAAAGACTACATTCAGGACTAAGTGGGGGACTAAGTGGGGGACTTATGCCTATAAAAAGATGCCATTTGGATTAATTAATGGAGGTGCCACTTTTCAGAGAGTTATGGACATAGCTCTTAGAGGGCTCATCAATAAATTAGTGGTTATTTATTTAGATGACAATACAGTATTTTCTAAACAAACAACCAATCATGTGAATGACCTAAAGCAAATATTCGAGTGATGTAAAAGGTATGGGATCTCATTAAACCCAAAGAAATCATTTTTTGCTTTAGATGAAGGAAAAATTTTAGGATTCATTGTGTCAAAGAAAATTATCTTTATTGATCCTGAAAGAATTGAAGAAATTAAAAGGATTCCTTTCCCTCATAACAAGAAATATATGTAGTCGTTTCTTGGACAAATTAATTTCATAAAAAGGTTTGTCCCTGACTTTTCACAAATATTTTTACCGTTACAAAACATTATTAAGAAAAATTCAGTATTTAAATGGGGACATAATGAAAGAGAAGCATTTGATTTGATCAAACAATCCATTATCAATGCTCCATTATTGACTACCCCTATTTTTCTTAAACCTTTTACTTTATATATTTTTTCATCAGATACATCATATGATGTTGTTTTCACACAACTTAATGACCAACAAATTGAAGCACCAATATCATTTTTCAGTTCTAATTTGCAAGGTGCATAAATAAACTATTCATCTGTTGAGAAGCAAGAATTTGTTGTCTTTAAGGATATAAATAATTTCATACCTTTTCTCCTAAAAACTCACACCAAAATAATAGTTCCATTCTCTGCAGTAAGACAACTATTAATGCAAAGAGAATTAGGAGAGAAAAGGGCCAACTAGGTTACCGCTTTACAAGAATATGATGTAGAAATTAGACCCTCTAAAATTTTTAGAGGTCAAAGTCTTCACAGAATGCTAACAGGAGCATCCCATTTAACATCAGAATAATATTTAGGAAACAATGTACAAATATCAGAGGTAAGCCTCAACGATGTGCAATATCAATACACTGATCTCATATTTTATTTGAAAAATGGATATGCACCAACCCAACTCAGTTATAAAACTAAACATGCTTTAAGATTAAAGGCCAAGAAATCTTAATTAATCAACGATGTATTTTTTAGGATAGATTTTGATTATGTACAATTAATATCCTTAGAAAAATCTGAAGCAGAGAAATCCATGCAAGAACTCCATGATGGACCAGCTGGAGGACATTTTGGAGGAAATACGACAGCACACAAAATATTGCATGCAGGTTACTATTGGCCTACACTTTTCAAAGATGCTCATGAATATGCAATAAAATGCAAATTTTGTCAAAGTGCATCTGGAAGACAAAGGAAACTAGTCTTCCCATTACAACCAGTTAATATCGAACAACCATTTGAATAATGGGGATTAGATATAATCGGTGAGATCATTCCTAACTCTTCCAAACAACATAGATATATTCTCACAACTACAGAATATTTCACTAAATGTATGGAAGAAATTCCATTGAAGGTATCCAACTCTGAGAATATCATTGATTTCATTGACCAATATATCATAACTAGGTTTGTTTTACCTATTTCTTTAATATTTGATAACGCATCTTACTTCTCAGGAACTTCTATGATAGAATTTGCAATCAAAAGAGGTTTTAAACTTAATTATTCTGCAAATTATTACCTGCAAGGAAATGTTTTAGTAGAATCCTTGAACAAAAACCTTATTAGAATTAGCAAATGAATTGTTGATCAAAACCAACGAAATTGGCATATGTCATTAATCTTTGCTCTTTGGGTAGACTGAATAACTCAGAAAGCTTCTATTGGAACTTCTCCATTCAATCTTGTTTATGGAAAAGAAGTTGTTCTTCCTACCAATGTAGTTATTCCTTCCCTTGCCTTAGATCAATTCATTTATGAATCTCCTTCTTCTTCATTACAACTAAGACAATTTCAAATCCTTAAGCTAGAAGAAGAAAGAGAAAAAGCTAAGCATACTCATGCACATCATCAACAAATAGTAAAAGCTTCATTTGATTCAACTTCTGTTACTCCAAAAAACTTTCAAATTGGTGATCTGGTATTGAAATGGGACAAAGCGCATGAGGAAAAAGGTAAACACACTAAATTTCAAAAACTCTAACTAGGTCCATTTCAAATAATTGAAGAAATAGGCCCATCAACATTCTTATTGCAAGATCTATCAGGAAAAAGAGATTCTTTGCCTGTTAATGGGCATATTTTAAAGAAATACTTTTCATAGGAGGTAACCCCTTCTATTCCTATATACTAATGTCTTTTTATTTTCCCTTATGAAAATAAAAGTTGCATAGTATAAATTTTTGGTTTTTCAATTAAACATCTCAGATGATATTTTTGATTTATCGCTTATAGAAATAATAAATGTTAAGGAAACAATCGTAAGATTTGAATATCAAAAAGATTATATTTTCACTGAAAGATGCAATTTCACTGAAGTTATTTATTCTCTGATGAACCCTCATGTTTATAAAAGCATGGTTATTCTGTTATCAATAAATAAAGAATATTTAAACATAGTAAAGAATTTTTTTACAGAAAAGCAATCTAAAACTCAAATTATCATCCAGAATCCTCAAAAGGACCAATGATTCACACCATCTGGGAAAAATTATCAATTTTTAGAATAAATTCTAAAAATATTACACTAGAAAAACGTAAAAGATAATAAATCTCATCACAAGCTTGTTTACCATGTTCATAGGGAAATAGTTGAACTCATATTACCAATATTGCCTACCAAAACAGGGTAATGACTTGAGATTATATCAAGAGGACAAGGGGTCTCATCAAGAGCCATCTTTATTAGTTTAATTACAACTAGTGAATGGAATTGTTATTATTTGGTTACAAAGCCAAGACAATGGCTTTTAAGTATATAAAAATATAATACAAAAAGAAAATAAGTTCCAAAAATATCAAGTATATAAGGTTGAAATTTATTTTTGAAAATTTTAAGAAAAACTGGATGGGACAATGAATCATTGCTAGGTAAAATGTAACCCTGCCAAGAGCTTAAATTTCTTAATGGATCAGAGACTCTACCTGTGATAAAAGAGTAAATATTTATAAAGCTAATATGAAAAGAGCCACCTGCTTTATCTTTTTGAGCTGAGTAAAGATTGATATAGATTCTCATAAATTTTTAAAAGAGGAATTCTTATGAATTATAATAAAGAGATATTTTGTAGCTTAGTGAGATATTATTTGTTTGAAGTTCATTCCTGCAACTATTTTTATTTCAAAAAAGTTTTTTTAGAAATTTCAAAAAAATAGTCAGAGATAGTTGGTTCTCCCAAGTGAATCGCTAATTGTTGTGCTATACAAAAACCCCCATTTATTTTTACTAAATGGGGACCCTTTGAAAATAATTAGGAAATTTATTTTATTTATTTTTTAGCTTAAGTCAAAAAACTTTAGGAAATAAAGCTTCTTTTGATTTTCCTCTTTCATTCCTTAGTGTGCATCACAATTTGCATAGCTTACAAGCTTAAATGACTTACAATACACTAAGTCATGCAGGCTACGATATGTGCTAAATCCTTTCCAAATTCATATTAAAATCTTATTGCAAATGCTTTAAACACCGTTATAAACCAAAATCTCATCGCGCCTAATAAAACGATCAACTTGTAAGCAATTCGATGAAAGTTGCGATTAAAGGGACCCGACGAGCCAATAAAGAAATAAACATAAAACTCCAAGGTTCGATAAAGCGCAACGGCTTGATTTCTTAATTTGAATTTTGCATTTCTCAAGACATAACTAAAAGCAAACTCATTACCGCATAAAAATTGTGATGTGCGATTTGCGCAGATCACATTTCGTGAGATTTATGGGTAACATCACAAATAGAAATAGTTATAAGTTGCGATATGAAATGAATGGTAGTTAATTTCTCAAGCATGCAAAATGACTCATGTCAAATCAAAATAAATATGAGATCCATTGTATTAAATTGATCGATAGACATTTGATGTGAAGGTGTAAGAGATTTTATTTAAAAATATTATTGGTGATTAATAGTATTTAATAGAAATAAGGTTTTGATAAATTCATATCTACTTCGAGCATGTTTTGAAGTGATTGAACGTCGGATTTGTTTTAATTATGTCTTCCTCTATGTTCTCTATATTTTTAATGTTTTCTCTGTTCGCTTGAAATTAGGAAACCACTTAACGGAGCAAGGAAAATAGAGATGAGCAAAAAAGGCAAAGAAATTGCCCAAGTGTCATCTACCGAAGACTAAGATATGTCTCCCGTATTCTCAGACACCACCTGCAACAAAGAATGTGAAATTTCTTCGTGGGAGCAAATGTATAAGTTTTTTGAAGATGAAAATCCAAGTGTAATAGTCAGAGTTGCTAGAGCAGGCGCATCAGTTCCTTCAGACCCGACCTATTTCGATGTTGCATGTTCATTCATCCATAAGGTAGCAGCAAGGCGAAAGATTCTCCCTTATACTGATATGGTTAAGTGGGTAATTTACCACTTGAACGTAGAAGATATAACATTCAAGGATTCAAAGGGCAAGAATATCGCTTCATTCATGGCAGAAGATTTGAGGACAATGTACCACTCAACCGTCCCACATCATAACTATGACAAAGATTTTCTTCAAAGCTTTAGAGAAAAACATCGAGACCTGATGAAAGTCATAAAAGAATGGAAGGAATACCAAGGCAAGCTTAAACGAGATAAACTCGGTATGTACCCAATAGCACAAATTCCTTCCCCTTATTGTTATGTTGCCAATATGTTGTCTAGATTATATGCAAACCTAATACCACTAAGTTTTCTGTAGATTGGGTCCCATTAATTGATGTAACTGCCAATTCCTTAATTCTTCTTTTGGAAAATATTCTATCTGGTAATTTATCCAGAAACATCATGGAGTATAGGAGTAAAAGAAGTGTTTCATCTAGAGAAATACCCCCTTTTACATGAGTGCCTATGCCATGGACGCAATTTTCTTTTCTTCTAGTTTTCCTACTATGGGATGGAAATGGACAACCCAAGACCCTACTCCAATCCACATTTACCACAGAGCCCTTTGGGAATCAGACTTCCATCTCCATTTTTATAAAATTTGACATAGAGTCATGTTGCCTATATACAAGATTATATTCAATGAGAAAGCCCCCAGGGTTTCCAAAGAAGCTAGTACAGACATTTTTCCAGTTGATAGATGGTTCGCAGAGAAAAGGTTCACTTATGTTAGATTTTTTGGTAGTTATTCTTCTCCTCATGTCCTACCATATTATGTTCCTGATAAATTACTTTCTAGAGAGATTGCCTACTAGCTTGTTGTAAATGGTATTTCTAAACAGCTTAAATATGCTAAGAAGGTTGTTTGGCCAAATTTTCCTTTACAATGTGGTACTTTTGCACTTTTTGATATTGGTCATGCCTGCAAGGAAGTTTCGAATGTTAATCTATTGAATTTGGCAGTAATGCTAAAGCATCCATATGACCCTAATGATGTGATTAAAATTACATCACAGAGCTCAAAGTAAAGCCTTTTGTCAAAGAAATAGATAGATTTGATGATTTCTTTCGAGTCATTGAAAAGTTTTCAGATGTACTTAAGTTTGCATCCAGTCAACTCAATCAAGATGACCTAGATTCCTTCCAAGCATACAGAAGAAAGATACTGGAAAGGATACCTCTATATTTATTAACTATTGAAGATGTCAACGGACCTACTCCAAGTATTAGCTTGGATAATGAAGTGAAATACATGTTTGAAAATGAGTTAGGGCAATCAGAACATCAATCTCAAAATTTAGATCATTCTGAAAATGAATCCAAAAATAGAAAGGAGAACCCAGAAAAAGTAATCAATCAAGTAATCAAAGAGATTGAGATGCAAGAGAAAGGAGAAAGCAATGGACCAGAGTCATCTTCCCAAGAAGTTCAGCACAGTCAAGATACACTTGATCTGTCAGAAAAATCTCAGCCAAAGGATTTGAAGAGTGAATGGGATAAGTTTTCTAAGGCAATAAAAACTCCTCAAACAAATCCCAATGTTGATCAAGCTATTAGTTTTCAGATGCCAGAACATTCCCAAAAGCTAGTGGAAAGTGTTACTCCACTACAAAAAGTTCCTGAAACTCATGATCGAGAGATCATTCTGACTTATCCTACAGAGAAGATAGTGTTACAAGTTGATTGAATCCCTTCGATAGATGTCTTCTACAGTCTTAGTCATAATTTTTTAGTCAAGAGAAGAAAAAGGAGAATAATTGATGATACAGTCTCAAACCTTACAAATGAATTTGTTGATGTTTTGTGGAAGGATCCTCTAGTTGATCCTAGGATCCTCTACTTTGTAGGTGCATATGCTACTACCACTATTGATAAGGCCAATGAGGTTAAAATGTTACTAAAGAAGAGAGATGATAGAATACATGAATTAGAGAGACTGTTAGAGCAAGAAAAGTCTAACTCCATCGAGAAAATGGAATTAAAGATGTCCCAATTTAAAAAGGATTTTGAAAGCCTTAATTTGTAGCCTCAAGTATAACTCACTAAGAAGAAAACACAACTGGAAGCAACAATGAATAGATTACAAAGCCATCCACAGTTAGAGCAATTCATAAAGGAAGCATTGGATGTGAATGCTAAATTAAAGCAACAACAAGAAGTATTTTGCCAACAAGCTTCTATCACTAGCTCTTATTGTGACTCAAGTGAAATACTAATCCAAAAAGTAGCTATCCAGAAACTCGAATGCGAGAATGTTGAGAATAAAATCATTGAACACATTCAATGGCAAGCATCAGACTCAGACAAGGAAGCTGATCTACCTCAAGTAGATAAATTCCACAAGGAGATATTATTCAAGGAATGGAATGCACAGATAAATCAAGCAGAGAAAACAGTAGCGAAAGCATCAAGTTTGACAAAGGAGATTACTGAATCTGCATGTGAACATATTTTAAAATCATAAATTATCAAAGAGTGCACATTTGAAGTGCTCTCATAATTCAAACAGCTGGAAACATAGTGGAAACAAAAGACAGAAATGCAGGATGAAACGATTAAAAAAGTAAATATGTTTGATCAAGAAAATTATTGGAATTTTCTGAAAAAACCTTATCATCAGTACCAAACCCTACAATATTTAATAGATTTGACAAAAAGATCACATCTAGCACTCTCAAATGTGGTATTCAAGGGATAGGTCAGATCGAGGATTTTACAGCCAGCTCAACTCAAACCCATGCTATATATTTGTCAACTTTAGGATCAAATCCAAATGAAAGATCAAAATTCATAGTCATATTGTTACTTTATTTTCCTAGATTGTAGTTAAAGTTTGTCTTACGAGGATGGTTGTTTGAAACCTCCTCTATTTCTATGTAAAAATCTATTTTTAAACATAGTTAGTTTAGTATTTAAACCCCTCTCATCAATTTAGAGAAGGGTCCTGAAATTTGTCAAAAACATTCTCAAATAATTCACTTTTGTAAGTTTGTGAATGATTTGACGAATTAATGAAACATAGTTAGTTATCTTTTTGACATTTGAAGTTGTTTAACTAATTTGCACTATTGTACTCTTTAAATTGCTTTAAGGTGAAGAGGAGCACATATATTTTTCCAATTTACATGAGTATAACTTTGTACACATGGTAGTTCTATCCACTTGTATAATTAAGTTCTAATTTCTAGATTAACATACATTTTTTTATTGCATTATATATTTAAACTTCATTATAGATTAATGTTAAATGCACTTCTGGACTAATTTTTGTCTATGATTTCTTATTAGATATATAATCACATATATGAATGCGATACACTTTTCACAATTCTTCTAATCAAACTATTTTGTTAGAAGAATCATCTTACATAATTTTCATCCCTTTCAACTGTTAAATAATCTACATTACTAATAGTTGAAGGATATCTCTTTAGATCGCATAAAGGAAGAAACACCCCAGGAATATAGTAGAATTAAATAGTGTTAGATAGATGCATGTGATCGATTAGAATCATTTTTCCATTGCTTGTTGTATAATCAAAACACACCACAAAATCATCCTTATTGGGAAACTAGTCCCACTGTCCCCAGTCGGAGCCACCACACCAAATGGAAAAGGAGTTGCTTTAAGGTCTAGACCAGGTGGTTTTCCCCCATGTTGTGGCAGTGAATTTTTGGGCCTCAAAAGGTACTAGCAGTACAATCCATGTGATTTGAATAGATAACTAAAGTCAAACACTCGTGAAATAATCTGATCGAAGGCCAATGAGGTAAACGTGTTGTTGAATGTGAAAAACCTGCCATTAAGGCATGCAGGCTCTAAGGTACTAAAAATATTCTCTAGATCAACATCCCAGATAATGATTTGAAGCCAACAGGAAGTGATATGTCAAAAGAGGGCCATGATGTATCCCACATCATCAACACAAGATAGAGGAATAATATGGTTGTGAATCAAGACTGAACAGAGAATCGGGTAATGAAAAATTGCAGAATGAACTTCTCTTAAACATATCCACGACACTACTCCAGAGTTTGGTAGTATTTGACTCCAATGGAATTATAGGTCATGTTGAAAATATTGGTAATTGAATGAGAGGCAACTAGATTTCACAAACCCATGCAGGGAAAGTGACAAATGTAGGATATCCCCAACCCTACATGAATTGCAGGCAAGTGTCATGTTCAAGAGCGACATACTGTCGATGCAACTGATAAATAATTCCATTTCCCCCCACAATTTCTGGTGAGCGCCCCAATTATATTTTAATACAAGCTTGAAGGGGATAGCATATTCTTATCGTATAAGTCTGTCCTTTGGAAAAATCCATCCTAGTACATTTTAGGAGCCTTAGGAAGGAGGAACTCAGTAGCGTCATGAGGACGAGTCCAATGTCATTAAATTTGAACCAGTCCGCCAAAGGTGAAACTCGACACCTTTTCATGTTTAGAGAGTTTGAAAAGAGGCTCAAAAGAAAAATCCATAGGACCCTTTTCCTAGATAGTCCCTCAAATCCAAAAAGGTAGAAAATAAATTTCGAGAGAACCTCTTAGTCATGATTGACTAAGGTATTCCTTTTTTGTAAATATTTTATCCGAGCCCGAAAAAGGGGTAAACATATACTCGGTAAACAAAATTTTGTTTACTTTAACAAGTTCAAAACAAAAAATACTCGGCAATATTTTCATTTTTTGAGAGTTGGAAAAGAGCTTAAAGATGACTCTAGGGGGTGACTTTTTCATTTATTTTTACCGAGTCTAAAAAAATAATAAACTAGAACTCATTTTATTACATCCATCAAAAATTTTACCCTGTTGTTGCACAAGAGTGAATACATTATCTTTTCTCAAGAAAAAAATAATTAAAATATTTTAAAAACCCTAATAATGACTTGAACATTTATAAAAATTAAAAAATTAAAAACATTATCACTTTTCACTTTCACAAGTCATTGGGGAGGTTTTTTTACCCTTTTTACCTTGATTGTTTAAGAGATTATTGTGGGTGATCCAGGGAGCCGATCAACGAACCGTTGGTGCCAGGTAAGAACCACGCTCATTATCTCTGATTTCATACATTTTTTAGCAACTTTTATGATGCATAGTGATTTTTGGGAAAGGATTTCAAATTCATTTTCACTGCGAATCAGCACAGGAATTCCCTATAGAGATCACGTTGATTTGTGTTTTTTCGCACAGGTTGCGCGCTGGTTGCAGAGATCAAAAATACACGAAAAATTTCTCAAAAATCACCACCCAAAATCAATTTTAATGCTCAGATTTTTAATAAATGTTGCTGAATTGTTGTGACAGGGAGAAATCATCATACAAAATGGTGATTGAATGCAAAGAAAGAGAACATGAAGATGTGGATAGAGAAGCCGTGGAGGATCGAGACTGTCTTATTTCATTGGGGAACTGCGGGCTCCTCAAGTTATTCTTGACTCCAGGCCTAAGATCTCAACCAAAGTTTCTTTAATACCTGGTGAGTATATGGGACACAAGACGCGAGAGATTCATTATCAGCGAACAAGAGTTGGAAATTGAGGTTTCCGACATCTATTTCTTCATTGATTTATCACGGGGAGGGGAATGAGCTCGTTTGGCAGGGAGTTGGATCATGGGTGAGAGCATGGATATGCTAATAGGGAGGTAGTGTCCGGAGGCAGCCAAGTCTTCCAGTGGGAAGGTGGAAATAAGAACCGTAAACAGCCTTCCTCTAAAGTTAGTCATGTACACTATAACATGTGTCATTGGGGCACAAGAACCACACGAGGCTACCAAGTCTCAACTCCAAACTCCCATATACTGTATGGCACCCACGTCTTTAACTGGGAAGAAGCAGTTTTGGCAAACATGAAGAAACAACTTTCCAAATGAAACAATGGTCGACTTAAGAAATTTGGGTATGGTTCAATCTTAGCATCATTCTTTTTGAAACGAGTTTTGTTGCTCCAATTTCAGTGGGCGGAAGTGGCTGTGCCGGCACCATGAGATCCATGCATGATCAGATGGAGTGAGATGATGCCTCGCTCTGGAGGTGGGCAACATATTTGATACAAACCTTCTTTCTTTGTATGGTTGAGGTGCCAACTCATTGTTGTGGAGGATTGGCTGTATTCTGGGACTGATTTCTAAGTGACAAGGACCTTCCACTTCCAGAGGGTGATCAGTGGGATGACACAGGTAAAACATGTTTTTGTTAATTTTTGCATGTTTGTATTTTTTTTTGGTATATGTGTTATGATGTTTAAACTTATGTCTGCAGATGTTGGACTGAGAAGACTTGCTAGAATGTCCCCTATAGCCAGAAGAGTGGCAAGGGAATTTGAGGCTACTCCATATGAGGAGGGAGCATATGCTGAAGAGGAGATTTCCCGAAACCTATATGCTTTAACCACTGGAATTCTGGAATATGATCATGATCATATTATCCCTCACTGCTACTAGAGGCACAGTGTAGGTGTGTCATACCACATCCATCGGTTGTTGACTCAGGCCATTCAAGTAGTGACTTGTTACCACGAGCATCATGCGTATTAGTCCACTTTAGTTTTTGTTTCTGCAGTTGTCGTTTTTGGGACCTATGAGTCTCTTATGTTCCAGAACACACATATTTTTTGGATTATGATGTATTAAAAAAATTTTAAGCATCATATATATATATATATATATATATATATATATATATATATATATATATATATATATATATTCATGTTTAATGCATGATGTAATGATGATCATAGTTTTACATATTTTGAAAATGTCTATCTAAAACATAATTAGCCAATGCATTTGTTAATGTATTCATGTGTCTTGGAATATGTTGATATGTAATGTAATCAAAATTACTTTCTAAAATGCGAACACGCAAATACATTCTCAAAATCTGAGGGTTCATGAAGGAATATTTCCCATTGAGTTGAAGGACAACAAGCTGTGAATCAAGGTTTACAACCAGTTCTCTAATGCCAAGAGTAATCACTTCTGACAGAAGTTCAATGAATGCATTGTACTCATTAATATTGGTGGTTGTACAGCCTAAATAGATACCTTATATATCCACTAACTCACCATTAGGTTCATAAATAACCCATGATGTAGAGGATAAGTTCCAAGTACTACAACAAACACCATCAACAAAACCGACATAAGGAGTTAAAGTCATCTGCAAACCAAGTAAAACAAGATAAACAGGAAAATTGCTCACAAAAATCACACCAAAACCAAACTGTACAAAAATAAAAACACGCTAATGTACAAAATCAATTATACGAAAGAAATTACACATAATACTTTTTAAGATAAATCCCACTCTGGGGCTTATCCAAAGGGTTTCCTTCATAATCAATTAACTCATAGGCCCCTTTTTGCAAAACGCGTTTAACAATGTATGACCCATGCCACATCGGTTCAGATTTCCATGCCCCCAAATTATCGTGGCTTGGTCATATAAAAGAACACGTCTCATTCAAAGAACGCACACGGAGAAATAGTTTGATCAAAATGGGCTTTGACCCCTTTCTTCTAAGCTTCAGTGACTAAAGCAGCAAAGTGACGAGTTTTGTCAAGCCTTTCTAGATATAGAAGACGTTTCTCTTCTGGCAAACTATTGGGGAGTAATTCGATAGCTAATTTGAGTGAATGGATCTCACATTCAATCGGTAAATTTTCTTCCAAACCATATACTAGTTGAAAAGGAGTAAATTCAGTAGCACTTTTGGCTGAGGTTCGATAGGCCCAAAGAGCTAAAAAAAGCATGAGATGCCAGTTTGACTTGTGCATCCCAATAGTGCGTTGAATCATAGTAACTAATACTTTTTTGACTACTTCAACTTGGTCGTTGGCCTGAGGATAATAAGGAGTTGAGTTGTCGTGTCGCAGACCCAACTAAGTGGTCAGCACAGCCATCATGTAATGGTGTAAATTGGAGCAATGGTTAATGATGATGGCTTGAGGAACTCCAAACAGAGTGATAACATGATTGAATAGAGATTGAGCAGTAGTTTTACTATCATCGGCATATGTAGGTATCACCTCAGCCCATTTGGTAAAATATTCGATGACGACGATAATATAAGCATGCCCCCCGGCTGAGCAAGGGTTACATGTCATGAAATCAATACCTCATTTAATGAAATGGGCAATGGTAATAACTGGGTGTAAGGGTGCGATGGGGTGCGCATTTTCCATTGATAAATCTAGCAGACGTGACATATTCGAATGATAAGAATGAAAACCTTGAAGATAGATGGCCAAAAATAACAAGTGTGAAGGATCTTTTGAGCAGTTTCATATCCATACATATGACCGCAACAAGCCCCATAGTGGTAATCATTGAGTGCTCTCTTAGCCTCTTTGAAATTTAAACAACGACGAATAATCGAATCAATGCCAACGCGGTATAAATTATCTCTTATGATTCGATAGGGTTGAGAGTGATGTTGGATGTGTCGACGATCAAATTTAGTCAACTCAGGTCAAAAATTTCGAGTTTTGAGATACACGATGATATCACCATACCAAGGTTCGATAGTGCCGATAAGAAAGAGAGTATCATCAGGAATATTCTCATCAAAACTTGAAGAGAAAAATGTAGAGGGAAGGGAGCATATTAACTCGACAAAGACCAGTAATTTCTTAGATTTGGCAGCAGTAAATTCCAAATAGAATTCCTATAGGATGAAAATCCTTTTGGAATACTTCCCCCCCAGTAACTGATGTGTCAAAATGTAGTTCATGGGGTTGCAAACAGATATATTTTTAGTCGTGTGAAGTAAAATGTAATTCCGAAAACGTTGAACAACCTGAACTGCATCTAACGCTAATTTCTTGACATGGGAATATCGAGTCTTAGTATCCATGAGATTGCGGCTGAGGTAGTAGATAACGTGTTCTTTTCCATCATCGTCATCTTGGACCAGTACCATACCAATAGTATTGGAAGTGGCTGCTAGGTAAAGGAAATAATCATGGTAATTCAGGGGTGCAAGAAAGGAGCATTGATAAGGAAGGCCTTTAAGGCATCAAATTACTTTTGATCGATTTCATCCCATAGAAATTGGATTCCTTCCTTAAGCAATCGTGTAAAACCTTTACCTAGCTCAGTGTAGTTAGGTACAAAACGATGAAGGAAATTGGCTTTCCATTGTAAGCTCTGTAGCTGATGTAAAGATGAAGGAGGGGGTAAGTTAACAATAGCCTCAAGTTTCAAAGGATCGAGATGCATGCCTTCCTTGGAGACGAAAAACCAGAGGAGTCTACCAGATTCAATGCAAAATACACATTTATGCGGATTAATCTGTATATTATAATGTCTACAGCAAGGAAAAATTTTTCGAGGGTGAGCAAGATGGTCATGTTGATTAACTAAATGAGTAGGTAAATAATCCAGATAAGGTTGAACGATCTGTTTGATATCATGAAAGGCATATGACGTCGCTCATTTAAAAGTAGCACCAACATTTTCAAGGCCAAAAGGGAGCTTAATGTAGGCAAAAGTTCCCCAGGACAGATGAAAGCAGTCTTATGTTGATCGGGTGGCAGGATGTTAATCTGGTTATACCCAGAAAAACCATCCATAAAAGAAAAGATCTCACTCCCACCACACTCATCAATGATTTGATCAATGAAAGGAGTGGGATAGTTGTCTTGAGGGTAGGCACGATTGATGTCACAATAATCATCACAAATGCAGATAGTACCCTTCTTTTTATCGACAAGAACGATATTAGAAACCCAATATGTCAAAGAGATCAGATATATGTACCCATCTTTGAGAAGCTTTTCAACTTATCCCTTTATAGCATCTACCTTTCTAGGATCTATGGGATGAATTCGCTGATGAACAGGCTTCGCATTAGGATAAGTGGGTATCTCGTGCAACAATATACTAGGATCAATGCTAGGAAATTCTTCATATGACCATGCAAAGACATCCTGAAATTCTTGAAAAAGACTAGTGTAAATCTTGATCTCATCTAGAGAGAAATTTACCCAGATATGGATGTTCTCGACGATTCCTAGTTTAACGGAAATGTTGATAGGCATTGTAGCAATGATGTTTCCCATGTTTCCTTCAGAAAAGACCTCATGTGTTAAGATGGGTGTCTGAAGTGGACCGGTCGAAGCATGGGAAGACACATTTTCAAGACACGAAGGAATAACTCTAGGGCTTGGAATAAATGAAGAACGATGATGGGTATCGTCCCAAGGTGTTTCCTTGAGAGACATTGTTTCCACGATACTTTCATCAGAAGGAAACTTCTCATTCAAGGGATCATAAGAATTCGAAGAACCAAGCCAAGGATATTAATAGTACATGTTGAAATGCATACTATGAGTAGTATAATCAAGAGCGGGAGCCGAAGCCGAGACAATTTCACAATAATTGATTTCAACAGGGTTTAACAGTGTAACATCGCTGAAAGAATCAATCTTATCAAGGGAATGAATGATCCAAGGATCAAACAAAGTAGAGATCACGTTGACTTGGGCAGTGTTCAGTGGTGGGAGAGAAAAAAGACCCATTATGTAAGAATCTTTAAAAGGTCCTACCCCCACACTTTCATATGGTATGGTGGTATGCTCCACGTATGGCACGTTACTTTCCGAGTAAGTAGAAGAGAAAAAGGACAACTAGTCGACAGTGATGATCTTCCCTTGATGTGGGAAACGAAGAACACGAAACAAAATGGATGACACACAAAGCATGGCATGAGTCCAACTAGAACCGAGTAGAAAATTGTAACTGATTTTAACGTCAAAAACTTCTACTTTGACATTGACTTTTTTTCCTTCCAAAGTGATAGGAAAGTTAAGGAGAATACCAAAATAACTGGAATCTCTTCCATCAAAAGCCTCAAGGTGTTTGGAGACTGACTAAGAGTCGAAGATTTGATGGCTTTTCAACAAGATGGATGCGCCCTAATCCATGGCTGATAGATGGATTTTCTTTCCATTAATGATGAATTGAATGAGGAAAGAAAGCTGATGGGGAAGACATTGAACGTGGTTTTCTAGATTGAAATTAATAAGACTCGAATGAGTCAGATCAATTCCTCCAATTGCGGATTGTATCAATTTTTGTTGTGAAGGACATCTCTGAAGAACCTCTAATGCAGACATAGTGAAAAGCGCCTGAGCCAAATCCTCAATGATATTGTAATGTTGAGCAGCTCATGAATTTCTGTTATAAGAGGATTTTCGAAGCACACCTCTAGAAGGTGGTCGGATAATGGGATCAAGACTAGGTCTTTTGATATGAAGAGGACCAGAAGTGGATAGAGTAGAAGGAGTAGGAGCATCGAAAATTTCTTTCTCTGCCGACTAACGAGGATGAGTTGAATAAACTTTGGACCTGGTGGCCATGAAAATGGGTGTTGTTCCATTCATCATAAACACTTGGGAAACCAACGAGGAAGAAGATGGGGGTTGTTCTACTATCAAATTTTGCTGATACAGTAATGGTTCTTTGAGTACATTTGGATTTCCTTGAGTACCTTTCAGAAAATGACTAACTTCGGCTCATCGTGGGAAATCTTTAGTGTAGTGTTTGTCATCACAAATCAGGAAAGGGTACTTAGGTTGCGCTTAGTTCCATCATCATCATGAGGTTTGGGAGAATCCTGTTTCGGGGCATCAGATTTGGATTTGACTTTTCCCTTATTTTTACCTTTGGAATATTTGTCTGTTGTGGTAGATTGGACGACATTAACCTCCATAGTTTTACCAGGATTCAAAGGATTTTGCGGAACAGAACCATAAGATGAAGTGGATTTTTGTTTACCAAAAGAATAATTTCAAGAGGTCTGGGAAACAAACCCAATGATGTCGTCGACAGGTGGTGTCGTCGGAGCTTTCGAAGTTTCAGGTTTGGTAGAAGCGTGCAGAGCATCATGCAAGAGATCATACGATGTGCCAGATTAGGAAAAAACCAGTTCAAGATACTGCGCATGAGCAATGGCTTGTTCCTTTGTGACACATGCCCCCATAGTAATATCCTTGGCAATATCATTGACGAAGGATTTGGTGAACCATTTGGTCAATATTTGATCAAGAATTTTGAACTTGATCAAACAGCGTCACCACCTCCATTCATGGATGTGATCGGAGATGTGCGCAGTGGTATCTTTTTTCAAGGATGCAAGGAGGTGAGTTCTTGTTTCATAAGGAATAGGTACCTTGAAGTGCGTGAGAAAAGCCATAGTGATAGAGTTTAAATATTGTAAGGTTACACGAGGAAGATCGATGTACCACTTTGCAGTGGCACCAGTAAATGTTCTATGGAAAAGACACAAGAGGATAGAGTCATCAACCCATGAGTTAGAAGAATAACAGAGATGGTAGGTCATGTCATGTGCCTGGGGGTCTTCTCCATACTTACCTTCAAATTTAGGGAAATTTATTGGTATTTTAGTAGGAACCAGAATTCAATATGGATTATGGAGGATTGGATCATTAGTTAATCTCGACACATCGGGTAGTTTCAATGTTGCAAGAAAAGGAAATTGCAGATTGAAAGGCATAATCAGCCTTTGATAAAGGCCCATTTGACGATTCCAACCAGGTTTTTTCGGAAGGATTTTTCCCATAGGGATTGAAACCTTGGGGATTTTGACCATATCCTCATTGTGGACCAAAGAAAATATTTTGACCTGCAGAAAACCACTGAGGTCCAGCTTCAGCATAATTCGCAGCATATGAATTTTGCTGCTGTTGAAATTTTTTGAACACAATTCCTTGAGGTTGACCTTGTGAACCCAAAAGGTAGCCTTTCGAACCTAAAGGTTGACCTTATGAGGCCAAAGGTTGACCTTAAGGCTGCTGAGGGTTGGACATCATCGTACCTTGAGGATTTGACATCATGATACCATGCAGCTGCTGAGGTTGGCCAGGTTGCCCTGAGACCCAGATTGACCTAGCTAAACAAAGATCTAACTTTTTTGAGATGAGGATTCTCCTTGTTGGAAAAAAGGTTGTCCTTGTTGACCAAAAGTTTGTCCCTGATGAGAATAGGAAAAATAACTCTGATGGGAAAAAGGTTGGCTGAATTGTAGATAAGGTGGTGCTTGTTGCACATAGGGTTGACCTTGTTTCCCATAGAGTCATTTTTGACCAAAAATAGGCCCCTCCTAATATACATAAGCCCCTGACTGAATTCCAAAATGACCTTGAAATCCTTTTGGATTTATTAATGGAGTCTGCAATCGCTGAGAACCAAAAGAGACATAGGGTTGTTGGTTGAGTATCTGGTTCTACAAAGCTTGATGATATTGATCATAGGTTAACCCCGCTGGAATAGATGATCCGAAAGGCATAGGGATACTGCTAATAGGTTGAGAAGATCCCGGGATGTGAGTTTGTAATCCACTCATAGATGGTACATCTGAAGATTAAGAGACATTCGACAGGGACAACTTCCCCCAAGCGATTAGGATCAGCGGAATCGATATGGGAACACTAAAGGGAGGTGTCGAAACACTAATGCAAACAGTCGGTTGTGTTGGAATGGACGTAACTGTAGTTTGAGCAGGGATATTAGCGGATGCACCAGAGACAAATAGACCAGATGTAGGTATCATGGTATTTTACCAAATGGTGTTGTGATATAAAGACATGGTAATTGAAACACCATAAACTAGATGTCCCAAGGACGTGTAACTAAATGGAACTGATGGCTGGGTAGAAGGCTGAGGGGCCTAACCCCCGAAGGGAAAATGTTCAGAGGAGGGAACTGATGCCCCTCATATAAAGACTCATCCATACCTCTAATGAAGCTTGAAACTTCAAATGGAGATGAGACTTCTCCTTCGGAAGCCATGGGTTGAAATATCTGACGAGTGGTAGCACGATGCATGGATGGAAAAGGTGCCAAAGGTACACCAGGTGTATGAAATGGACTATATTTTCATTGAGGGGAGACTTCTACGGAATCAAAAAATCAATTCCAAGGAAAAATGATATAGCTAATTGGCTCGTCGGGAGGAGACTGAGTAGTAAGAGGTAGAACACTTGGAACGATGGCAATATCAACACTTTGGACTCCAACCGATGTTGAAGTGTCAGAAGGGACTTGCGATGATGCTCGTTCGGAAGAGGATGACGAAGGGGAAGTTGAACTTGATGATTCAGCCATGATTAATTTGACTCAAAAGCGAAAGAGGAAAATACGTGATTAATTCAAGGATTTTAAAATATATTCATAAGGAGTTACTCATGATGTGACCAAGAAATACCTTAACGGGTAAGCCATGTGATCATGGGTAATTGATCTTAGAACTTAAAACACAAAATAAATAAAAAAGGGTGAACTAGGCATAAATGATTACCAAGTATTTGTGAACTACAATATACACCTTAGAAAATAAATTTACCAAGGACTTAATGTATGGAAACCAATCTCCACGAATGATGTGTTCGATGTATCACGTCTACAAGGTGGCTGACTCAATTACTTATGGCAGGTTTGTAGCCTAATGGTGTCTCCCAAAATATACTTGACGGTACGTGGGAGTCCAAGTCCGTAGTAGTGCATTCTGATGCGTAGCCATTCAATGAGAGCACCCCAGATATACTTATCATATGCCAATATACTTATGTACGTGGGACGAGATATCACCCCCAGATTGTAACGTAGACTGTTAGCGACAACTCCTACATTTTACGACGTCGGGACACGTCTCTAGACTAGACCTCTAAATTTTTTCCGTTAAGTTTTAAATTCTCCTTAGGTTAATTGAATAAATTTTAGAGTTTATCTTGAATTAGGTTTTGGTTTCAAGGACTTATCAATGTCACTTGAATTCCTAGGATGCAGTTATATGAGAAAAATGAAACCATTCATTTCAATGAAAACTATGCTAATTGGGAAGAATAAGTTGACACAATCAATGCAACAGTCAAGAAAATGCATTAAATGACAATTTTCACTATTTCTTCAAGTGCACGATCTAAAGAAAATGAAAAATTCTTTCACTTTCCTAGTTTTCGTTGAATACACTGGAAGCAATCAAAATGAATTTTTCCCCTTAAGATGCAAAATAAATGAAAAATTTTATGTTCTTTTCAATGTAAACACAATGCAAAAAGATGCAAAATAAATGAAAAATTTTATGTTCTTTTCAATGTAAACACAATGCAAAAAGATGCAATAATCAATTCAATTGTAATCAGTATCTTTGAGTATTTATCTAATGAAATTCCTCACAATGCTAAATGATGAAATAATTAGCATACCAATAGGACGAGAATCTCAAATCATTTTCTCAAAACAAGACATTCTTCACACCTTTTACATTGATCAACACACAAAGAAATATGTTTTAGCTGAAGACAAGCAATGTAATATATGCTCGTTGATTGAAAAGAGAATCAAATGCATACGGGATGGACACTTGAAAGCCCTAATCACAGAATAAAATGAAAACAAAAAACAATCAAACCAAAAGGTTAAAAATAGACAACAAAACTAACCCAACAGCAGGTCTAGAACCCAACAAAGTATGCAACCAATCAAATGACTCGAAACACCCTGAAACCCTAGGATTATAAGGATGCACAATTCTAAAGAATTAAGACAAAAAATGAACTGAATGAGACAATAAATTCGTTGAATATAAGACAACAAGAGAAAATTAAGCAGAGAAAATAATTTGGAAGGGTAAGACACATTGGAACTCAATGAAGGGAATCCCTAAAAGCAATCACACAGAAATCAGCATGCCTGTGAGGCTGCACCTTGCGTTGGAAGGAAATAAGTGCTTCTGTGTTAAAACATCTACAGCTGATCAGCCCATCTGTCAAAGAATAAACAACATCGATCAAGGAAAATGATCAAAAACAAAAGGGTTTGTCTAAATCACTTCATAATAAGGATTGATGACTGTAAGCAATCATAAAAGCCAGATGTTGGGTACCAAATTTGTATACTTTCATCTCCCATTTTCGCCCACCTTTCTATCTCTTTGTGTCATTATTATTCTTAAACACACGAGGTAAACCCCTTTCCCTTACTTTACATTGGATATTTGATTAATGAATTAATATTACAGGAGGTTTTACCTTTCTGCAATGTTAACTCCGATGTTTTGACAGATTCGGAAAAAGTGGGAAAGTTATAGCTGTGAGTCATGGAGTAGCTCCTAATTTCCAACGTTGCCTTCACTTGTTGCTACAGTGCAACAGACTTCATTTCACCCCAGCTACATTTCAAGCTTTTTCATGGTTTCCTTTTGGCAATTAGTTTGTTGTTGCAACGAATTGTATAATTATAAATATGTAGTTGTTGAAGGAAATCGGGGGATTTTCCTAAACAATTGTATAAAGAGGGCCTGTGGGTTGTGAAACGGGGTTAAGCCCAACACACACAGATTTTGTAACAGTATATTCGGAAATTAATTGAATGCATAGAACCTTGTTGTTTCACCTATAATTTGTGAGTTCACCACAGCCCTGATCAGAGAGTTGGACCCGCTCTTCTGATTAGATGTTGTGTTCCCCTTCTTTCAATTGTTTTCATGTTTTAGTTTGATTCTATTACTGTTGTTCCAGTGCAATATTTCAATTTATGTGAATGTATTTTTAATTCTGCAATCTATTTTAATTATTGTTACAGTATTCTGCGTCTTTACAGATTTAAGCCTATGATCTACAGCAGGTCATGTGATTTCTCCTGCATATACTATGTTGTTAGTCTTGAAATAACTAACGCCCTCAGGTTGATAATTTATGTGAAAAAAGGATTGAATATTGTTCACAACGGGGAAGGCTAACAGGTGCAAGAGCAGGATCTGCAATTGATATAAGGGTCGATCTCTCGTCTTGGGGAAGGAATTTATTGCCCTACTTTAAGTCCTGAGCATAGAGCTCTGTGTTTTTCCTACTTTTTATTGTTTTTCTTTAGAATTGATCTCTTGTCTTGGGGAGGGCATCTATTACCCTGCTCTAAGCCCTGAGCATAGCGTGTTGGTTTTTTTCTTGCTTTTCCTTTCATTAAAATTGATCTCTTGTCTTAGGGAGGGAATTTTGCTACCCTACCCTAAGTCCTAGGCATAGTTTCCAGATTTCTACTTTTTTATTCTTTTCTGAAGGGAAAACTTCTCGTCCTGAGGAGGGTATTTGATTACCCTACTTCAGGTCCTGAGATTTGATTTTTTTTAGTTTATTGTTTATTTAAACCTATTATCTCGTCCCATGGAGGAAGTTATCTGTCGTGCTTCAGGTTCGAAGCACTTTTGTTACTTTGATGAACCCTCTTCACAAATTGTATGAACAAGGATCTGAATAAGAGGGGCAGAGGAGGACCCCCAAAGAAAAGAAAGGATCTGGGAAGGAAGACATATATTTAGGAGATCACTGAAAAATCTAAATTTGAGGCATCATCTTGCACTACTGTCAGGGTAAGGGTTCAGACGAAGTCAGAAGGGCAGTCTGTGGAGCAACCAGTGCCACCCACGGTACCAGAGGGAATTATTTCGACGACGGTAGAAATAATAAATAGGGTACTAGTGGAGGAGACATCCTTTCCGTCAGCGGAAGGGGAATAAATAGCAAGTAGAGGATCAGAAGAACTGAGCAATTCTAATTGTGAAGAAGAACCTCCAAAAGGGTTTTCATCACCACGAGACCAAGGGAGTGCTATAAAACCTCCTACAGTCGAATTAAGAAATTCTGATTTGGAGAGAGAATTCCTGAAGGACTTCGCATCACCAAAGGACTAGCGGAGTGCAGTGAAACCTCCTACAGTTGAATCACTCCAAGTACCAGCTGCAGAACCAGTTGAAATCCCAAGTGAGTATTGGAGGGTATTTATGGCACCTGTAAGTTCTTCTATTTATTTTCCAATTGGAAACGTTGTAGGTGATATACCAATGAGACCCATCCCTTTAACAGCTTTGCCTAGCTTCCATGGGCTTTCTTCTGAAGACCCTGATACGTTCCTCTTCAAATTTGACATTGTTTGTCAAGGATATGATTATATTGCTGATGCTCAGAAGTTAAAAATATTTCTTGCTACCTTAAAAGGGACAGCCCTAAGGTAGTTCATGGGTTTAGGAGGAAGCATGATTACCTCATATGAAGGGATGAAAGAAGCCTTCTTGGAGAAATATCAAGATTACTGTAAATCCCATGACATTAAGGAGGAAATATTTAAGTTTGCACAGAACAAGGACGAAAACATGGAATAATTTTGGGAACGATTCAAATACATATTGCAGAGATCAGGCCATAGTGACCTGGATAAGGACATTCTGAAGATCATTCTTCTCCGGGCACTTAGGGAAGATTCCCTGAAACTTCTGAACATAGTAGGAAAGGGGGACATTTCAAAAGAGGACTTCGGCACTATCTATGACTATTGCATTAAGTGTTCATGGGGGGTTGCAAGGAGTGGACAGACAATTCGGTCATCAAAGACTTCCAGTGGAGGGGTTACAAAGGCAGAAACTGGAAACCTACTTGATAACCTAAGGACTGATATTCTTAGTGCATTATCCTCCCAGATGGGCACTCTGCAAGAAAAACATAAACAAATGGAGTTGGAAAATACTATGGCTATATTCTGCCCACAGTGCAGAAAGAAGCATCCTTTGAAGGAATGCCCATTAAACATAGTGGAAGCCTGCGCAATCTGTGAACAGACTCATGCGACCAGCTTGTGTCCTTCCTTGACCGAACTGAAGGCAGCTTTTCAAGGGGCAAGAGAAGAAAATGTGGGATACCAGCTGTACTTCATGGGGCAGAAAAATCCATGGCAGCCTCGACCACCAACTATGAATCCAGGTATGTTTCAGTACCCATCTCAGTATTTTAATAATTTTAATATGGGTCCCCAATCTGCACATTTTTCAACTATGTGGTCTCAATATCAGTATCCCCCATGGCAACAATGGGTTCCCTAGGCCAGTTCAAATCCTTCTTGGAATCAGAACTGGCGTGGACCCCCTCCTACTAATCAGTTTCCTCAATCTATGCCTCAACAACAACTTTATTTGACCTCCAATGTTCCTCCAAGAAACCCAACCCTTAGACCCCAGCTTCCTATCATGCCCAATCCGAATCCTAATAATAAAGGGGTCCAACAAACAGATACTCATAACCTTCCAACTTATAGCATTTCTACCGTGGGACTTAATGAGATAAACCTACAATATGGGTGGGTAGTAAATGCTCCCACTTCACCTATTATTATAGAACAGATTGACAGTGAAGATACAGAACCAGAACATAGGACAGTTGGGGATAAACCAGATCAAAACATAATGAACCAGACACCTTCACAGTTTGTTCCTAATCAAGGTCATTCAAATTCTCCTCCATATCCTGAAAGACTGACCTTGAATAAACCAAACCCTCAAGCAGAGTTTGATTTCCTACGGGAACTGCAAAATCTTTTTGTTAAAATACCCCTACTACAGGCTATGAGGGATGTACCTCTATATGCAAAAACTCTCAAAGAGTATTGCTCTAAGAAACCAGGGAAGAAATCTAAGGATCCATTAACCATTCATGTGATGGGAAGATTATCCGACATCATGTTAGGAAAAATCATGCCTGTAAAATATGGAGACCCAGGAAACTCGATTCTAATGGTACAAATCAATGGGGTTAAAATCCCAAACATACTGGTATATTTGGGGGTTTCCATCAACATTATCACCTCTAAAATGATGAATGCATTAGGTCTTGGAAACATTAAACCAACCCCTGCTATCATGGAACTAGCAGATAGGTCTACAATTAAACTGGTAGGGAAACCTGAAGATGTAACAATTTCAGTGGATTCATGGCACTACCCGGTGGATCTCCTTGTGTTATGGACAAGATCTTCAATTGGAGGCCACCCATTGTTTTTGGGAACACCTTGGCTCGCAACTGCAGATGCTTACATAGGCTGCCGATCTGGGCATATGATCATATTAAACAGTTCTGTTACAAATAATCTTACTCTTTACCCTCATGCGGAACCTAGTCCATATGAAAAATTATTAACTAGTCAGAAACCTCTACCAATAGAAGATCCTGAACCTGAAAATGAAGAAGTTATACCAATCCTTACTATTGGGAAGGCCCTTCAATTTAAAACAGACTAAGGACGATGCCATTAATGCTTTTATTAATGATTCTAATTCTTTTTCCAATTCAACTCGCCAAAATTTTAGAATCTGCTATGAGCTGTGAAACACAGGAAAACATTGAACCATAATATGAAATTGAAGACATTCCTGTAACTTCATGCCATGATAGTATTCCAATTGAGATTGAACCAGGGAAAACACTTAATATCAACCCAAATATGTCTGAATCCCAAAAAATAGCTTTTAAAATTCCTTCAATATCATAGCGAAGCTTTTTTCTGGGATTATACCAACATGAAGGGGATCCCTGCTAATCTATGTTCTCATCATATTTATATTAAAGAAGACTTTCACCCTATAAGACAGCCCCAATGGAGAATGAATCCTACTCTAAAGAACATTGTCAAAGAAAAATTACAAAAATTATTGGATGTAGGTTTCATTTACTCCATTTCAGATAGCCAATGGGTATTGCCATTATTGTGGTCCTATGATTTGGCAGATTGGCATACCAAATGACAAGGCAACATCAGAACCACTTTGGAACCCTAGGATATAGCCTTCCTAAATTTGGAGAGGGATCTCTCCATATGTGTGTTAGAATGATATGCTTTTAAAGCTTATGATATGATATTAGGCTAGTTATGAAGTACAAGGGGTTTGTTTGTTTGTTTTTGGTTGGGAATCATTAACTGAGAAGGTCGTGTGAAGTGAAGGAGGGAAAAAGTAGAAGGATATTTCAGCATGGGAAGATAGGTCAAGAAAAAGTGTCAATCCATTGGGCTATGGAGTCATAAAAGGGCTTACTTGCACAACAACTATTCAAGGGTTTTCATAGGGCAAGTCATATATATCAGAAGATCTTTTAAGTTGAGTTTGTGGTATGAAACATTAAGAAGTGGGGTGAAAGAAGCAAACATATAAGAAAACAAAGGGCAGCCTAAGATTAGGTAAGGACTTTTAACCTATCCTACTTTCAGCATACTCTCAAGGGTAGAAAACATTTAAGATAAACATAAAAAGTAGCCTAAGATCAGGTAAGGAATTTTAACCTATCTTGCTTTCGGCATACTCTTAAGGGAAATCGTCAAAATGGTTGTTTAAGACTAAACAAGGGACAGGGCTAACCATAAACTTCCTTGATTAGGACTCTACTTAGCATGCAGTGAAAAGATCATTCAAGAACAACATCTCAAGTTCTACTCAGCAAGATATGGGCTCACCAACATTCCTTGACTGGTTATACTCTATTGAAATCATTCCCAAACACACATTTAGAAGAAAACATAAAGATAAAGCTTATCAGTCAAAATTAGGGTACTTTTAGAAGTAAATTCTAATTTATAGTTCCTGCTCTTTATCAGAGAATATGAACAAAGTGAAAAACATAAGAAGCAACAGAGACAATAAGGAAAAACATCACCAATGATTTAGATCAGGATATAGTGAATCTTCTTGTCTATTTGATGTCCAAGACTAGTTACATACTCGAGTCCAATTGCTTTCTACAGTCCAATACTCCTCTTCCCAGCCTACTATATTACAACTACTCAGCAACTCTTACTCAATAATAGTTCAACAATTAACAATTTTCCAACCCTTTACAATGAAACTTCAAAGAGTATTTATAGGTGAATGAGGAGGATAAGTGAAAGAAGTGGTATTAATGATCATTTAAGATAGAATAGATGTGCATTGAATGCTCCATTCTACTCAATGAATGCTATATTAACTTGTGAACCACTCTAGTTGCTTTTGTTTGACTTTGAGGCTGATCTGGTAAGCTGGTAATAACTCCAACGTGTGTTCTTTGAAGATAACTGTGTCTGAAGTACTCTGTTTGACCTCTGAGACAAGTAACTATCATATTTCGGTTTTGAGGCCTCCCATGACTGTGCAATAACTACTCTAACAGATTGAAATATCCCCTATACTGTGAGATAACTATCGATTTTATCTTTGTGGGTAGAAGTAGGCTACAGATGGCTTCAGATATTTTGGAGGAATAACTATCCTGTGATGTCATATTTGAGGTTGCTTTTAGCATATTATTTCTTTAATCTCATCAATAAATTGTGTTTTTAGGCCTGATTATGGTTTTTACCTTTATAGTCCTTCATGTTGTCTTTGGTCTTTATCTGCGGGTTTAAGCTGTTGATTCGCGTGGCTTATGCTTTAACCGTTGTCTTTTCTGGTATTCACTTTAATATTTTTGTGGTGCACAGGTGGCTTTAACTGGCACTAGAAGGTTTTATTACTTGACTAGTGTTCATGAGGCACTAACCAAATAATGACAATCAAACCTTTGATCTCCCTTTACGCACATTTTTCATCGAGGATCGTCATCCTGGGCTCTGTGCAACTCGTATTTACTGTGGGATAGGTTTAAACCTTTAAACACCATGAAACCTACACAAAAAAACCAATATGTTATATGAAATCCTGTTTTTTTTTTTTTTAACTGCTTTACAGAGGCTCAGGAGTAGCGGAAGAGCAGTTTAGAGGAGGTCGAATGCAGGTGGAGGTTTAAAATTTGCATTGGCGCGAAGAACTGAAAAGCGGTATTGGAAAACCAGCAATGATTTTCACGTGAGGTGAAGGCGGTAAGCAGTTTGGGACCGATCAAATGCGATACGATATGGTGGCTAAGGCGTTTCCCCTACAAAACCACCTATTTTGTGTTCAAAATGCTCGACGGAGAGGTTTGGTGGATACGGGCGCGAAACGGTGCAAGGACCGTCAGATCTAGGGGAGCCAGATCGACGGTCCAGGATCAGCGCGATGGCAGGGAGTTGAGCAGTGGAAGGATGGTGGGGCCTCATGGATGCATCAGTAATTTCATCGTTTAGCTAAAAGGTTGATTGGTGGGGTGAAATGGTGAGGTCAAGCGGGAGTCATTGTATCATAAACATCAACGGTTGGGATCTGTTCCGGGGGAAAAGGTAGTTTATAGAGCGGGAAGAGAAGGGAGGTGCCCGAAAAGGGTCTGGACCGTCGGCTCTGAGGAATGGATGGTCCAGATGAAGTAGGAGGATATATAAGGCTGGCGGGGTAGCAAAAAGGAGAATCAATGCGAGCCATTGGATCAGGGTGATCAACGGTGGAGGATGCGTTGCGGAATCGCAGAAGGGAATGAATGGTGCGAGGGGAGGGGTGATCCGTGATGCGGTGATGAAGTGATGACCGTCTAATCAGGATGATCGATGGCTTGGATGGTTTTGGAGAATGGCAGGCATAAGGGGCTTGGATGGGAGGAAAACTATAATGCGATGGCGCGATGACCATTCGATCAGGATGATTGATGGTCCGGATCTAATCGCAACTTCACAGAAATGAATGAAGAGGCGGAGGATAGTGGAACGACGAAATAGCACAGAAAATTGGATCTTGGGGAGCCAGATCAACGATCCATAATATATCAGCAGGGAGGACTTGGTAAAAGATGATCGGGAGGAAAACTGGTGGTGCGACGGAGCGGGGACCGTTAGATTGGCGAGATCAACGGTTTAGATTCCATCGGCAGGGAAAATATCGCTCGGAGGAAATATAAAGAAACGAAAGGAAAAGGAGTGGAGTGAAGTGCGATAGTGCGAAAGGGGCTTAAAGATTGAGGCCAACGGTCGCGGGTCCCAGTCGCATGGAGAAAGGAGCTGAGAACTTAAACCTGCGGGGGCTTAAAGGTCCGCTTATGAAAAAGTTAGATTTTAAGGCTTAAATGGGGGTTTTTGAACGTTTTTAAAGGTTCCGATAGAGATAAAGAAGGGCTTAAAACCAAATAAAAGGGACTCAAATGGTTTTTAAAGGATTTTGAAGGAAGTGGAGGGATTCTTAATAGGAAAATATGCATGAAATAGCATGGAAGAGGGGTTCAAAACAGTTTTCTTCATGATAACAGTAGGGCTTTTGTGAAGAAATCAGTGAGATGGATCCTTTGGACAAATAGACATAGAAAGGCTTCAAGAAGTCACAGATTTTCTTCAAATTTGTTTCTTGAAGACTAACAGACCTGTTTTAGCCATCATAGTATAGGGAAAATTTATAGATGGCTAACAGTGGCTCCACTTGGGGATGGCAGCTCCTTGGAGGTGTCAAGAACCTTAGAGATTTATCTCTGGAATGTAGACCTGTGCTTTTCATTTTGACAACCTTCTCTTCTTTGATTATGCTGCTTAAAAGATGATCAGCATTACATCATAACAAATCAATTTCTTTCCCCAAACAACTACCTACGCCACTTACTTTCCTAACATTTTTTCTTCATAAGGTGAACTTGGACTTGCAAACCATTTGAAATCAATATTTTATTCTTTTATTGAAAGCAGGAAACTAATCTAAATCTACCCTTATAACTTCCATGAGTCCAGATTAAACAGTTGGACTCAAAAATTCTCTACCTAACTACTATCTGTCAGGATTAAGCTGTCTGACAGATTTCATTCTCTATATTCTAAAAAAAAAATTGAAAACACAGCCAAACCAGGATTATGCTGTCTAATTTGTTGTAGTGTCCATGGCATAAGAAACAAGCTGGACATAGACTTATTTGCAGAAAATTAAAACAAAACTGTGAAGGCTTAAGATCTTAAAGTTACAAGCATCCTTATTTCTTTCTTTCAGCTCTGGTTTTGATCTTTTTAAAGTTGTCTTCTTCTTCTTTACCTGGTTCAAGTTTTCAGCATGTTAGAACCATTCTTCTTTGTATCTTTGGCTTAGGTTTGATCTGATTAGAGCCATTCTTTTTTTGCTTTCTTGGTTCAGGTTTTGAGCTTATTTGAACCATTCTCTCTATCCTAATATAGTCTACTAATAAGCCAAGATTAGATTTTTTGGCTAATCTGATTCATTAACCTATCAGCAGTAAATTGAAATCTATCTAGTCATGATTAAGCTATATGAACAAATAGTAGTGCTCTTTCAAGTAGTGGCATTTAGGCTTGCACACTTTCAGATTTTCCTTTTCTTTTTTGGTATGGGGTTGTACCTTTCTTCTTTTATATCTGCCCTCTTTTCTCTTTTTCTATTTTTTTTGTATTTTTTCAATTTTTATTTTAAGGAAAAAAACAAAAAACTAACTAAATTCTCACAGGCTGAGCTTTATTGACATTCCTACCTACCCTAATCTAACTCAGAAATATTTACATGTTTAGCTGACAAATTCTCTTTTCCAATACATCCAATCAATCAGATGGTTCCATGACTGGTCTTTGCTCATCTCTTTGAGCATGCCGGACAGACACGGCCACTCCCATCTCACTTGTTCTTTAGCAGCAGTACTAAAAAAAAATTTTGCCTTTGGTGATACACTGCTCCTAACAATATCTATCCCTTCTTCAAATGTCTTCAAAAAATGAGCGAAGGGGTCTTGAAATAATACCTAGTTGGGAGTTTTAGACTGGTAAGTTTCAACCAGGATTATTTTTTCTTCAACTAGATCAAGAAAAAGATTCTTTCGAGAAATAAAATCTTCCTCGTCTTCATTGTGATCTGAACTGGAGGACTCATCATATTTGGCAGTGTTGTCCTCTTGTAGTCCCGGGGTATTTTGATTCAGTGGACTGAGCTCGGTGAAGATGTCATTATATTATTGAGCAGGGGTCTCTTTGATTACCTTAACTCTTTCAGGAGAAGGTTCTTTAATTTCAACCGGCTCAAGAAGTTCTTCATTGTTTTCCTCCTCAACCTTTAAGCTGAAATACTGATGATTCCCAATCACATGAAAACTGTTACTAATGAGTTGTAATGAAGCAGAGAAAAGATTCAGAGATTCTTCGCCCTCTTCTGCATTTTTAAATATTTCTTCATCAATATCGTAAATAGCCTGCTTTGGCTCATTACTTTCTCAGAGTTGGTGGAACTGATCTTCCTCCCACAAATCTACTAATGATGGTCATGTAAGATCAACTTCTGTTCGGAGAATATCATCATCAGTCAGATCAAAATTATGAAAATCAATAATGTAAGTAATGTCACCAATCAAACATACTGGATTATCAGCAGGTCTTTCTTTATTCTGATCTACAAGGGAACTTCCTAAATTTTTACAACAAATTTCATTAGGTGAATGGGCAAGATTGTTTGTTTTGCAAAAAAATTCAGAGGCTAGCTATTTATTGATAATCTGATCGATTTCTTCTTCTATCAAAGGAGGAGATGTTTCTGTGTTTCTTTGAGCAGAAGTACAACAGTTCTCTATCTCTTGTGAAGACTGAATTTGAGGCTGTATGTCTTCTTGAGCCTCAACTAGAAGGGATGATGAATCATTATTTATGCTTGTAGGGATATCTTGAGGGATGCCTTTTATTCCTTGATTGATTTCCTCCTCAAATGATTCATCTAGGTTCTTGTGATAGTTAGGATGCATATGAAATTCTTGAATGGATTTTAACAGATCTTCAGGATGCATATTAACCAAATCCTCATAAATATCTAACAGGTATTGAATGATATTCTGAGATTGATCAGAACAGTTTTCAACCCATGATAAGGATGGAGATTTTTCTTTATATTTTTCATAAAATACTTGGTGCATATCTTTTAAAGAAAACAAGCTCTTAGGTTCTAACCATTCATAACAATCCCTTGCTTTTCCTTCTAATGTTAACATGAACATTTTCATAAGGCAGTATTCATCCCATTTAGTCTTTATCTTCCATACATGTATATGAAATTTGATGAGATGTAACGATGGGCCATCAAAATTTTCACCTTGAAAAACAGGAAGGTTATCATCCCAAAAAACCTGGGGCATCTTATGTGGGAACCCAAGGATATGATCTCTACTCATTGGGGCATATCTTCGTTGTATCCTTGGAATCATGTTTGTAAATCAAAAAAGAGGTCACTGTGTCTATTCAATCAGTTTAGAGTATTCTACCAGTGGAGTCATTATGTCTTTTGGGAGTTTTGGATTTGCCAGGTGGAGGATTTCGAAAATTTTAAGATGAGTTGTTGTCCATCATCAGCAGTTAACTACCAATCTAAGGATGTTTGCAAGTCTTATGAGGTCTTAGGATGTATAAGATGTAATTCACTCAAAAGTCCCCAGTGGAGTCGCCATTATGTTGTGGTCCTGTGATTTGGCAGATTGGCATACCAAATGACAAGGCAACATCATAACCACTTTGGAACCCTAGGATCTAGCCTTCCTAGATTTAGAGAGGGATCTCTCCATATGTGTGTTAGAATGATATGCTTTTAAAGCTTATGATATGATATTAGGCTAGTTATGAAGTACAAGGGGTTTGTTTGTTTGTTTTTGGTTGGGAATCATTAACTAAGAAGGTCATGTGAAGTGAAGGAGGGAACAACTAGAAGGATATTTCAGCATGGGAATATAGTTCAAGAAAAAGTGTCAATCCATTGGACTATGGAGTCATAAAAGGGTTTACTTGCACAACAACTATTCAAGGGTTTTCATACGGCAAGTCATCTATATCAGAAGATATTTTAAGTTGAGTTTATGGTATGAAACATTAAGAAGTTGAGTGAAAGAAGCAAACATATAAGAAAACAAAGGGCAGCCTAAGATCAGGTATGGAATTTTAACCTATCCTGCTTTCAGCATACTCTCAAGGGTAGAAAACATTTAAGATAAACATAAAAATTAGCCTAAGATCAAGTAAGGACTTTTAACCTATCTTGCTTTTAGCATACTCTTAAGAAAAATCTTCAAAATAGTTGTTTAAGACTAAACAAGGGACAGGGCTAACCATAAACTTCCTTGATTAGGACTCTACTTAGCATGCAGTGAAAATATCATTCAAGAACAACATCTCAAGTTCTACTCAGCAAGATATGGGCTCACCAACATTCCTTGACTGGTTATACTCTATTGAAATCATTCCCAAACACACATTTAGAAGAAAACATAAAGATAAAGCTTATCAGTCAGAATTAGGGTACTTTTAGAAGTAAATCCTAATCTATAGTTCCTACTCTTTATCAGAGAATATGAATAAAGTGAAAAACATAAGAAGCAACAGAGACAATAAGGAAAAACATCACCAATGATTTAGATCAGTATCTAATGAATCTGCTTGTCTATTTGATGTCCAAGATCAGTTACATACTCAAGTCTAATGGATTTCTACAGTCCAATACTCCTCTTCCTAGCCTACTATATTACAACTACTCAATAACAGTTCAACAATTAACAATTTTCCAACCCTTTACAATGAAACTTCAAAGAGTATTTATAGGTGAATGAGGAGAAGCGAAAGAAGTGGTCTTAATGATCATTTAAGACATAATAGATGTGCATTGAATGCTCCATTCTACTCAATTAATGCTATATTAACTTGTTAACCACTCTAGTTGCTTTTGTTTGACTTTAAGGTTGATCTGGTAATCTGGTAATAACTCCAGCATGCATTCTTTGAAGATAACTGTGTCCGAAGTACTATGTTTGACCTCTGAGACAAGTAACTGTCATCCTAGACTGTGCAATAACTGCTGATTTTATCTTTGTGGGTAGAAGTAGGCTACAGGTGGCTTCAGATATTTTGGAGTTATAACTGTACTATGATGCCGTATTCGAGGCTGCTTTTAGCCTATTCTTTCTTTAATCTCGTTAATAAATTGTGTTTTTAGGCCTGATTGTGTTTTTTACCTTTATAGTCCTTCATGCTGTCTTTGGTCTTTATCTGCGGGTTTAAGCTATTGATTCGCGTGGCTTATGATTTAATCGTTGTCTTTTCTAGTCTTCACTTTAATATTTTTTTGGTGCACAGGTGGCTTTAACTGGCGCCAAAGGGTTTTGTTACTCGACCATTGTTCATGAGGCACTGACTAAATAATGACAACCAAACCTTTAATCTCCCTTTACGCACATTTTGCCTCAAGGATCGTCATCCTAGGCTCTATGCAACTCATATTTTCTGTCGGATGGCTTTAAACCTTTAAACACCATGAAACCTGCACAAAACAACCAATATGTTATATGAAATCCTGCATTTTTTGTTTTAACTGCTTTACAGAGGCTCGGGAGTAGCGGAAGAGCAGTGCAGAGGAGGTGGAATGCAGGCGGAGGTTTAAAATTTGCATTGGTGCGAAGAACTGAAAAGCGGTATTGGAAAATCGGCAGCGGTTTTCGCATGAGGTGAAGGTGATAAGCGGTTTGGGACTGATCGAATGTGATACGGTCTAGTGGCTAACGCGTGTCCCCTGAAAAACCACCTATTTCGCATTCAAAATGCTCGATGGGGAGGTTTGGTGGATACAGGTGTGGAACGGTGTGAGGACCGTGAGATCTGGGGGAGCCATATCAAAGATCCAGGATCAGTGCGATGGCAGGGAGTTGAGCGGTGGAAGGATGGTGGGGCCTGACAGATGTATCAGCAATTTCATCGTTTAGCGGAAAGGTTGATCGGCGGGGTGAAATGGTGAGGTTAAGTAGGAGCCGTTGGATCGTAAAGATCAACGGTTGGGATCTGTTCAGGGGGAAAAGGTAGTTGATAGAGCGGGAAGAGCAGGGAGGGGCCTGGAAAGGGTCTAGACCATCGAATCTGAGGAATGGATAGTCTAGATGAAGCAGGAGGATATATAAGGCTAGCGCGGTGGCAAAAAGGGGGATCAATGTGAGCCGTTGGATTAGGATGATCAACGGTGGAGGATGCATCGCGGAATTGCACAAGGGCATGAATGGTGCGAGGGGAGGGATGATCCGCGATGCGGCGATGAAGCGATGACCATCCGATCAGGATGATCGACGGCTTGGATGGTTTCGGAGAACGGCAGGTAGAAGGGGCTTGGACGGGAGGAAAGCGATAATGCGATGGCGCGATGACCGTCCGATCAGGATGATCGACGGTCTGGATCTAATTGTGACTTCGCAAAAATGAATGAAGAGGTGAAGGACACCGGAATGGAAATATAGCACTGACAGTTGGATTTGGGGGAGCCAGATCAACGGTCCAAAATATATCGACGGGGAGGCCTCAGTAAAAGACGATCAGGAGGAAAACTGGCTGTGCGACGGAGCGAGGACCGTTAGATCAGTGAGATCAACGGTTTAGATTCCATCAGCGAGGAAACCATCGCATGGAGAAAATATAAAGAAATGAAAGGAAAAGGAGCGGAGCGAAGTGCAATAGCGCGAAAGGGGCTTAAATACTGAGGCCGACGGTCGCAGGTCCCGGTCGCATGGAGAAAGGAGCTGAGAACTTAAACCCGCAAGGGCTTAAAGGTCTGCTTATGAAAAAATATTTTAAGGCCAAAATGGGGGTTTTTGAAGGTTTTTAAAGGTTCCAATAGATATAAAGAAGGGGTTAAAACCAAATAAAAGGGACTCAAATGGTTTTTAAAGGATTTTGAAGGAAGTGGAGGGATTCTTAATAGGAAAATATGCATGAAAGAGGGTGGAAGAGGGGTTAAAACCAGTTTTCTTCATGATAACAGCAGGGCTTTTGTGAAGACATCAGTGAGATGGATCCTTTGGACAAATAGACACAGTAAGGCTTCAAGAAGTCACAGATTTGCTTCAAATTTGTTTCTGGAAGACTAACAGACCTGTTTTAGCCATCATAGTATAGGGAAAATTTATAGATGGCTAACAGCTGCCAGTTATTGTTCCTAAAAAGAATGGTAAGTGGCAGATCTACGTAGATTACAGGGAGCTAAATAAGGCAACTCAAAAATACCATTTCCCTTTGCCATTCATTGACCAAGTCCTAGACACCCTGGCTAGGAAGAAGTTTTTTTCCTTCCTAGATGGGTTCGGTGGATATAACCAGATTGAGATAGCCCCGGAAGATCAGGATAAAATGACTTTCACATGCCCATGGGGGACCTTTGCATATAGGGTCCTCCCATTCAGCCTGTGTAATGCCCATGCTACCTTCCAACAGGAAATTCTGGGGATCTTTTCTGATTTGGTCAATGATAGTGTTGAAATCTATATCGATGATTTTACTCCATAGGGAAACTCATTTGAAGAGGGATTGGAAAATCTGGAGAAAGTACTCAAAAGGTGTAAACAAACCCATGTATCTTTGAGTACATTCAAATGCCATATGATGAGGGAAGAAGGCATAGTATTGGGATATTTTCTCTCAGCTGTCAAAATTCGAGTTGATCCAGCCAAAGTAGAGGTGATTAAACTTCCCAGTACCAAAAACACCCACACAGGTGCGTAGCTTGATTGGTTGTGCTGGTTATTACAGGCGCTTTATAGAAAAAATTTCTAAAATAGCACATCCACTTTTCCAATTGCTAACAAAAGATGCAGAATTCTTGTGGACTAAAGATTGCGAGACAAATTTCATGAAAATTAAGGGGCTGGTTTGTAAGGCTCCAATCCTCCGAGGACCTGATTGGGAATTACGATTTCACATACATGCTGATGCTTCTTAGACAACAGTAGGAGCTGTTTTAGGATAGCAGGTAGAAAAAACACTGCATGCAATTTATTATGTCAGCAAGAATTTAATTCCTGCTGAACTGAATTACACGGTGACGGAAAAATAATTCTTGGCTGTCATTTATGCTGACAACAAATTCCGGCACTACATCACTAAGTATCCTAATTTTGTACATACTGATCACGCAAAATTCAGGTATTTGATGAATAAACATATCACTCTTGGTCATGTTACAAGATGTTTGTTATTGCTTCAAGAATTTGATATCACAATAGTAGATAAACCAGGAAAAGATAACGTAGTTGTTGATTTCCTATATAGAATGGATAACAATGATGAATGCACACCTATAGAAGATAGTTTTCCCGATGAACATATTTTTGCAGTTTCTACTAAACCTCTATGGTATGCAAATATTGTTAACTATCTTGCTACAGGGAAAGTGCCTCCTTATTTGTCATACAGGGAACAACGAAAAATTATTCATCACAGTGCCCGATATTCTTGGATTGCAAGGTACCTTTTTCATACAGGAGCTAATATGTAGATTCGGCGCCGTGTATCTGAGGATGATATTTATGAAGTATTAAAAGCTACCCATGATGGCCCTTGTGGAGGGAATTTTGCAGACAAAAGAATAGGCCATAAGGTGCTACAAATGGGATATTACTGGCCTTCTATCTTTCGAGATGCACGGAATTATGTCAGAAGGTGTGATAGTTGCCAACATATGGGACAACCCGGTCGAGCTGATGAAATTCTTTTGCAGGCATAGGTAGTCCTTGAGCCTTTTGAGAAATGGGCTATTGACTTCATTGGACCCTTCAACCCACCCTCCCAGCTAAAAGTCCACATCTTGGTATGTACTGATTACGTGACTAAGTGGGTAGAAGCCAAGGCTATTGTGAAAGCAATAGAGCACGTGGTCTCAGATTTTCTATTTGAAGAATTTTTTTCTCATTACGGTACTCCAAGAGAGATTGTTTCAGATGGAGGAGCATAGTTCACATCACACATGATAGCAAAGCTTATGCAGAAATATGGGGTCAAGCAAAGGGTGACGTCTCCATACCACCCCCAGGAAAATGTACAAGTGGAAAGCACAAACAAGACATTGGAAAATATCTTGACAAAAATTGTGGCATACCATCATCAAGATTGGGCTCAGAAGCTTCCTGAATCTCTCTAGGGATACAGAACAACATGGCAGAATACAACTGGGTTTTCACCATTCGATTTGGTTTATGGGAAATCCTCGTTGTTTCCGATAGAATTTGAAATCAATATGCTCAGAAAAGCTCTTGAAGTTGGTTTGGATCTATCAGATGCCCAGAAACACCGACTGGCTCAGCTCAATGAACTAGATGAGATTCGTTCAATGGTTATCTAGAGAACTACTGCTATTCAGCAGCAGAGAATGAAATGGCATGATAATATTATTAAGAATAAGGTTTTTCATAGGGGATATTGGGCACTACTCTATGACTCCCGCTTTAAGGATTTTAAAGGAAAACTTTGCACTCACTGGATGGGACCTTACGAGCTGGATGTTGTATTTGATAATGGAATAGACAGGATATTCACAATTGATGATACACGTACTTCATTTATAGCCAATGGACATCGCCTAAGATTATACCACCGCCTAGCCTCTAAGGATGCTTTCATCAAACACCTCTCTGAGAAATCTGGTTTGAAGGTTATCAGCGAAAAGAACTCTTCTTCTGCATCCTTGCCCTAAAATATATATATATATATATATATATATATATATATATATATATATATATATATATATATATATATATATATATATATATATATATATATAAGAATAAATAATTATATCGTTACTATTTATCTTGATGTCTTTTTGCAGGAGTTACTATTAAGGAGTAAAAATCAAAGAAAATTTTCCTAAGTATCAGTTGCTGCTACTCATGATGTTGTTACACGGTTGCTGCTACTCATGATGTCGTTACATGGTTGCTACTACTCATGGTGATGTTACTCGATTGCTGCTACTCATGATGATGTTACACGGTTGCTGCTACTCATGATGTTGTCACTCGGGTGTTGCTACTCATGGTCTTGTTACTCAATTGCTGCTACTCGTGATGCTGTTACACAGTTACTGCTACTCATGGTTCTGTTACTCGGTTGCTGCTACTCATGATGATGTTACATGGTTGATGCTACTCATGATGTTGTTACTCGGGTGCTACTACTCATGGTGTTTTTACTTGGTTGCTACTACTCATGGTGTTGTTACTCAGTTGCTACTACTCGATGATGTTACTCCTTGATCGATGTTGTTACACCAGATGTTGTTACTCGCACTGTTGTTACTCCGGATGTTGCTACTCGCACTGATGTTACTCCAGATGTTGTTACTCACACTATTGTTACTCTGGATGCTGCTACTCGCACTATTGTTACTCCAGATGTTGTTACGCCCGCTTTTGTTACTTGCACTGTTGTTACTCTGGATGTTGCTACTCTGGATGTTCTTACTCCGGATGATGCTACTCATATTATTGTTACTCCAACTGCATCATTACTGCGTTGTCATCCCACCAACTGTTACTTCGTCCAGGTAAGCTGTCAGGTATGCCTCTATGTGACTTTTACCGATTTAATTAAATATCCCATGTGAAGACTTTATTGCCATAGACAGAAAACTTTAAGTTGGGGGGAGTGTCATCATACTTTAATGACGGCGTAATGATGATTCCATAAGCCCTTATTATAAATATGTGTGTGGTACACCCTATGATCCTAATCAATACTCCATATAACCATTAAAATTTTATTGGGATCTATAACACGTCCTTTCCACTCCATATGAAATAATTCTTATTTTATTCACCGCACGAACCATACTTTTTTATGATTTTCCTCATTTTCCGAGAATTACCATCCATATTTACTGTTACCACCTTTCATTTTCACCATGTTGTTTTTCCGAATTTGGTATCCACCATTTTTCCCAATGGTATTTTGTTCCAATAAGTGTTGTTACGAGTCCCCATAGTATGGGTGAACTGGCTATGCGACATGAGCCTGAAAACATAGCTTTGGTCCGCAGCAATCCAGAGGTATGGCAAATCTTTGTCAATGCAGGGTGGGATACCTTCTTCGACAGATTGCATGGGTTTGACAGGGGAATCACAATGGAGCTTGCACTTAATTTAGACAAGAATCACTCGCGGATCAGAGGATTGGAAGTTCCTATCACAAAAGAGGTAATTGCAGATGTTAGCGAGCTATGACAACAAGGGCAACAATGGTTTGCTCGGAGAGTTTCTCTCTCGGAGTTTCCCAAATTATTCTTGCAGGCAGGGGAAAGTGTCGCTCAATTGGGAAGAGGATATGAGTGCAAGACTGTGTCGTATCCTTGAAACGAAGTCACAGGTTTTGTAATGAAATACATAACTTGCGAAGGGCGGGCCACAACTCTGTTTAAGTATCATTTTAAAATTCTAACGCACCTTTGATTTCCACAGGCTCAGGTGGATTCCTTAAACATGCCCTTCTTCCTATTGAAACAGTTGCACCACATGGCACAGTCCGCTCGGTGTTCGCACCGGATGCCGAAAGTGCTCTCCAACCACGGATTGGTGCATTTACTGGTCATGCATGAAATAAATAGACATCGGGTCTCCTGGGCGGAACTCTATGGATCCTTAGAAGAAGAGATAGCAGTCGTTATTGCTGCTAGAGAAGAGGAACCAGTATCTACGGTTGGTTTAGTAGAAGAATAACATTCAGAGGGAATTGATCAAGAGGAACCCGAAGAAATGGAAATGGAGGTTGATCAGGAGGAACCCAAAGAAACGGAAATGGAGGTTGATCAGGAAGAACCTGAAGAAATGAGAATAGAGGAGACAATTTGCGGCACAGTCGAGGCTGCCACACAAGAACCAGCCTCGCCTAAGGAGCCCACAGATGAAGGAATTATGGATATCATGCATGAAGTCAAGATTGTTATACAGTCATCAACTTTTTTCAATGAAGAATAGGGAAGTGAAATGGTAGACAAAGGAATGGAGAGTGATGATGTTTTGCAAGAAACGGTATCACCTGCCCGAGCAGATATGGATATTGAAACAATTGGGGGTGTTACATAAGAACCACCCCCGATCCAGCTAGAACAGGGAAGCAGAGAGGTAGTTCATGAGGAACATGAAGATAGAGAAGAAATAAACCGAGAGGTCGATACTGTCCCACAAGAACCAGTATCGACCTTAGAAGAAGAAATCATGAACAAAGAGCGAGAGGTCAGAAGGGAAACAAGCTTCGGAATCGATGTTGCCCCACAAGAACCAGCATTGACTTCGACTGAGGTAGTAATGCATGAAACTCTGGCTCAAGCCAGAAATGAGGATGATGAAGCTGTCCCCCGTTCTCCGTTCCAGTCTATGATGCCTAGAGGGGTGAGAGGATTTCGCTCGACCAAACGATTAATGGAGGAAGTAGCTGTCCCACCTGTGCTTAAATTTTTTTACCTAGGAGAGGACATGGCCAAGATCGGCCCAGTCATTACTGAATACCTGTTGGAACACTCAGGGACTTGCAAAGAAGATGAGGTCCCTATGGAAACACCAGGACACAGAGTGGTCGATGGAAATGTTGACCAAACAGCAGGAGTCCCTGAAGTGAATATAGAGGAAGAAGGCCCTGAAGATAGGGAGCTGAGCTAGAAAGGATTAACAAAAGAATTAGCTGATAATACTGGCAACATTATGCCACCTCTTGAGCCAGTCATAGGCCCAGAAACTGAATTTATTGTCAAACAGGAATAAATTGAACAATGTGATAAAATAAGATTACCTCTCAAGAAGAGGTATCAATTACAGTTCAGTGAAACCATGAGATTGAAAAGGAAGGTTCAGGTGTTGAAAAGGCAAGTCTCTCGATTGAAAAAGAAGGTAAAAATCTACAAATGGAGGGCAATAAAGCCAAAAATTGAGGTCTCCTCCGCAGCTACACAGACTTCCCCGATTGAAGAATTATTTGAAGGGCAAGAATTTTTGTTGGCCGCTGAAATCCAAAAGTGGCAGTTTACTGCGAGTGACCATAAGAAGGAAATAATGCAGGTTTGAGAACAGGCTGTCAGGATCATCACAGGATACATAGACCAGTTGGATAAGGCGCGGTTGGAGCAAGCTAAACAGAAGGCCAGACTAGAAGAATTGGAAGAACAAGTGCAATTGTTGCAATCAGATAAGGAGAAGATGTTCTCCCTGGCATAGCAGGTAATGGCCTACAGATATCCTACACATATCTATGCCTTATTCCTTCACGAACAATTTCTTTTCTTTTGTCTTGAAATTATATATATGGATATTTGGCATGAGATTGAGGACCCCATTCAATTTATCCGTATTTTAAAAAATCATGATATTATAGGACAACACTTAATGTCCGAGCTCCACATGCATGGGTACTTCCTGAGGCATGATCATTCTTTTAACCCCGTTCCATTCATGGGGGACATTAATTTAAGATATTTTACCTCCTATACCATCAATCAGATTAAGTGGAGAAAGGCATGGGATATGTTTGAGGAAAACCAAGTCGGAAGGTCGTTAATGATGACGAAGGAGCATGACCAGTCATCAAACATTTATAACAATAATTACACATTTCTACAGATTGAGGGGTGTAGAGAACACATGTTGGCAACTCGGAAACGGTGTGCTAACCTATGTGTCGGACAGATTACAATGTTCTGTAAGGAAGCACTGGACAGTTGTTAGAGAAGGTGGATGTTTTCATCCTCATATGTTAGAGGACGAGAACCATTTGGGGCACCTAATTTTGCATGGGCTCTAGAGAGGATGCCACATTTTGTAGCATGCATTCAGACCTGTGGGGTCATATGGATGGGGCTAAGGTTTCAATTTCCCCTTATTTGGTTTCCAGCCGAGAAATATACTCCTGCATACAACATTGATCCAGACTAGTGGAAGGATGTTGTTTTGATAGAAGGTTATAAACCCTCAGGGATGGAAATGGCTGAAGAATATGACCTCACACAGCTTCGTGCCAATCACAGTTAGTCCAACCCAGATCTGAGGAGGACATGCAGATAGACAAATTGGGGGGAGATGTTGGGTACCAAATTTTTATGCTTTTCTCTCCCATTTTCGCCCACCTTTCTATCTCTTTGTGTCATTATTATTCTTAAACACATGAGGTAAACCCCTTTCCCTTACTTTACATGGGATATTTGATTAATTAATTAATATTCCAAGAGGTTTTACCTTTTTTAAATGTTAACTCTGATGTTTTGACAGATTCGAAAAAAAGGGGAAAGTTACAATTGTGAGTCATGGAGCAGCTCCTAATTTCCAGCGTTGCCTTCACTTGCTGCTACAGTACAACAGACTCTGTTTCACCCCAGATACATTTCAGGTTTTGTCATGGTTTCCTTTCGGCAATTAGTTTGTTGTTGCAATGAATTATATAATTGTAAATATGTAGTTGTTGAAGGAAATCGAGGGATTTTCCTGAACAGTTGTATAAAGAGGGCCTGCGAGCTGCGAATCGGGGTTAAGCCCAGCACATATAGATTTTGTAACAATATATTCTGAAATTGATTGAATGCACAACACCTTGTTGTTTCACCTATAATTTGTGAGTTCGTCGCAGCCCTGATCAAAGAGTTGGGCCCGCTCTTCTGATCAGGTGCTGCATTCCCCTTTTTTCCATTGTTTTCATGTTTTAGTTTGACTCTGTTACTGTTGTTCCAGTGTAACCTTTCAATTTCTATGAATTTCTTTTTAATTCTACAATCTATTTTAATTTTTGTTACAATATTCTACGTGTTTATGGATTTAAGCCTGTGATTTATAGCAGGTCATGTGATTTCTCCTGCATATACTGTGTCGTTAGTCTTGAAATAACTAACACCCTTGGGTTGATACTTTATGTGGAAAAAGGATTGAATATTGTTCACATCTGGACACCAACACCAGAAACAAAGGAGAGATGGATATTTGACAAAATATGGACGAAAAAATGAAAAACCCAAAGAGTGGGAAGAGACTAAAGGAAATGACTCCCCAGCGGAGTCGCCAATTTTGTTGTATAGGTAAATCCTCTTTGTGGACAGAGACGATCCCTCTAGCCCTATGGTGGGTCTAACAACAAGGCGAACAAGCTAATACCTACTTTCCTAGATTATAAATGAAACATAGATCGAAGGAGATGGCCTGACTTGATCTGATGTTGTGATGTCGCTCTTCGTTGAAGCTCCTTGATCCTTCACTTTTCCAAAACTTGATCTCTGCTGCTACCAGCGTTCAATTACCTGCACAAGTGACTTAGAAACAACAAGAAGAATACAAGTGCAACATTCATATACAAGTATAACCTATCTAACTGATCAAGGAATGTTAGAATTATTTATCATAAACATGAACAAGAATGGAAAATAAATATCAGTTGTATCATATTATTAATATAAGAGGAGTTACACCTTGCGCCTTGATGTTGAAGCTCTCCTTTAGCAGTTCTAAATCCGGGCACATCTCCAAAGCACTCGGTTTCAACTCAGTATGAGAAGGCTAAGGGCTCAACTATCTCCTTCAAAGCTTATGAAAATCTTCAAACCTCTTTCTCTTATGCTCTTCTATTATGTTATAACTAGCAGAGGCATTGGAGGATGATGAAGTTATAGAGATGGAGGAGGGGACATGGATCCACTTATGATGGGAAAAGGGCTTATCTCTTTGGGAGGTCTAAATTTTGTAGGAACAAGAGGCCCAATGGGGGAAGCTCAATCATATCCTGAAAAAAAAACATCTAGCTCTTCGCTCTCTAAGCTTCTAGTCCATGAAGCTTCGTTTCCATTTTAAAAAATCTTCCTGAAGTAGATCAGCGTGGGTGTGAGATCCATACTAGCACCAATCGACACTGCTCACAAGCTTAGGATGGGTCATCAGCGTTGGTGAGACACAGAAGGGTTGCGCTACTCTAAATAAGTAGGTTTTTAAGGAGCTTCTCCAGGAATAATCATCAGAGAGTTTGTTCTTTAGACTGTAAGGGATACAATGGCATATTTTCATTATGGAAAAGGTACACAGGGATCAGTGTTAGGGTCCTCCAGGATTCAGGAACAAGGAGTACAGGGACAGTGACAAAATTTTGTGTAACAGGGCTCCATAACTCCACTTTAGTGGTGGTCTAATACTAAGCTCTATTACCCTGTCTTTTCACTTGGTGATTTTCCATTTAACTTGATTTGGCCCACAAACTACTAGTATATTTCTTCTATGGATCAATGTGACTATCAAAGAAACAACTATGGTGATATGTGTGTTACTTAGATGACTTTAGGCAGTTTGATTTTGTAAATGGAAATCTTATGAAACTTTGGTCTTTTACTTGATTTTTGATGTTTTCAAATAGTCACTAGTGCATTTTCACATGACATTATTTAGTGTTGAGATACATGGATGGAGCATTTGGGTGCACAATTTTTCAGTGATAAAAATTTCCCCCTAATGTATGAGGTTAGGAGAAAATGTATAATTGAAATACATCATGATTTTCTATTTTATGACAAGTCTTGCCACTTCTTGGAAGATATATCTTGATTGGAGAGAGAAAGAGGGTGTTGTGAAGGAGAGACAATTATAGGAATTTAAAAAGTAAGTTCCTTAGATCAAAACACAAAAGGTTACCGCTCACAAATAAATTACATATCAGTACACCAATATTTGATGTGGTCAAAACCCTCAAAGAGGGAAATAGTTCATGACCTAAGCCAACGCGACCACTTCAGGAAATTTATTAATGTAAAGAAAGAAAATTTACATAAGCTTCTCTCTTAAACGGTCACCAGACAAATGACCCTCCATGTTCATTAAATAGATATCATGGACCAATTGGGTGCTAAGCCACAGATCAAGTGTCGATAATACTGAGGAGAGAATGAACCGTCTGATCACTACATATCATGAACATCGAATTATAAGTTAAAAAAGTACATACTAAAGAAACACACTTTACCTAAATTTATGCTAGACCAAGTTATACTTAACTATTTCCTATGTGTCGAAATATCCTAACATCCCCCCTTAATAAAAAACTGGGATATGATTGAAGGATTTACAAAGGTGACACAATAGGATAAGGAAGGAGGCAATAAATCATATCCCCCCTTAATAATAACTTTCCTGAACTCCAAGCATAGATCGGAGTTTGGTAAACTTTACTTATGTGAGAGCCTTTATAAATATATCAACATCTTGATCATTGGTTGAATAATAGTGCACTTCAAGAACATGATCATGAATGAGTTTTTTGATGAAGTGTATGTGTATCTCAACGTATTTTCTGCGCTGATGTTGAACTGGATATTTTCATAGCCGAATGGCACTATGATTATCACACCAAAGTGTAGTTGGATGTTGTTGATGAAGACCAAATTCGGACAGGATCTGATGAAGCCACAAGGCTTCCTTGCTGGCTTCAACAACACCATGATACTCTGCTTCTGTCAAAGAAAGATAGATAGCACTTTGCTTCTTACAAGACCATGTAATAGGTCCTGAACCAAGAGTGAATACATAACCTGTAGCAAACGTTCGATCATCAGGGTCACCAGCCTAATCATAATCAGTGAAACCAACCAACAATGGAGAAGCTCTTGCAATGTAATGAATCTCGAACTGAACTGTACCTAGAACATATCAAAGTATTCTTTTAGCTTCTTTCCAGTGGCTTCATGAGGTTTGTGCATAAACTGAGCAACAAGACCAACGACAAAGGAAATGTCAGGATGGGTACAGGTTAGATACATATTTTACCAACAAGTTGACGGTATAAGGTAGCATCAACCTCAGGGTAAGTACAACTGACTGAAAGCTTGACTCCAGACTGAAAAGGGGAAAGGGATGGCTTACAGTATTCCATGTGAAAGTGGCATAGAAGATCACAAGCATACTTGGAATGAGAATGGTAATACCTTCTTTGGATTGCAAGACTTGAAGACCAATGAAATAATGCAAGTGTCCTAAGTCTATTATTTCAAACTTCTTTTTGAGGCTACACTTCACATGGTTTATATGGTTGGGATCACTACCGGTAAGGATAATATCACCCACATTGTTGTGTAACCAGCTCCAAAGAGAGAAGAAAAGAGATATTCACGCCTTAGAAATGAACCACTTCGAGGGGGCAACCTCCAATACATTACATGAATGAACAATTCTTGGATGATAAAATTTACAAAACCTCCTTTCTATATATAGGAGTCCATGGGGCCATAATGTAATCCTAGTGGGCCACAATGTAATCCTAGCCGACCTAACAATAATAATTTAAGGGCACAATAATAACAATATGGGGGTTACAGGGGTACAATAATAACAATAAGGGGGCCTACACTAACATAATAAGGGGTTACACTATTAATATAGGGACTTAACATGCCCCTCTCCTTCAAACAAGTGTTGTCCTCAACGCTTGATTATTTCTTGATGCTTCTGTATAAAATTCTCATCCTCCCATGTGAAATATTCTACAGGAAAGTTCTTCCACTTACTGATATACTTTGAAATTGATCGTAATTTTCGATTTCTTGTTTCTATGACTGCTTCATAACTTCTTTCGATGTCATGTTGATCTTCCTGTTGTTTCATTAGATTCTGCACCAAAGTTGGGTTATCCTTTGAGAGTTGGAGAACTTGTTGTTGATGCTGGATGTGATCTTCCACTAATTTATCATCCATATTTGCTATTATTTGATCCTTCAAACCATCCAACTTAGCTTCCATTTCTGCTTTTAAACTATCTATTTCATCTTCAATTGCTCTTCGTAAGATCGAAACTTGTTGCACTTGGTACCATAATTTTGATATCTCATACTGCAACTCTTCCTCTTCATGCGTCATAGTATAGCTTTAAATGGATGAGATAACCTGGGCTCTGATACCAAATGTTGTGTAACCAGCTCCAAAGAGAGAAGAAAAGAGATATTCACGCCTTAGAAATGAACCACTTCGAGGGGGCAACCTCCAATACATTACATGAATGAACAATTCTTGGATGATACAAATGACAAAACCTCCTTTCTATATATAGGAGTCCATGGGGCTACAATGTAATCCTAGTGGGCCACAATGTAATCCTAGCCGACCTAACAATAATAATGTAAGGGCACAATAATAACAATATGGGGGTTACAGGGGTACAATAATAACAATAAGGGGGCTACACTAACATAATAAGGGGCTACACTATTAATATAGGGACTTAACACACATAAAGAAAAAGGATGATTAAGGACTTAACCACTTTCTTGGTGTAGACAATGTTGTCAGAATGACATATAGAAAAGCGATTATCTAAGAGAAATCTATCCATTTTGGCATACCAAGCCCGAGGGGCTTATTTGAGACCATAGAGAGACTTCTTAAGGTGACAAACAAGACTAGATTCTTTTTGGAATAAGCGAGGGGGTTGCTCCATGTAAATTTCTTCATTCAAGTCGCCATGTAAGAAGTTGTATTTAACATCCACTTGATGGACTTCCCATTTAAATGAGGCAACAAGGGAAAGAAGAAGGCTGGTGTAATTCATTTTGGAAATAAGGGAGAAGGTTTAAGTATATTCAATGCCTTCAACTTGTGAAAATCCCTTAGCAATAAGACGAGATTTACATTTATCCACTTTTCCATCTAGTCCAAACTTTGTTTTGTAAACCCAATTACATCTTTCAAGTTTTCTTCCCTTTGGAAGAGGAACAAGATCCCAAGTATCGTTTACCAATAAGGAACGATATTCTTCATTCATAGTTGCATCCCAATCTGGATGACTTGAAGCTTCTTCAAAAGTATCTGGATCATAATTTTCCAGAAATCTGAGCCAATAAAGAAGAGGCTTTGTTGAACTGAGAATGTGTATGACATTGATTTGCAGGGTCACCTCCAAGAGAACCTGCTGCATCCCGAGTAGAGTGGACCCATTTTGGAAGGTTTGGAGCTGAAGGAATATCATCAGGAGGTGGAGGAGGATTTTCATCCTCACTTTCATCATCCGAGGTAGAAGGAATGATGTCAAAAGTAGAAGAGATAGAGAGAGGTGACACATATGTCGAATCAGGCTCGTAGGCCAAAGGTGGCACACCCACCGAACTAGTCTCTTAAGACGATATGCTTTCTTCAAATTTACATCTATTCTAATGATTACATTTTTGGATTTGGGTTGAATAATTCCATACCCTTTTACATATTCATAATATCCAACAAAAATACATTTTTCACTCTTAGGTTCTAAGGCTTTGTGTTTCTCATCTTGAATATGGGCCCAAGCTTCACTTCTAAAAACATGAAAGTGACTTACATGTGGTTTTATTGAGCTCCAGGCTTCTTCTGGAGTGATATTCCTTAAAACCTTAGTAGGAGTGCGATTTACTATGTAATTTTCATAGTTAATTTCTTCTTCCCAAAAATTAAGACTGAGTCCTTTAGATTGAAGCATACAATTAGACATTTCTTTTAGAGTGTGATTTTTCATTTCAACTACACCATTTTGTCGTGGAGTATATGAAACAATATGTTGCAATTGAATGCCATGCTCAATGCAAAATTTGATAAATTTATTGTTAACATATTCTCCTCCATTGTCAGATCTTAACTTAAGAATTGTATGTGTAGATTGTTTCTCAACAAAGGCCTTAAAGGCCAATAACATGTTAAAAGCTCCACTCTTGAGTTTTAAGAAGTATACCCAAGTGCGTCTCGAAAAATCATCAATGAAAGTTAAGAAGTACTTGTAGCTAGAGAAAGAAACAACTGGAAGTGGGCCACATAAATTAATGTGCACAAGCTGCAAAGGGGATGAAGCGTGCCAAGAGGCACGTTTGTCAAAACTATCCCGATGATGTTTTCTGAGTACACAACCAGAATAAACACCATCTCGGAAAGATACCGTAGGAAGACCTGTCACCATATTTTATTTACATATAGTTTGAAGAGAGCGATAGTTTAAGTGACCAAATATCTCATGCCAATGTTTTATCACTTCTTCATTATCAGAAAAAAAATGGAGGGAAGATTTGATGACCCAAAGTTGTCAAACTTAGAAAACCTTTTGGAATCGTTAGGAATAGCAGTAGCTAAAATATGTCTAGGATCACTTAGGTCCTTAATTAAAACATCATGAGGTGAGAATTCTATGGTTTTCCTTTCACCTAAATTAGTTATCTGATAAACAGATAGAAGTTTGTAGGAAAAGGTGGGAACACATAATACATCATTAAATTGACCATTATATAGATGAATGGTTCCAGACCCTACAACAATAAGAGATCTATCATCACCAACATAAATATTTTTGGTGTTACAATCATTTAAAGAAGAAAACATGGCTTTATTTTTAGCCATGTAGTAAGAGGCTCCAGAATAAATGAGCCACTCATGAGAATGAGAAGAAGAAGGTACATTCAATGCATAACCATATCTTGATGCTTGACAACCACATGCAGAAAGTGCCATTCCCGAAGATGAATTTGAAGAGTTCTCCAAATGGATGTTGTGCGTCTTCATTGTTGCTTCCAAGGCTTCCATATTCTTAAAACATTTTGACTCTACGTGGCCATCACGATTACAAAAGTTGCAATGTCTATCTATCCTTTTTATTTATTTTTTATTTTCCTTATCAGTTTGCTGAGTTTCTTTTTTAGTTTGCAGTTGAGAGTGCTTAAGACCCTTGTTTGGTTTAAAGCAATTATTTTTAGGATGTTTCTTCTTAGGATCCTTTGGATTTTGTTGCTTCTAGGCTAATAAGGCTTTCTTAGAAGAGTTTCCAGTATTAATAAGACCAAGGTGTAAGAGTTTTTCTTGTTCTCTTATCAAAGAATCACAAAAGGCATCAAAAGAGGGGGACTTGTAGGGTGTTCCTTGAGAAATGAGGGCTTCTCTAGTGGAATGGAAGGTGGAAACAAATACAAAGTATGCAGGACCTAACTTAGTAAAAATGGAAATAAGACTACCATCTTCATTTTTTACCTTACAACCTTCTAAGATAATTCTAAGGGTCTTGAATCTGGAAAAAAAATCTTCAATAAAGGAGAAATTATTGGGGTCTAAAGTAAGTAACTCATTTTCAAGCTGGTGGGCTCTGATTTCATTTTGAATCCCAAAAATAGTATTTAGCTTTTTCATAACTTCATCAGAGGAGTTAATTACTTGGATATGAAATATAATATCTTGAGCAATGGACATTCCTATCAATGCTCGTGTTTGATCTTGTTTATTTTTCCATTTATCCTTTTTATCTTCATCGGTAGGTTTAGATTCTAATCCTGAGGCTATTCTATAAAGCCCTTTACTTATAAGTAATTCTAACATGTAAGATAGTCATTCATTGAAAATAATTGGGGCTATTAAGAACAATTGAGCATGTAGTTTTCATTTTTAAAAATTAAAGTTGTAAAGTTTGAAACTAACTGCTCCAATGAAAAGATCTCGAAAAATTAAGCCGATTAAAAAAACTTCTTTGAAAATAGCTTCTAGATGACAAAGTTATTCTTTTTGAAGAAAGTTGTAGTAGATGTCAAGTAGTCACGTGATAGGTTGAAAGTTGATGATGAAATTGTACTTAAAAAAAAAAAAATCTGTCCCCCCCTCCCTTCCTTCCAAACTTATTATAAAAACTCACATTTTTTTAATAAAAATACTATTATGTGACCCAATTTTATAAATAAGTGAAACTCACTTTTTACAATGTTACTTTATGAACTAATGACCAAGTAGAGTGTAACTTAAATAAAAAATAAAGTGACTTTAGATTGTAAGTGACTCACTTTTTATAATGGGTGTGAAACACTATTACATAAAGTAAATTTAAACATAAATTATATGTGTTTTTTTTTTAAATACTTGAAAAAAACCCTTCTTTAAAAAAAATAATAATAACTTGACAAAAAGTTTTTAAGAAAAAATAACTTGACAAAAAGACTTGAACCCAAGACTTTTATTCTCATAAAGTAACTTTAGACCAAGTGAGCTAGTTAAAAGATTTTGTAATTGTTGGAAAGGAGGAAAGGAGTTTTTTTTTTGTTCTTTGGGGTGTGTGTTCTTTTTCTTGCAAAAATCAACCACGCAAAAAAAAAACAAAACAAAATCTATGCAAGAATTTCTCTTCATGTTAGATTTTTGGTTAGTCCATATGGAATCTAAATATTTTTTTCTCTATTTATGATTTTCCGAGATTGCACAAAGTTGCGAGGAAAGAGCATACGTAGAAGAAAAATCTCATCTTTCTATTTCTGGTTTGCCTGATCACACAGAACACAAAGAAAAGAGTATACACAAAGAAAAGGGTGTAGATATAGTAATAAAAAAAAATTAGTATAAACCTAAATAAATAGAGGGATAAATAAATATAACTGCAAAAAATATTTTATACCTCCATATTTAAAATGGCATAGTTAGGGCAACCAAAAACCTTTTCGCATGAAACAAAAGAGGTTCTTCACTGGAACAGAGGCTCCAGAAATAACAAAGCAGTTCTCCCGGCCCAAAAGTGGTTAGAACTAGTAGATTTGGAAAACGAACCTATCGTTGGCAGTGCATTTATAAGAACCTACCACACCGCACTTAGTGCGTACTTTGCGAAAGGCACACTGTTTTCTTGATTTTTTTATTTTTTTTACCTGAAAAGTATGTGATTTATTTATAAAATGTATTAATGAATGGTATAGGTTTCATATTGATAAATAAATGGCTAACAATAGTTCAAGTAACAAAAATACTGATAGCATATCCAGAAAAGCAAAAAATGCAAGTTCTTTGTAAATTCTTTACAAAAATTATTATTTTTTAACTATATGTAAGTTTAACTAATATGTATTGTTTAGTGTGTATCATGCAGAGCCACAAAATGACAAACCTCGATAAGGTTATTTGTGATCTAAGACCAGAAAAGCGTAAAAGTTTGATGGAAAAATTGCAGAAGGATGAATCAGGTGAATGAAAAAATACTATCGATCCCATCATGAGTTTCTTTTTTGAATTTTCATTAATAATATACTTTAAAATATTAGATAACATGTTTTCAAAAATTTATTAATTCAGATATGTTTAATGTTCTACAGGGACCAACAACAAAGAAAATGAATGTTGTTCTAAGAAAAGAAAAGAAATAGAACATGCAAATGAAAATGAACTGATCCTTAGCTCATTTGGAGTGGTGTTGGAGTTTAATGAAAGGGGGGAAAACTTTTACAAAACTTTGAGAGATCTAGTGTAATGAATATATAAACGTTCTTTCCACTTATAATACAAAAATCAATCCAATGATTCCAAGAACCAAATTTTATTTAAATTATAGGATAAGTTTCCAAAAATTTGGTCAATGAGACATGTTAGACTTTTAATAGCAAAAACATACAACAACAAAAAAGAAAGATTGAAAAAGTAATCATTTATAAATACATATCAATCATTTATAAATAAATAGCAATCATTTATAAATATCGGCTTTTTATATTTACTTTTCATATATCAATATATAGACAATTTAGCATTAAATATTAATTTTCAAGTATTTTCTTGCAAAAAAGAAAAGAAAATGGAGCCCATTCAACACATAAAATAGGGCAACAATGAAGAAAAATATTGATATATATGTTTGTGAGTCTTTTTTTTTTTTTTTTTTTTTGTGAATTCGGTGGGACCTTGCCATTTCTATTTATATATGTTTGTGAGTCATTGTTACTTCCTTATAACAACTTAACTAGATTTCATTTTTGTACATTTAAAGTTGTTTTACAACAATCATCATTGAATGTCTTCAAACAGGTGCTAACATACAAATAAGAACCATCAGAAGAATTGATTGACAGTGCATTAAATACAGGTTGTCAGTATATGTTGGCATATCAAAAATTAATTGTGGAATTTTTAAGCATATATCTTGTTTTACTTAGCTCCATCTATAATTAATAGAACAAAAATATATTTTATATTAGATCTATGATTTGTTATCAGGGGTATAAAACTTGAAGGAAACAAAGTATGGAATTGTGCCAACAAATGAATTGTTGAGAGATGGCATGAAATTTGGTTTTTAAAGAATGTGTATAGTTCATGAGTCAATTCTTGCTATAGTACATTTCTTTTCGATTTACATTGATGTATATTATTTAATATTTCAATTTTCATTATTTTCACCAATGTATATACACTCATTACACTTTATTTTTATGTTTGTAGATGGAACTTGAAGAAAAAGGAAACAATCAACACAATGAACAAAACATTCATCCAAATAACCCAAGTCATGGAAGTAGCTCGAGCAGTGACAGCAGTTCCAGCAAAGAATGATGATCAATATGTTTGGATATCAAAGCAGAGCGTTTTATTTTTTGAAATATTTGTCTGTGAAATCAGACATTTTGTTTAATGTAATGGACATAGTGTCCCAATTGAAAGACAAAGGGATACCAATAACGGTCCCATTTTGTATGAACAATATTGTCTTATTCATCTATAAAAAATAAAATACGTTTTAATTTATTCTATTGTGTTCTCCATTGTCATTGTGAAATGTTACACAACTGATTAAATATATGGATGACTAAATATTATAATGAAGAGACGAAAAATATGATGATATGATATAACAAATTAATCCAAACATCACATTCAAATGCACTAATAAAACCTTAATTGATATGAATACTGTTATAAGATATGTGTCAAATTTTGATGAATAATGAATTTTAAAAATTCACAATAATTTCACTGTCATAGGTCAATGTTTCTAAAAAATAGAAAATGAACACTGGTGCATGTTAGTTACTGCGCACCGATGCGTTTGTATTATATTGTGCACTGGTGTGTTTCTACGACCTATGGGCACCGCACAAATACTGATGCAGGAGCATCAAGGCAATTTTCATTATTTAATTGTGTAATAAACGGGGGTGTGACATTTTAATTGTTTTATTAATTAATTTGTTGTTTTAGGAGAGAAATTATAAAGGTGAGGATTTTGTATATATTATTTTAATAATTAAAAGGATATGAGAGAAATAGAATTAGGTAGCAAATTTAGGGAGTAGGAATTCTATGTATGGGACTTTGTTGAGTCTCCACCTAAAATGAATTTAAATTAGATTTAGTTGAGGATTAGGTGGAGAGATTTTTGGAATGAATTAAATTCATTATTTATGTATAAATGTGAGTGTTTTTGTGAGGAAGAGACATAGTTGTAGAGCTGAGTACGTGAGGAGTACAGGAAGAGTGAGGAGTGGTTTGAAGGGCCAAGAGCCAAGAGGCTGCCCAATATAATATTTGGCCAGAGCATTTTGATATTGTTATCTGTAGTTGATTTGCATGGCTCTTTTCGCCTTCATGTGAATTTAAACTGAATGTTTTTAAGGTTTTATTTTATAGCAATATTAAGCATTTTCATATTGGATTGAATAAGTTAGTTTTTATATGCTAGGATCTGCTTTCTAGCAGAACCCCGACATCATTTGGTGTCTGAGTGGGAAAATATACCTATTTTAAATTTACATATATGTGTGTGTGTGTGTGTGTGTGTGTGTGTGTGTGTGTGTGTGTGAAATATGTATAAGCCATGGACGCAGGAATTAATGGAAAAGGGAGGAATTTATCAATGGCGTTGAACGTATTGATAGAGTGCCATAGACCGGTGACACCTCACGTAGATTGGTCGAATGCAGAGAATTCCAGGCGGAGAAAAATAGAGTTTTAGAGCTCCTTGAGGGCGTTACCACTAGCATCGAAGTTAACCACCGCTCATTGCATGTATATGATTCTTGCTGTGAGAAGAGGACGGAGCTGTCAAGATGGGTTGCCATTTCCACTGGTGTTTGCAGAGAGCATTGAGCCCACGGTCGAGAGAAAGTTGATATGTTGGTCGAGCAGCCCAGCCAGAACCCATCCACCAGTCGAGAAGGGGCTACTGAGTGTGAAAGAAACTGCGCCCAGCTTACAGTGAGACTCTGGCGAAGAGGGGGCCTCTGTGGAAGTATCCCAGGTAGTCCAAAAAAATTCAGAGGAAGTTTGTCAATTTTACTTTGGGTCATAGGATTGATTTATTGCATGTGACTGGGTGTTTAATTGAATGGTGTGAATTGTGTAAATTGAGGCATAAGTTGACCTGGATATATTCCTAATTTGAAATCAATTTTGTAAAATCAATCCAAGGAGGAAATACACACACTATTGTGTGTACACAGTGAAGGAGACTCGGAATTGAAGTAAATGTGAAGGTTTTTATAAACCATAGAAATCGAATAATGAAATTCGACTCATGCATATGGTGAATGTAGAATGGCTTGAAGAATTGGTTGGCATTCTGATCTATTCGCAACATGGGTTTGAATATGGGATGAACCCAAAAACTTTTAATTAAAATCATCGTGGAATTGATGGAGCGACGTTGAAATTGGAGATTCAACCAATATGTCGAATTAGAGGAAGCAGAACAATGGAGGAGATCCTAATTTGCAGTGAAAATGAACCGAAATGATGCAGGCATGAAGGAAGGCGCATGATACAGAAATGGCGCAGTGATGGATTATTATAATTGTAGTGATCCTGTATTAACCTAAGGCACAGAGTTAGCAAGGAAACCGTGAATAGAAAACAACGTGGCAACCTAGTAAAGGTGAATTCGTGAAGCGATAATCATCTATTGGATGCGATAGTGCAGTGGCAAAGAAACTGATAGTTGCTTAGAGTGAGGAGGTCCCGGATTTAAGAAGGAAAGCGGAATCATGAGTTGAATAACGCGGAGATCCAATGGAGGACGCGTTCGAACCTGCGTGGAGATTTACAAAGGTATGTTAATATGGCCAGAACATTAATGGTTGTCGGAGCTTTAGTTTTAATCCAAAGTTGAATGTTTCAACAGAAAATGAAATGTTCCGTGAATGCTTGGAAAACAAAGTCATATATATGATAATGGATAAGTTGTTGTGGGGCCGAACATTCATATATGTCGGCGCATGGATTTTAATCCAAGGTATGGCATGAAGGTTTATATGATTTAATTTGACATTTAAATGTTAAATGGGTTAAACCTTTGAACGAAAGAAAATATAAAATTTGTGGGCCATTATATAAGGACCTTTATTATAAGTGGAATATTTATTCGAAATGTCCATGAGGTGAGGGCAAAGGTTATTACTTTGGATAAATTGTATTATTCAAGTGTTAAATCGAATAATCATAAGAAGGGTTTAAATCCAAAGTTCGAACATTGATTCGAATATACATGAGATGGCTTAAAGCATAAGGTTCTGACCTTCGAGTTAAGAACGGAAGAAAGTTTCCACATTTAAAATTATTGAGTTTGTCAATATGAGATTATTTGGGTTTTTAAGTTGACATGCATTTTATATGCTTTAAAAAATGAGAATGCGGGTTTAGCAGCTTGGACTACTATCAAGTGGTATAACGGTGGGTAGACTGTGGTGATTTATGAACTATGGTAAGTCATGAAGTATAGCCGCAACATATAGAATTCGATTTTGAGTTTATGGTATTCACTAGACTCGACAAGTTTCATTTGTTTTATGATATATCTAAACAATGAAATCCTAAAGCCCACTTTGAGTTGTTAAATGGCATGTTGTTCAAAGATATTTATATCATTTGTGCCCGAAAATAAGGGGCATTTTTATAGTGGCAGCAAAAGCATATGGGCATGTAAGCAAGGGGCATGGTAAATTGACTTGGCACACTTAGATCGACGAGAGGTAGGTTAATCTTGTCATGTATGGAGAAAAAGTTTGGGCCTTGGTAAAATTGCAAATTCTACTATAACAATTTGATTAATGGGAATTGTGTCTTGTCTTCCTACATCATTTGGTAGATGGAACAAGATCACACAGAGATCTTGAAGGTGAGCTGATTTTAACTCTGGTTCTGAAGATGATATTTGAAGACTACTGTTGCAGATACTGAGGTAAAATTGAATGGAAAATGAATGAAAATGTGCTAATCCTAGATGACATAAAGAGAAATATGCATGTTTATTTGAGGAGGTTTATTATGCATAGTGTGATAATTTATTATGCATTTGGTTAAGTTATTTTGGACAAGCATGTAGTGGAAAAATAAGAATTCTTTTCATTGGTGATTGGAAATTGCTTGATGTTGTACACCTTTATTTTACCATCATGTGATGGCATTTAAGGAGGGAATATTTAGGATGAAACAGTGTACGAATGTACATCATTCATGGAAGAAGTTTCTTATTCTTTGTACACATGTAAAGAGATGTGAATTGATGTTGCATGGTGTATATAAGTGCAGGGAAATTTTTGCATTGAGATGAAAAACTTGTGAGCATGCAAGTATTGACGGTGACAAAGATGGCACAAAGGAACGAAAACCAGAAGGTTGAGGTTGCAAAAAGAAAGGTTTACTAATAACCTAAAAGGGCATGAGGTATGATACTTTAGGAAGATATTTCTGAACATTAAAGATGGAATGATTTATTTATTTTCACCTTAAATAAATCTTGGAACACTTGAACTACCTTTCGACTAAGACTTCAGTATCATGTGAAGTGATGAGGACAAACTGATTATTTTCATAAAGAATGAAATATGAAAGAAGGTGAAGTGGCAGAAGCTACACGCAAAGATGGAAAAGCAGGTAAACATACAGTTGATAGAAGAGCTGAGGAAGCTTGAGCAGATGTTGAGTTGTGAAGAACTCAGAGAGGCTAAGTTAAAAATGGATGTTTCCATTTGTGGCCCAGAACATGGTGGAATTCTGGGTGAAGAGATCAGTGAGGAAGATCTCATGAACTATTGGGATAGTTCAGAAGCATCTGAAGATGTTTTTGCAAGAGGAACAGATGAGGCCATGAAGCCTTACATTTTTTCTCACAGTTTATGTATGTTTGGAGGATATGCGAAAGACGGTGAGCAGTCTAATGGAAATTTCACAAAGAAGAATGAAACTCTTGAGGTAAATTCTGGTAGAGAATTCCTATCAGAGAAGGAAAATGTTGATTTGTTATAACAGGAAGAAATCATAAATGAATTCTTATTTGAGGTAAGGCAGCAAGTCGAAGCTGTTATGGAGCAGGAACAAAGTGGAAATGCTGAATAAAAATTCCAAGGAGGTAAAAAAATGTATTTGTTTAATGGGATTGCTGACAAAATTTTAAAATGCAATGATGTTGTAATTGGGACAATTCAGGAAGATTTCCAAAGGAAGAGTGGAAGTAGTGATGAGACATAAAATAAATCTACGGAAGAACTGAATCAAATGAAGGATTCAAAGTGGCAAGGAGAGATGTCAACTGAAGCATCCAGTGAGACCACAAGGTCTTATGTTTTTAAGACTAATTATTTGTGTGTGATTACAGGTACATCACAGGGTGTTGAACAAACTATGAAGTTTGTTAAAGAAGAAGAGTTGAATCTGAAATCTGTTCAGAATGATGCTGAGGTAGCAAGATCTCAGAAATAAATGAAGACAGAAGGGTCTCATGGAAATATTCAGCAGAATATTGAAGCGGGGGAAGAAGGACCATCTAATGATTGGTCAACAGCAAATGAAGGTATGGGAAGTTGTGTAAAATTTCCAAGTTCTACTCCAGTTGAGATTGTTAAGTTATACAAAAATTTAGATCTTCAAAGAAGAGAGTTGGAAAAGCAGAGGAACTATTTTTAAGGAAATTTGTTGAAAGACACAGAACAGGGAAACATTTTTCAAACAGATGATGTGGAGGAGGGACTAGCTGATAGTCTCATGGAGGATTTAAGTCAGCATACTGATGTGCTGATGGAAGAAGAAATTTTTGAGCAGCATACTGAAATGTTGCCAGCAAAGAAAGAGGCACTGAAGCCTTATGTTTTTTATTCTAACAATTGTTTTATGAGTACAAGTTTTATTGCCAATGCTAGAGGAAATCTATTGGACCGAGAAATTGAACTAATAAGGAGGATAATGATGAAGATATCCCAGAAGAGGCCAGCAAAATTAAAACAAAGAAGAAGAAGCAAGAGAAAGACAACAGAAGATTGTGAAAGCATAGCCAGTGGGGCGATGCAGCATAAAGTGTGGAGACCTGGAGAGGAACAACAGACAGAAGCAGCGACAAATGGAAAGTTGCAGCACAAAATATGGGATCCAGACAGACAAAGATCCGAACACATGATCAGGTGATCATGATCAATTTCAACCTTGGGAGTCTGATGTAGGAGCATCAAGGAAAATTTTCATTATTTAATTGTGTAATAAAGGGGGGTGTGACATTTTAATTGATTTATTAATTAATTTTTTATTTTAGGAGAGAAATTATAAAGGTGAGGATTTTTAATATATTCTTTTAATAATTAAAAGGATATGAGAGAAATAGAATTAGGTAGCAAATTTAAGGAGTAGGAATTCTATGTACGGGACTTTCTTGAGTCCACACCTAAAATGAATTTAAATTAGATTTAGTTGAGGATTAGGTGGAGAGATTTTTGGAATGAATTAAATTCAATATTTATGTATAAATGTGAGTGTTTTTGTGAGGAAGAGAGATAGTTGTAGAGCTGAGTACGTGAGAAGTACAGGAAGAGTGAGGAGTGGTTTGAAGGGCCAAGAGCCAAGAGGCCGCCCAATATAATATTTGGCCATAGAATTTTGATATTGTTATCTGTAGTTGATTTGCATGGTTCTTTTAACCTTCATGTGAATTTAAACTAAATGCTTTTAAGGTTTTATTTTATAGCAATATTGAGCATTTTCATATTGGATTGAATAAGTGAGTTTTTATATGCCAGGATCTGCTTTCTAGCAAAACCCCGGCATCAAATACCAATACCAATTAGAACACCCAGTGCGCTTTATCGACGACTACCACCCGGGTGTTCAGATAGGGGTTGCACGCACCGGTATGGTTTGCCTTTAATGCGCCAGTGTGTTTTATAACTTAACGGCCTAATGCGTTTTAACACATAAACGGTCAGATGTGTTTTTACACCTTAACGACACTGATGCATTCACTTTCTATCAACCTGTTGCATCTTTGTGGGTGACATGCACCAAGACGTTTCTAAACACCCTGGGGCATCTACAATTTGTTTTCCATCTCGGTACTTGGTATGTTTATAGTACCGGTGCATACATGGTAAAATGCACTGATGCGTTCACACATGATTCACGCACCGATGAGAAAAACATCTGTAAAAACCTTCGGCCACCTAGTATTTTTTAGTTGCATTGAAATTCCATTAGAAGCTTCGTCAAAACCTCCGTTACCAAAAATGGATGTTGTAGCAAATGTTTTTTTGATAATTTTGGCCAATTTTATAACTCTAAAAACCTCCTTTATAACCTTCGCTAGAGGGTCTTTTTCTTGAAGTGTTGGAACTAGAAGGAAGGCCAATTATTTTGAATGGCAAGAAAATCTTCATGAATACCTAAGGCATTAAGGCCACCCCATACACTACCTCAAAGGGTCCCAATAACTAAAGCTTCTAAGAAAGTTCCACAGTTTTCATTGCTTTCTTGATTTTTCATATCCAATCCTTTTGTACATTTAACTAACCTGAAAGAACTTGAATCCTAAAGTAATCCTATTATAAATGATCAAACTAAACTTGTTAATATAAGTGTTTCTTTAGAATCATGGTTATTCAATCTTGCATTAGATAAATCATAGCTATCAAGAGTTATTACAAGTGCACAAAGTAAATAACTTGGTCAATATCCTATTGAATTGACTATTCCACAAAAAGCTAGGCTTCTAAGAAAAGAAAGCTTGGGTGAGTCTCATGAGTATTCAAAATTTGAATTAGGTGCTCATTTACCTAAAATTTTAAAAGGTAAAGTTGATTTGAGTGAAATAATTCTTGAATTTTTTTTTGGTAAAGATAAACCACCATATCCACCTAATAATCCACCAATGTTTCCATCAAGTTTTTATGAGCAACCACCAGATGATAATCCACATCACACTTCTAGAGTTTCACCATCACCAAATTCAAGAAACATGGAAAATCAACCAAGGAGATCATAACTTACGCCAAGAGAAGTGACATTAATAAAACCATTGCATGGTCTTTGAAAACACCTAAAGAAGTTTCTTCCTGTATATGAAGTAATTATTAAATAATTTCTAGAGTATCATATACGTAAGTTCGTGTTAGCAATTAATTTAATGAGTGGTGAACACAAAGATGTTATGTATAGACATTTAAATGTTTAATGGTAATAGTAATTAACTAAATGGACTTCTAATTCCATGATTAAGGATTTCAAACTAACTAAGATACACATATCTATAATTAAGAACATATCCTCATTAAATCATTTATACATAAGATTAATATCTTATTCTCATTTGTACATATTCATGATTTCAATATATATTTCACTTCTTATTAGACAATTTTTTTTCCTATTAGGTATTGCATTACAATATTTTCGCTGTAAGATGATATGTATTGGGCTATGCTTGTGATTATTTATAAATTATGATTAAAGTTTGTTTTATGATGAACTAGTCCAATAACATATAAATATTAACACCAAGAACATCTTCTTTTTGACATAGTAGCAAGATGGTAACAAAGAAGATGCAACAAACACTTTAGTCTGAAATCAGGCAGCAAGGTTAGTATGGGAAAACAGGGACACAGACTCAATTGTGAGTCTTGCATGTCAAAACAAATAAAAATCAGGTCATGCCTATGTTTCCTTATGATTAGTTTGTTGGAACTGCATAGGTTTCCCATGGAGATGAGGACCTCGATGAGGGCCTATTACAGAAGATAGCCTGACAAAATTTTCCTCATAGAAACACATGAGCATGAAGGGTGCAAGACACCTTTATTTGAAGGATACTAGAAGATGGCAGTGTGGAACAAGTAAACAAAAAATGACAAAGGACATGGGGGTATCATGGTATTAGTGAGGGAAAAATAAGGTCATTTCATTCAGTTAAAAAAATAAGACTCAAATAAAAAATTGATTTGGTTTAAAATATCAGAAAATGAAAATCACATCAGAATTGGAGCATGTTATTTTTCTTTGCAAGTTTCAAAAACTTACAAAAGTAGATCGCTTTACCACAAAGATCCCTTTGGAGCCTTAAAAGTAGATATTGCAACATATTAAGCTAGGTGAAGTCCTTATAGTGGGTGATTTCAATGCTAGAACTGCAAGTGAGCAAGCTAGCATTATTTGTTGTAAAGAAGACTGTCACTCTATCTGAATTACAGAAGAGTGTAATCATTAGTGGGAAAGAATTTCATAGGACAAGGTTTGCAATCTCTTTGGTGAACAATTGCTTACTCTATGTGGGGCTTTCGATTTAGTCATCTGTAGTGGTTTGACTAAATGGGAAAACTCTGGTAATCTCACTTGCACTAATTACAATGGAGCAAGTGTAGTAGATTATGTAATTTTCTCGCATGGTTTGTGTGAGAAAATGGAGGAGGTTTTGATTGGAGATCAATTTGGGACTTAAAATCGGATCACAAGGAAATTTATTTAAGTTTCTCTTGGTCTGGAAAGAATCAATTAGGGTAAACAACTCAGCTTGTTCAACAAAATCTATCAAAGGGAAGAATTCTTTTGACTCCAAAAAATTGTAATACCTTCAAAATAACGCTAGAGAGGCTCTTCAAGAAGGAGAAAATTTGAATTCACGACCTTCATAGTCACAAATTAACACACTTAATTCAAAGTGCACTTGTAGAGTGAAAAACAAAAAAAATTAAGAAGTGTGAAACACATTTCTTTTTGGTTTAATGCTTAGTTTGATGAGGAATGTAAAAGGAAAGGGGAATGTGGAAAGAGTCAAACAAGGATGACATAAAGCTCAAAGATTACAAGCATATATTAAGAAAGAAAATGATTGATTTCATGGTTTCATGGAGGGTCGATGAACTAATCTTCCTTGGGAAAAATAACCCCGAATTATTTTGGAAGGAGCTCCAACTGATAAATATACAAAATAAAAATAGTATTACAACTTCTAAATGGTTTGAATATGCAAGACAACCTTATGATCAGGATCCCAAGGTTGACCCTCCTCCCTTGGTCAACACTAATATTGAACTCTTCATGGTGCAAGAGGTAGAGAGGTGTATCAAGAAGTTTGGTATTGGAAAAGAAAAATACTTAGTTGAACTCCAAGCAGAGTATCTAAAGTGGGGTTTAAAATTTCTTGCACCTCACATTAGAAAAACATTCAACAACATCATACAAAAAGGGTTCCCATAGATTAGACAACTAGTTTGGAAATACCTTTTTTCAAGAGTGGTGACGTCAACAATCCCTACAATTATAGGACCATAATGATAAACCCCTTGTTTGCAAATTTATTTGGAAGCATGCTAGAAAATAAAATAAATAAGTGGGTGGAAGAAAGAGATAAACGTGCTAAAGGGAAAGCAAATTTTAGACCTAAACATTCCACAATTGATCATGGTATAACTTTAAGGCACATCATTTAAAATACTTGGGAGAAAAAGGAAGAGGCATTTTGTTGCTTTGTTAATTTCAAAAAATCCTTTGACAGGGTTCCTAGGGATGAGCTTTGGTCCAGAATGGAGGAACTTGGGGTTACTAGGCATTTGAGAGAAAACATGCATAGGTTGTATGAAGAGGTGAAAGTCAAAATTAGAACTTTAGTAGGATTTTATGAAAGTTTTAGAAGTGATATTAGGTTCAAGCAAGCTTTCCCATTGTATCCTACCCTTTTTGGTTTATATATCGACAAGATCGAAGAGTGGCTAAATTCGCAAGGGTGTGACGGTATCCATTTGGGAAAGTTTGTTATAAGGCTTCTTTTGTATTCAGATGACCTTATTTTGATTGCTAAATATGCTCTTGGTTTTCAAGAGCACTTACTTTCCCTTGAGAATTTTTGTATAAGGGTGGGGATGTAAGTCAATATTAGAAAAAAAGAAAGTAATGGTTTTTTCTAATAAAAGAAAACATAACCAACATTAGTTCTTCTTTGAAGGAAGCACTCTGGAAGAAGTTGTGGATTACAAATACCTCATAATTTACTTCAACCTAAATTTAAGTTGGCATGAATGTAGAAATAAATTTAAGTTGGTAGGTTGGAAAACATTTTATGCCCTTCAAAATAGGTGCATAGAGGCAGAGTTATGGGACTGGAAAACCACTCAAACTCTTTTTGGGATTTTAGTGATTTTAGTGATTCTCTACAATTATGAATTGTGGGCCAGTAGTACATCTGACATGCAGTGGAAACAAATTGAAAAAATTTAGAAGCGCTTGATTACAAACAAATTCAAAATTAAATTTGTAGTTCTTTATGCTATCTTGTTAAGTGAACCATGGGTTGCTCCTATTGAAGCAATTTCTATGGTGCAATTCATAAGGTATTTGAAAAAAATTGAACAAATGGAAGAGGGTATATGACCCAAGGTCTTCTTTAATGACATATTGTGAAAAAGAAAGAAGACTTGGATGCGGAAAAATAACAAATGGTTTAGTAAATGGGGCATTTAATTGAACACGTGTCCCACAAATAGTAAAGAGATAAAATATTTTGTTATGGATAAGATCCATAAGCATACTTGTGATAAGGAGCTAGGAAGAAAGAAAATAATTATATTGAACAGTTTAATCCCACTCATAATAATTAACAAAAAATGTACATAGGGGCCAATATTTTGTGGAGAGCCAAAATTATTATTACTTAGTTAAGGATTAATTGTCATCAACTTTGTTGTGAAACAGAACACTGGAAAAGACCAAAAGAAATGTGGGAAGAAAGAGTATATATTTTTTGCTCTTCCAGAAAAGTGGAAACAAAAAAACATTTCATTTTAGAATGTGAAACTTTTAAAGACAACAAAAAAAGATATGCAAATATTTTGGTAGTCAGCTCTTGGGATAATTTATTAAGTGAGGAATATGTCGAGAAGATGGGATCATTTATTGTGATGTTTCACAAGAAAATGGTTGAATACAATAATCAAATGGAGAAGTAATATGTCCCATAAACTATTTTTAGCTTCGTAGATGTTAAAATAATGTTTCTCTTTCTTTCTTATAAATTTAGAAAATATATGGGTTCAATGCATCCCACTTACTTATTTTTATTTGTATAGAGATAGGGGAGAGATGTCATTAGGAGAATTTTGAGGTATAAATGGGCCTCCTAAGGAAATTATAAAATAATAGTGGAAATAATAAAGTAAGATTTGATGACATCATCAAATTTTAGAGGGAAAAAAGAAAAAACTATTTTTTCAACTTGTATTTTCAACTTATCTGCCATAATTTTTACTCAAATTTCGAGTGGGAATACTCATTGGATGGAAAATTTAATTCCTCATCCAAGGAGTACCCATGTTGCATACTTTTGATGGACCCTGCTACATTAAAAATGAAAAATACATGAAAAACGTGATTGCAATCACACTTTTTCATGTATTTCTCATTTTTTGCATAGCAGAGTCCATCGAAAGTATGCAACATGGGTACTCCTTGGATGAGGAATTAAATTTTTCATCCAATGAGTACTCCCGCTTAAAATTTGAGTAAAAACTTTGGGAGATTAGTTGAAAAAGTAGTTTTATTATTTTATTGTTTTTTAATATTTTTACCCTTTTGCTTAAAAAATGGTGAATCATCTCCTATGGTTGACATCATCATCTTGAACCTTGTTGGTTCTTATAAAGTTTGTTTTGGTTGTACATTTTTCTTAGGAGGCCCATTTTAGGCCTCAAAATTCCCCTAATGCTAATGTTGTGCAAGGGCTAGTAATTGTTATAGTACTGGTCCCACCAACCCACCAAAAATTGACATATATGCAACCAATAATTAAATAAAAAAAAATAACTTTAAGTCCAAATATATTTTAAATTATGTCCAAAATTTTCCAATTCATTGAGTGGGCCCACAACTGTCCATAAATAATTTAATAAGTATTAAGAGTACAAATCCTATTGTATCAACTAGAAAACTCATAAAACCATTTATCCTTCCAAAATGGTATATTCCAAAAGTACAAACTAGCAGTCACTTCAACCCCACTGATCATAACTCATGTTGTATATCCCAACTATGTTAGCCTCTCTCATAAAAGAGGACTTCATGAAATTCACGATAGTTTTCAAAAAACTAAATATCCATACCTACACATAATAAAAGTTAATGTATGCCAGCCATAACTGTTGTGTTATTCAGCATTTAAACCCATTGTGTTCAATATATGACACCCACCCAATAACAACATTTAAACCCACTATGTACAATAAATGGCACCCACCCAATAATTTCAATAAATGACATTCAACCTATTCTATTTCCCATTAAAACGGATCAAAGCACATAGATCAACAAAAACAAAATCCCAACCATTGGATCACATCAAATTCAATCATGATCACACATGCAAAATGAAGCCATTGTAATCCATGTCCATCATTGTCACCGATTAAATTCAACTGCAAAAAGCTATAAAAGAAGTTCAACCACTATTGAAGTTGCATGTTTCACATTCAAACTATTCACTAGCCCTGGAGACAAATTAGCATAGAACACACCCCAAAACATTTCACAATATATTCAAGTTAGTTTTCTCAATTACAACACAATTTTCTTACAGTTTTATTTTAATTTATGAGTCTTTATTTCAATTTTATTACACTTTTTTTTTTTAATTTCTGAGCCTTTATTCCAGTTTTCTTATTGTCAATTCTAAGTCTTAATTTCAGTTTTCTTACAGTGTAATTTTCATGGAAATATATATTTTTTTCTATTTTCCTATGTTCTGAATGAAATAGGACACAACCATAATGCATAGTATTGGCTAGTATGGCTAGCTACAGAAGAAAAATAACAGAACAAAGAATAGAACTCATTTATAGTTTAACACAGATTCATCCCAATGCCTAGGCAAGTTTCAATGTTTTAAAGAGAGTGTTTGTGTTAAATTTCCCAAAAACATAATTGCAAACAATCTCTACAAGAGGTTTATAATTGAACAAGGATTCATCCCAACGGAAGATTGAACAATTCACAACATAACATTTAATTTGTTGGAGGCCTGCTATACTGAACAAACACGTCATCCAACTATGCCTTTACCTTCTAGGCTTCCATTAAAAATAAGCCCAAGACCTTTACCTTCTAGGCTTTTACCAAAGGTAAGCTCAATGAAAACCTGATGGCACAGATTGAACAATACAAAATATAACATTGAATTTGTTGGAAGCCCGTTAGACTGAATAAATGAGTCCTTCGATTAAGTGAAGAATACATTTACCTTTTAGGCTTCTATAAGACTAATGAGGACCTTAGGCCTTACTTTAAAGGAAGAGTTGATGAAGCTCAACTAACAAAACTTATAGGATGATGACTACTGCTTCAGGTAAGACCTTCCAAGAGATAACAAAACATATAGGGCTTTCACTATAGCTTCAGGTTAGATCTCCTAAGACCTAATACCTTATTTGTGCCTAAGTAATACCTCTCAAGACTTTTAGCTATGTTCAGACATAAGACATTTTATTGGTCCATAAATTCCTGTCTTCCCAAAGCACTATAAATCATGGGATTGCTTTGTAAGAGATATTATAGATTAGTGGTGTAATATTGATCTTATCGACCATTCTATGGATGCTAATTTAGATTGTATAAATCGAAGAGACACAATAGTAATTGTTACAGATTTACTGGTAAGCTCAACCCTAAGTGTCTCGAAGAAGTTCAATAGTGCTCCTTTGGCTTCCTGTAAACAAGAGGCTATAAATAAAATCATGCTCTATATTATTATTATGATAGGCTTTTGTATATGGAAAAGGATGAAGATATGATGAGAGTCATACACTGTAAACTGTTATAAATGGGAAGAGATGATATTACCAGATTGAACATTATTTTCAATCTTAGAAAGTTGCAAAGAAAGAATTCTAAATCAGAGAAACTACTCAAATAATTAAAAGGTGTCGTGAGGCTATCTTAAATTGCACTATGTTCCCCATAACATCATCAGACAACATGTATTGCACTAATTTATCTTTTTGAATACGCAAGAACTTTTTAAGACAGGTGCACTTAAGAAATCTTACTGTTTTGGAAATTTTTCTCACAAGCTCTGAAATGGAATTTATATATTTCTATCTAATCTTAAAGTGTTTGATGAAAGCCCATGAAGGTTCAAATTGGGACTGCAATAGTGCTTGTAGCAGGTCATGGGGTATTGACAGGCCTGGCTATTCCTGGCATCCTCAATAGACATAAGGATGATCATATTTTGTCAAAAGTAAGCACTCAAGATACAAGAATTAGAATCCTTATGACCAATTTCCATTCACTAAGAGTAATTATTGATAAATCACAAAAATAGTCATATATTTATCTAATATGTGTCTTCAACGAACCTGAACCTGAAAGTAGTAAAAATGGTTTGGCATGTAGTCAAATGAAAATTAAGCATGTCCCTTTTGATTGGTAAAGCTAAACATCAGGAAACAATGCTAGATTTTATAAACAAGTTATCAAAATCGTCATTGTATTTTAAGTGTAAAAACATGTTATCAAAACATTCATTGTATTTTAAGTATAAAAACAAGTTATCAAAACAATAATTGCTGGTATATTTGAAGACATACAACTAATTCCATTTTTAGATTTGTTTTTTTAAAGATACTATCAAAAATCCATATGTATGAAAATATCTTGAGCTACTACTAACATATATGTTGATAATTCCTATAATAATGCAAAAATATGTGTTGGCTTGTATGAAAGCATACTTTTCAATTATTTTTAACTAAATGCATTCAATAATTATGCAGGTAGTTGCATCTATGGCAAGAGTTAGTTATGTAGCTCGTACAAGGAGAAGTGGCAAAAGAGTGACCAGGGGTGACCAACTACGATGCACTTTATCAGATGAGGAAAGGGCATGTGATGTGAATGTCAACAATGATCCAAGCAATGTTGTTGAGGATGACCATGTGGCTGAAGCTGATATTGTCACACCATCACTCACAGAGCCACCGTCAACCATAGTCCAAGGGGAAAGTTCAACTAAAAATATCAGTGTTATAAGAGGTTGGGAAAAAAAAAGAAATGTTAGCTGCAATTGACAACATAGAGTTTAATGGATATTCAGTTTAGGCATCTGCAAAGAAACATGGTATTCCTCCCTCATCAATCCATTATTGGATAAATGGACTCACTCATACCAAACGTAGAGGGCCTCTTACAGTTATGACTGAAGAGGGAGAGACCGAGGTGGTTAAATGGTGTAAAGAAATGGCCCAATTGGGACATGGGCTAGAGTTTATACAACTCAAATCCATAGTTGCTAAAATCTATAATGGGAGGCCAAACCCATTCAAAGATGGGTTTCCTGGTAAATCATGGTGGTTTTGATCTAGGTGGATATTGGTGGTCACCCACCTATTCCACTTGGGGCCCCACCATTGCCTATTTCAGTTTTTCAGTTTCGGCACAACTTACTATTTTTAGTGGTTTTTCGGGTCCTGAACTTCTGGAGCCATTTTAAGGCCCTAAACGATGTTTTTTGGGAAAACTGGGAGCAACATGGGTCCATAAACCAATTTCCATGTTGCTCACTCAAAATTTGTAGTCTTCAGATAGATCTTTCTAACGAGGTATGATTCGCGTCAAACAGAGATCGTATGCCAAAGTTACATCCCCGGGAAGTTGAAACACCAATTTACCTAAACAGGGCCCATAGTTTTGGCGCTTCATCTCCTAGGGTTAGGGTTTTGGATGTTTAGGGTTTTTCATTGTTTCTAAATAATAAATATACCCTCGAGCCTCATTGTAACTCAGTTCAGAGGCATGTAGCTGCCACATCTCTTCTCAGAGATAGCTACCAGCGCCCTAGCTAGTTTATTTCCATTTTGTCTGTAAGCAAATTTCAGTTCTTTGATATTAATGAAATGAAGTGATTTTTCCACTTCATCTTTGTATTTATGGTTATATGTTTATTCTGTTGCGTTCCTGCATAAATCTGGATCAGGTTTGGGTTTAAAAAAAGGCATCCAGACCCTGTATTATGTACAATTTAGGGTCTTGACAGAGACAAAGCATTAAATTTGCGCCTTGAAACTGTATGTAAGTTCTATGACACTCTTTTTAGTGCATACGATAAACATTCTTATGGTGCAGACCATATATGGAACTGTGATGAAACAGGTTTACAAGTGGGAAGGAATTGTGGCATGCGGGTAATTTCCAAGAGAGGGAGCCGAAACGTGCCAAAATTTTTGGATAAGAGTAGGGATTGGATAACGATTTTATGTTGTGGCAATGCAATTGGTGATTCAATCCAAGGATTTTATATATTCAAAGGTAAAATTCAGTTGAAAAACTATATACAAAATTGTGAACCAGGTGCATGCATGGTTGCACATCTCCATGCATGGATGACTAAAGAGCTTTTTTAAAATTCATTTTTCCACTTTGTTGCATATGTGCCAGGTGGTGTCTCACCTAATAACAAACACTTATTGATATTAGTTGGCCATGGAAGCCACATGGTTGTACAAACAATTGAGAAAGCAAACAATTTGGGCATTGACCTTTCAACAATGCCCGCTCATACCACTCACAGATTGCAACCCCTTGATGTTAGTGTGTTTGGCCCTTTCAAGAACTATTTTAGGTCAGAGCATGCTGCATGGATAGTAAATAATCTAGGGGTTGAGGTGAAAAGGTTCGAGCTAACAGAGCTTGCAAGTAAAGCTTTTAAAAGGGCTCTGACACCATTAAATATCAAGGTTGGCTTTAGAAGGACAAGAATATGGCCACTGAATTATGATGATCTTATGCATGATACTGATTTTAGCCAAGTGTTTCATGTGAATGGTCAGGAAGAAGAGCATGCCCAAACAGATGTTGAAGTGCAAGAAGAAGTACATGAACATGCTTATGTGGTTACAGTGGGTAATATAATTTCCTCTGAAGGACAGTTATATGCTGCTGATAATGAGCAAGTATGTGAAACACAATATATTCATGAACAAATTGATAGCAACATGGAGGTTTTTCTACCAACTCAAGCACATGGAAATTTTGCTACTGATATTATTAATGACATTGTTGAACATGCAGTTGACAATGCAGATGTAGTTAAAAATGAAATTGCTGATATTGTTAATGCATATGTAGTTGAAAATGAAGTTGATGATATTTTTAATGACATTGAAAATGGCCAAATGACATTGCCAAGCCATGTAAACCCACTATCATGGCTGGCATAAGTCTTGATTAATTTGAACAAACACAGTGTCTCAAGAACCAATAAACAAGCATGAACATGCCTTCACAACCGGCTGAATTGAACAATGAAATTGTTCATTTTTTGTGGGCAATAGATCAATGGAAGAAGATGAAGCACATAATGAGGCACCAGATGAAGATAACAATATAGTTCATTCAATTGTCATGGATATTGAAAGGCAAGTGCCAAGCAATAACATGCAGGTGGGGGAGGGGGGGTGGAGAATTTACTTGGGGGGTTGGAGAATTTACATGGCAGAAAATTGAACTTCATAACCAACCAGAAAATTTAACCACCAAAATATCATAAAACCCCAAACTCATAAAACAAAGTAAACTGCAATGCAAACTTTTAATTGCCCCAACAGGTACTTGAACATCTTAAAAAGATGAAACAAAAAAATAAACATGGCTGAAAATTGAACTTCAGAACTAATGAGATAATTTGACTATTGAAACATCAAGGGCTAAATTATTCCCAACAACAACGACAGTTAATTCTTCCCAATAGAGAGTTAAACTCGATACCAATATGTTTGCAGATACACAATGAATCAACCATAAACGAATGACAGATACCCATAACAAAATAACCCACAACTCACTCAAAATTACCAACAACAGTTTAAAAACATGTCATAGAACATAGCAACGAGAGCGAAATTCTTCCCAACAGTGCGTTAAAAAATTATACAACAAACTTGATACCAATATGTTTGCAGATGCACAATGACTCAATCATAAACGAATGGAATAATTTTAATTCCATAGTGGAAACTAGTAGTGAGGGCATGCATAGAGAGAGAACCTCCTTTCCACGAAGGAGAACTAGAGATCAAGCCTTTCACACTAGCTTGGTTGCATAAGAACGAGGGACCGAGGGCCAACATACAAAATGCCAACATTTAACGCTACACTAAAATCTGTTAATTAAAATATTCCATACTCTATCTCATTGTCCTCTCCATTCTCTGCTAAAATCATATCATATCAATTCAGACTAACACTGGTTAAGACTTTAAACTTGAAGGCTACGAACAAATCAATAACATGACCTTGAAGATCAATGCACCAATAGAAAAATGAACTCAAAATTCAAAGCCTAGACACCCATAGCATTAGAATTGGAATGAAACCTATTCAAATTCTCTTTAACAATCAACTTTAAAATTACTACAACATGAACATCTCAAAAGGCTAAAACAAAAAGATAAAGCAACATGGCAGAAAACTGAACTTCATAACCAACCAGAAAATTTAACCACCAAAATTTCATAAAACCCCAAACTCATAAAACAAAGTAAATTGCAATGCGAACTTTTACTTACCCCAATAGGAACTTCAACATCTTAAAAAGATGAAACAGAAAAATAAATATGGCTAAAAATTGAACTTCATAACTAATGAGATAATTTAACCACTGAAACATCGAAAGCTAAATTATTCCCGACAAAAACGAGAGCTAATTCTTCCCAATAGTGAGTTAAACTCGATACCAATATGTTTGCAGATGCACAACGACTCAACCATAAATGAATGGTAGATACCCATAACAAAAAAACTCACAACTCACTCAAAATTACCAACATCAATTTAAAAACATGTTACATAACAGAGCAACGAGAGCTAAATTCTTCCCAACAACGCGTTAAAAAATTATACAACAAAATCGATACCAATATGTTTACAGATGCACACTCACTCAACCATAAACGAATGACATAATTTTAATTCCATAATGGAAACTAGTGGTGAGGGCATGCATAGGGAGAGAACCTCCTTTTCATGAGGGGGAACTAGAGATCATGCCTTTCACACTAGCTTGGCTGCATAAGAACGAGGGACCGAGGGCCAACATACAAAATGCCAACATATAACCCCACACTAAATTTTTTTAATTAAAATATTCCATATTCTATCACATTGTCCACTTCATTCTCTGCTAAAATCATATCATATCAATTCAGAGTAACGCTGGTTAAGACTTTAAACTTGAAGGCTACGAACAAATAAATAACATGACCTTGAAGATCAGTGCACCAATAGAAAAATTAACTCAAAAATGAAAGCCTAGACATCCATAGTAGTAGAAGTGGAATGAAACCTCTTCCAAATTCTCTTTAACAATCAACTTTAAAATTACTACAACATGAACATCTCAAAATCCTAAAACAAAAAGAGAAAACAACATGGCAGAAAATTGAACTTCATAACCAACCAGAAAATTTAACCACCAAAATATCATAAAACCCCAAATTCATAAAACAAAGTGAACTGAAATGCAAACTTTTACTTACCCCAACAAGAACTTGAACATCCTAAAAAGATGAAACAGAGAAATAAACATCGCTGAAAATTGAACTTCAAAACTAATGAGATAATTTGACCACTGAAACATTGAGAGCTAAATTATTCCCAACATCAACGAGAGCTAATTCTTCCTGATAGCGAGTTAAACTCGATATCAATATGTTTGCAGATGCACAATGACTCAACCATAAACGAATGACATATACCCATAACAACAAAACTCACTCCTCACTCAAAATTACCAACAACAGTTTAAACACATCTCACAAAACAGAGCAACGAGAGCTAAATTCTTCCCAACAATAGCGTTAAAAAATTATACAACAAACTAGATACCAATATGTTTGCAGATGCACAATGACTCAACCATAAACGAATGGAAGAATTATAATTCCATAATGGAAACTAGTGGTGAGGGCATGTATAGCGAGAGAACTTCCTTTTCACGAAGGAGAACTAGAGATCATAGCTTTCACACTAGCTTAGCTGCATAAGAACAAGGGACCGAGGGCTAGTGTACAAAATGCCAACATATAACCCTATACTAAACACTGTTAATTAAAATATTCCATACTCTATCACATTGTCTAGTCCATTCTCTGCTAAAATGATATTATATCAATTCAAACTAACGCTGGCTAAGAATTTAAACTTGAAGGCTATGAACAAATAAATAACATGACCTTGAAGATCAGTGTACAAATAGAAAAATGAACTCAAAATTCAAAGCCTAGACACCCATAGCAGTAGCAGTGGAATGAAATCTATTCCAAATTCTCTTTAACAATCAACTTTAAAATTACTACAACATGAACATCTCAAAAGGCTAAACAAAAAGAGAAAACAACATGGCATAAAATTGAACTTCATAACCAACTAGAAATTTTCACCACCAAAATATCATAAAACCCCAAACTCATAAAACAAAGTAAACTGCAATGCAAATGTTTACTTACCCCAACAGGGACTTGAACATCTTAAAAAGATAAAACGAAAAAATAAACATGGGCGAAAATTGAACTTTAGAATTAATGAGATAATTTAACTATTGAAACATCGAGAGCTAAATTATTCCCAACAACGACGAGAGCTAATTCTTCCCAATAGCAAGTTAAACTCGATACCAATATGTTTGTAGATGCACAATGAATCAACCATAAACGAATGACAGATACCCATAACAACAATACTCACAACTCACTCAAAATTACCAACAGTGGTTTAAAAACATGTCACAGAACAGAGCAACGAGAGCTAAATTCTTCCCAACAACGCGTTAAAAAATTATACAACAAACTCGATACCAATATGTTTGCAGATGCACAATGACTCAACCATAAACGAATGGTAGAATTTTAAGTCCATAATGGAAATTGGTGGTGACGGCATGCATAGGGATTGAACCTCCTTTTCACGAAGAAGAACTAGAGATCAGTTCTTTCACACTAGCTTGGCTGCATAAGAACGAGGGACCGAGGGCCAACATACAAAATGCCAACATATAACCCTACACTAAACTCTGTTAATTAAAATATTCCATAGTCTATCACATTGTCCACTTCATTCTCTGCTAAAATCATATCATATCAATTCAGATTAACGTTGGCTAAGCGATTTTCATTTTCGTGAAAAATTGTTCGCAGTTTAGAATTACATTGAAAAACTTTAAAAAGATGAAACATAAAAATAAACATGGCTGAAAATTGAACTTCAGAGCTAATGAGATAATTTAACAACTGAAATATTGAGAGCTAAATTATTCCTAACAACAACGAGAGTTAATTTTTCCCAATAACGAGTTAAACTCGATACCAATATGTTTGCAGATGCACAATGACTCAACCGTAAACGAATGGTAGATACCCATAACAACAAAACTCACAACTCACTCAAAATTACCAACAACAGTTTAAAAACATGTAACAGAACAGAGCAATGAGAGTTAAATTCTTCCCAACAGCGAGATAAACAATTATACAACATAATTATATAATAAAACTCGATACCAATATGTTTTCAGATGCACAATGACTCAACCATAAATGAATGACAGATACCCATAACAACTGGACTCACAACTCACTCAAAATTAACTTAAACATGCCACAAAACACAACAACGAGACCTAAATTCTTCCCAATATGTCTGCAGATGCACAATGACTCAACCATAAACGAATGACAGATACCCATAACAACAAACACACAACTCACTCAAAATTACCAACAATAGTTAAATAACATGTCATAGAACAACAAGAAGCGCTAAATTATTCCCAAGAGCGAGTTAAGTGTTAAAAAACACATAGTAGTCGCTGGTAGGATTGTGAATCCTACTAGAGAACCGCAGAAGCCACCACAACGTCACCCCAAACTTCGCTAGAGCTCTTCAATGTCAGTGATGGAAAATACCCGCGAAAAACGATTAAAAATTACATTTTTTTAAAAACCTAAGCTGAAATTTGCAAAAAAATGAAGAAATAGAACATTCGACCACTGACCTTCTTGTCGACCAAACCAATCTTTGCAAACATACATTCCAAGTGAGCAGCGCCACAATGGCAAACCCATAAACCCCCAACCAACATCTGCAAACAAAAATTCCCACAGAGCAAAGCAACAAATGTGTACCCATAAACCATAATAAACCCTCTGCAAACAACAATGCTGGTTGGCATAAACCCATGCAACGCTGATTGGCATAAACCCATGCAAACCCTAGCGGACACCAATGGTGAACCAACATAAGAACAATGACAAACCAACAAAACATGGAATAGAATGGGCCGTGACCATCGCCAGCAGAGGAAAATGCCCACACTCCAAGCCCAAACAACATAACATAAGGCATAATGTACATCGCAAAAAACCATTCGTATGAAACCCTAAACCCTCCATAAATCCCTCCATAAATCCGTGTATTAATGTTTCTCACCAACCACAACATGTGGCGGCATACACTCAGCACGTGTCTTACAAGTTACGTGGAAAGCTCCACCTCAAATGTTGAGGTGGGAGCGTGGAGGGAGTACGCACAGGGTATGGCATCGCTCTCCTATGTTTCATGAAGTAACAAAACTACACGGTCAACTTAATCATGATAAAAGATGCCAAATATCTTATAGTAATCTTCCACAACCCTACTTTTCAACCGTGTGAAAGCCACGATAGCAACCTACATGAAAATGGCGCAACGCAATAAATGTTGTCACATCAAAATTCCTATCGTGAGCGCCAAAATTCGGATGACTTGCCTGTAATGTCAAACCTTCTACTGATTGTAATTATACAATGTGTTTGTAATATCTATAACGACGGTTCCTTTAGCCGGTTTAATTTGATGCCATGGATGGGCTAACAGCTGGAAGATCTTTGCACACAGAATCTAAAATCAGTACTACCATTCATGATGGATGTGCAGGAATGGAAAATCCAACCCATATCTCCATTAACAGGTTTGGACGATACCTGCATCGGAATTGCATTTTTCCGCCTGTTAACCGTTGCAATCGCCAGACGGTTGTTCATAATGCCGTGGCAGAAATACAAAGGAGAAACCAGAGGATTACAGCAGTTGATAATGAGTCAAGTACTTTTTCTAGCGTGAAGTTCATAGAAGACATTAGAAAAAAACAAACCCAAATCATCAAAACTGGGAATACCCCAAACTTACACAATAAAATTATACACGCGTATGCCAAATTTGGGTACTTGGAGGATGCACGCCAAGTGTTTGACAAAATGCCTGAACGAAATATCAGTTCATGGGGGCACATTATTGCAGGATATTCTCAACACGGATATTGCCAAGAAGTTCTCAAACTCTTTTGTTCAATGCAAAGCAAAGGTACAGAATTGAACCAGTTAGTCATCACTAGCGTTGTGCATGCCTGTACGAATTTGGATGATATTAAGCAGGGAATGCAGGTCCATGCACAGATTGTAAAAAGGAAACTTGACTCCGGTGTTGGTATTGGCACTGCGTTGGTTGCTTTGTATGTCAAATGCGGAAACATAGAAGATGCACGCAAAGCGTTTGACAGAATTCATAGTCCAAACCTCGTCTCCTGGTCATCTATGATTGGAGGGTATGCCCAGAATGAGCAAGGTGAGGAGGCCCTGAAATTGTTTTCTGCAATGAAACACCATTCAGGATTGAAACCAAACCAGTTCACCGTTGGCAATGTGTTAAGTGCACTCACTGCGCTCGAGGCTTTAGAACAGGGGAAAGAAGTTCATGCTCATGTCATCAAAACGGGATTTGATATTGATGTCTACATAGGCAGTAACCTTCTTAACATGTATGTCAAGTGTGGGAACATATGGGACGCATTTAAGGTTTTTGAGGATTTACCCACAAGGAATGTTGTGTCGTGGACTGCAATGATAGCTGGATTTTCACAAAGACAGTATGGCGATGAGGCACTGAAACTATTTTCCTATATGCAACTAGCTCGGTTGAAGCCCAATCAGTTCACTTATTCCAGTGTGCTTTGTGCTTGTTCTACACGAGCATTATTGCGACAGGGTAGAAGGCTTCATGGGCAAGTTATTAAAAATGGATTTCAGTCCGACCACAGTGTTGCCATTGCCCTTATCAAAATGTATGCGAGCTCTGGCATTACTGAAGATGCAACATTAGTGTTTGAGACAACATCTGAACAAAATGTGGTATCGTGGACAACTATGATTGTAGGATATACCCAGAGTGGGCAATGTGAGGAGGCTTTCAAACTTTTTATCAAAATGAAACGAGAAGGAGTGAGTCCTAACCAATTTACCTTTGCAAGTATACTTTGCGCATGTGCCAGCGTGACTAGTTTGGGACAGGGAAAGGGGATACATGCATGCATTGCTAAAACTAAATTTCTGTCAGATCTTACTGTGGGAAATGCTATTGTTACAATGTACGCAAAATGTGGAAGTATAGAGGATGCTCATGACGCATTCCATGAACTTCCTGACGGAGACCTTGTCTCATGGAATGCTATGATTGCAGGATATGCACAACATGGAAATGGTGAGAAGGCCCTCCAAGTGTTTGAGCAAATGCAAGAAGCAGGCATGATGCCCGATCACATCACTTTTGTCGGGGTTCTTTCTGCCTGCTCAAATGTTGGCCTAGTAGATAAAGGTCGCAGCTACTTTAACTCCATGACTCGAGAACGCAATATCACACCGTGTCTAGAGCATTATACTTGCATGGTGGACCTTCTTGGCCGTGCTGGGTTGCTGGATGAAGCAAACAAAATAATTAGTAAAATGCCATATAAACCTGATGCTTTAGTGTGGCGGACCTTGCTCAGTGCGTGCAGAATCCATGGTAACATGAAGTTAGGGGAACATGCTGCAGAATGTATTCTTGAGTTGGAAACAAAAAACGCTTCTACATATGTGATGTTATCAAACATATATGCTGCAACTGGAAGGTGGGATTCTGTCAAAAGGGTCAGACAAATGATGGAAGATAGGGGTGTGAAAAAGGAGCCAGGATGCAGCTGGATAGAGATTCATAGAACGGTGCATACTTTTATCACAAGAGACAGATCACACCCACAAACAGAGGGGATCTATGCAAAGTTGAAGGAATTAACCCTGCGAATGAAAGAGGCAGGCTATGTACCCTATGCAAATTTGTCGCTGCATCATGTAGACGACGAGCAAAAGGATCAATCCCTTTGCTATCACAGTGAGCAGCTGGCCATTGCGTTTGGGCTTATCAATGCCCCTTTTGGAATGCCTATTCGAATTCTTATGAACCTTAGTGTATGTGGCGATTGCCATGCTGCCATTAAGCTCATCTCAAGTATTGCTGATCGTGAAATCATTGTAAAGGACACCAATAGATTCCATCATTTTAAGGATGGGCTGTGCTCTTGTGGGGAATATTGGTGATACTGATAATACAAACCAGAAATCCAATTGAGCTGAATCTTGTATACCATCTTCTTAAATGGCAGGCAGGGGCAAGGTGCCAGTGTATTCTTTACACTGGTACATCGTTTACAAGCAATTTTTTTTGTCTCTCTATTAGAACTTGAAATTCAAACCTTTTTGCCTTTTTCTTGGACTATTTTTTCTGCCTCTTGGGAGAGAACATGAAACAGGTGCAAGTATGCAGAAATGTGTTAATATGGAAGTGGGGCAAAGTGAAAAATGACAGATAAAACGTACATTCTAGTTTATGGTTGGAAGTTTGCTAAGTGAGGTGGCCATTTATCATTAAGAGGTATGAAGAAATGATTAAAAAGTGTGGCCTATATCTGATAAACTGCTATATAACTATGACCTGTGAAATTAAAACTGAACTATAAAACAAAACTGGAGGTAGTGATGGCCAGATAAAATTCTTTACATTCACCTTACAAAAGGCAAACTCTAGAATCTAGACTACATCAATGAACTATGTATGGGCAAGAACTATGAAGAGCCACTGAAATTGCTTTTGACATGCTACGGACCGCCTCACCTGATTTATCAGTTGCAGATGCCACTCTGTTAAAATCCTAACAGTTTTATAGGTCGAGAGCTGGTGGTGGCTTCATCCTAAACTGACGGTAGAGGTCAACCTACTGGTTCAGGGGAATGCTGTCATTATTGATAATCTGTCCCATGTCTTGCTAGAGTTAAGTGGTTTGGTGTTCCAGTCCACCAACTTCAGTCAGCAAATGACCGACTCGGTTCTTAAAGGTAGAACAGTCCAAAAAGTAGCCTTTGTCCATACTTATGAACATTGTTTACGCGTTCTTCCAAAAAATATAGAACCATTACAAGCAGTCCAATATCGAGTCTAGTGAGCCTCTCGACATTCGCTCAAAGTTCAAACATAAATAATTAAATTGGATATAGGTGACGTGAGTTCTCATCTTTATGATTAATATTATCATTTTAACATTAAAGATTATTCAACTATTAATGTAACTGTGTGTAGATAGCTTTATACAATAGCATGTGGCTACCACATTTACTAGCAAAAACTAGTAAAACTAAAAAATGTGAGCTGGCTTATAGCAAAACAGCCGAATGAATAGAGCCACTGTATCACAAGTCCCAACTAACATAAGGTTGAGTCCACGGACAACAACGTACAATGCCCAATCATAAACACAAGGAAAGAGTTGATTTAGCGAATCATGAGGGCTCATCATGGTTATTATGGGCAAGGACCCTTCTCGCTCATCATGGTTATTATGGGCAAGGACCCTTCTCGCCATTAGGGAATTTTCATCCACAAGCTGTTTCCAGTCATCGTTAACAGGCCTAGCAGGCTTTGGGTTCTTTGAAATGACCAATTTCAATGTCTAAAATTGCTTGTCATTTAACATCCATCGTTAACAGGGCTAGGAGGCTTTGGGTTCTTTGAAATGGCCAATGTCAATGTCTAAAATTGCTTGTTATTTTCTGGTAGGGATAGGGGGGCACCTACATCCATGCTATCTCCTCTCTTGAGTTTGTTTACATGCTTGATGATGGCAATGCATGCTGTCACCCCGGTGAAACTGTGTTCACTATTGCTGAGAAGGCCCATAGGGCTCCCTACTCTTATTGCATGGGGTCACCGCAAAAAACATGGAACTATTGCAAATGCTCCATCTCCTTTAGAATCTTCAATATTTGCATTGTAATTTGTAGGCATAGATTGGCACGTGTTAATACACTATCATACGACGAGAAAGTCTGTGAAGGCTCTCTAACATTAAATGACACTCCATTGCATTTTCCATGTAAAATAAAAACACTTCCTGTCAGGCATAATGGAACTCTCCCTATGGGAGATGGTTCCCTGACAAGGCAACCTCCTATGAAATGGAGGTACACAGAAGTATTGTTGACAGGAAGACTTTGCCTAGGTCCACATAAACTTGGCTAGGGGATAGAACCAAAACAAATGTTACAAGGTTTCGGCTTACCCACATTGGAAACATCACAAACTGTGCAACCCTAGGTATGTTTGCTGTTTATACATTGGTGGATCTCCCAGAATAAGAAACCATTCAAAGATAGCATTCTTCAACTCCAAGGCTGGCTTCTAGAGGCTTCATCATTAGAACAACTATGTTGTTTTCTTGGACCTAGCTCGCGAAAGCTTATTTAAACAAAATAATAATTTTAGTTTGGAACAAAGCCATTTGTAGCTTAGAGTGGGGCTTGGGCCTACATCTACTGAGCATTGTGACATGCCTCCACTTCCAATCTCACTACCATTGCTAAAGTCCCAACTTAGGAAGAAGGCTATCTCAGGTTAGGATATGTGCATGTTCCAAGATAAATATATCTAGGTTGGCTAGTCTAAATTTATACACAAGTTTCAATAAAGGGATCAAATCCCTCATTTGTGGTTGACCAATTCCTTCGTTGTATGAATATTCCTTAAATATTCCTTTTAGACAGTCACAAGGTTGAAAATAACCTTGTAGTCCCATCCACCATCTTCAATTGAGCTAAACAATTGGGGACCACCATCAACATTCTTCATTAAATGACATACTAGTTTATAAGGAGGAATCTCTATGTAATCAAGAATGACTTAATGGCCTCCCGGGCTTTCTACATTGATGTAAGAGCATCATTGGGCTCTAGCAATTGGGATCAATATTTTAAGTTTAGTCTTCATTTCATATTGCTTAAATTACTTGGATTAGGGACAAAAATAAAGAGGTCATTATTACTATAGTACATATCCTACAAAACAAAATGCTAAAAGACAAAATACCTAAAATTGGAATTGGAACAATCAACAAGTGCACAAGCTACTTTAGGTATTCATAAAGACAACAATGGAGGAGGTGAAAAGTTACAGATTGTTGGGCTACCATTTGAAATGAATAGTCTAAGAGAAAATTATAATGCCATTAACTTATCAATGGAGAGCAGTCCCAACAGTTTGTCATAGGGAAAAGAAGGTGCAAGTCCATATCCATAGTAGAGAAGAGAAAATAATTCTCAGTGTGTGCTTAGGGAAGTGTGAATTTGTTTGCAATTTTAATTTTATTGCTCTAAATATTGTGAATTGTGGAGAGACTAAGACCTCTAGATTGTAATCCATGGTCCAAATTGAGGTGTTGTTCAATAAAGAATTCTAGATTCAATCCATTTCCTACTATTTTTTCTTGTTATTTATAGTGTTTATTCTATCATATTATGTTATGTATCATTGCATATTATGATTGCTTAAGTAAGCTACCTCCATAGTTGTTGCACTTTGATGGTTATTACTAATATAGTCCTATATCATGTTAAAGAGTAGCAGAACTTGATCATGCATCACATATACTCTGAACAACAAGGGTGCCAACAATATTAACCTACTAAAGAGTGAATATTGACCTTGCTAGGCATTCTTTCCTAGTGCAAAACCTTGACTAAGATGATATCTAAGTAGTAATTTCTAGTATTCTCGTTCCCACTTTTGGCTCTCACCTCACATTTGGGATAGAAACCTTATGATTGAATACATGGTTTCATGATGCCTAAGCCACCATATTCAATGATGAGTGTAATAAAGATGTTAGCATATTCTTTGAACCTAAGTTACCATTAGCTTTGCTAGCTCAAAAGTGTTAATTTTGGACAACTAGGCCCAAACTCCATGTTGTGATGCTCAGATGAAGATGCCAATATTTTTATTGGACTCCTCTTTCGGAGAGGTGCAATATCGATCTAAAGATCATCTTAATCCGATGAGCAGAACATTTATTTTGAATTTATTAAAAATATGTGCAGGTCGACCTTAAGGTTTTGTGCCCCAGCAGTTGTGTCACACACCCTCACTGATGGATATAAATTGGTCAACATTGGAGGGCATTTTCACTCATCTCATCCTCACACATTTCTCTCTCCTCATCTGATTGGTTCGATGACCTTGGAGGCTCTTCTCTCCACACGTGGGAAAATTTCAGCAGCTACACTTTTTTGTTTTCGGTCTAGGGTTTCTGCAGCAACTTTGACCAGTTCAGACGGACCTGAAACTCTCCCAAAAGTTCAATTTTCGAAATCCGCTTTTTTTGGCACTATTCCCGAGGCTAGACATTGAATTTAACTTTTCTGCGTTGACCTAGTTGTTGCTACTATTTGCATTGACCGTTGACTGACAATGTTGACTTTTGGGTTGACTTTTGTGTTGATCGTTTTGGCTGTCCTAGAGGGTTGTGTGACATTGCTGGTTGGCTGACCATATTGAGACTTTGTTGGTTGAAGCATCCTGCTGATCGCCGTAACGCACCACAACACACATATTTCTGGCTTGTCTTCTGTGGATCTACTGGTATGTTCTATCAACATTTTACTTTATTGTTTATGTGATTGCTTACTGATATTGGGATAAAAAGTAAAGTTGCATCAAGTATAGAACATCTACAAAAATTTACATGGTATCAGAGTTGAGGTGAAGACAAAGCCCTAGTTTGTAGCAATCATCGAAGAAGAGGATGGGTTCCTCAAACTACAATGGCTTTAAGGCTGATGACAAATTGACTGGGAAGGATGATTTCCACGCTTGGAAGATGACATTGGATCTTAATTTGGAAGACCAAGATGTCATGGACTATGTGCAGGGTAAAATTAAAGAACCTCCATCCACTGCAACTGCTCCTGCCAAAACAAAGTATAAGAAGGGAGAAATCAAAGCAAAGCTGATGATCAGGGACTCAATTCATAAGAGTCTGGTTGCCTACATCTCTGAGCTGGGCACATCCAAGGAGATGTATGATAAGTTGGCCAACATGTTCAAGGCCAACAATGCGAATCAAGTCCTATTCGTCAAGAATCAATTGAAGAATATGAAGAAAGGCAGGGATGAGTCTGTTTAATCATACTTTCTGAAGTTGAATGAGATCAGGAATAATATGTTGGCTATTGGGGAGACAATAGTTGATCGAGAGATGGTTCTCACTGCACTTGGAGATCTCTCATCTGAATGGCATGTGTTCAACACTACCATCCTCAATAACAATGTCATACCTAAATTTGACGAAGTACTATCGAGATGCGTACAAGAAGCGACAAGGATGAAGGAATATAAAAATGAAGGAAATGTTGCCTTCGCTGCTCATTCTAGGAAGAAGAAGTTTGGTGGTCCAAGAAACAAAGGCAGAGTAGGGGCCCAAGGAAAGAAGGACAAGTGGTACACTTGTCACAAGCTAGGGCACTATGCTAGAGAATGCCCTTTCAAGAAGGATTCTCCTGATGATGATGACAACAACAACAACAACCGGAGGAATGGAAAGCAAAGGAACAACAAGTTCAAGGGAAAGAGGAAGGCTCCCTCTGGCGGAAATGGTCAACCTTGTAAAAGGTCGAGAAATTTCAGGTACAAGGAATCAAATGTTGTTGATAAAAGAAATGAATTCATTCTTGTATCTACCCTTTTTGTTGTATCTCCACCCGACACTATGGATGTCTGGTTGATAGATAGTGATGCCTCAAGACACATCACCGGGTTCAAGGAAGCAATTTCTGATATGGTTGAGAAGGATACTAATCTGGAAATTATCCTTGGAGATAATGCCACATATCCCGTGAAAGGGATAGGGACTGTGATGCTCCACTTGTCTCAAGGTCAAGTCCTCCGCTTGCAGGATGTACTCTATGTACCTGAATTGAAGAAGAACCTTGTGTCTATATCAGTCATGGAAGACAAAGGTTTCAATGTGGCATTCATTGATGGGAAGGTGTGTATCTAGAAGAAGAGTTTCAAGGAAGCTATCACGATTGGGTTTAGAGTTGATACACTCTACCAAGTTGGAGGAAGTCCTTTGGGAGCGATGACGTGTGATACTATCCGACAGACTGAACTATGACACCGGAGGTTTGGACACCTTCACTACAAAGCCCTTCCTGAAGCAAGGAAGGTGGTGACAGGGATGCCCGAGTTTTCAAATAATCACGAAGGTGTATGTCAGGGTTGTGCCGAAGGAAAGCATACAAGGGGACCTTTCCCCTCAAGTGTCAATAAGGACATCTATTGTCTTGCAATTGATACATTCTGATCTATCTGGGATGCTGCTTGTGACATCCTTGGGAGGATGTTCTTATTATATGACATTCATAGATGACTTCTCTCGCAAAACCTAGATATACTTCTTGAAGAAGAAGGATGAGGCTTTCATGTGGTTTCGTACCTTCAAAGCCTTGGTGGAAATATGACAGGGAAGAAGATCAAGATACTGAGGACCGATAATAGCACTGAATATGAGACAAACGAGTTCAAGAACTTTTGCGGAGAACCTGGCATCAAGAGGGAGACCACAACTGTCTATACTCCTGAGCAGAATGGCATTGCTGAACGAAAAAATAGAACCATTGTGGAAGCTGTCCGTGCCATTCTATGTGACCAGGGTCTATCGAAGTTTCTGTGGCGAGAAGTTGTGAACACTGCTGTGTACATACAAAACCGATGTCTGCATTCCGCTCTGGACTCCAAAAATCCCAAAGAGGTTTTCTTTGGTAAGAAACCTAACGTCTCACATTTTAGAGTTTTTGGATGTCCTGTTTATTTTCATGTGTCGAAGGAGAAGAGGAGCAAACTGGATGCTTCTGGGAAAAAGGGAATGTTTGTGGGCTACAACGAAACTTCGAAGGCCTATAGAGTCTATGTGCCTCGTCAAAGGGAAGTGGAGATATGCCACGATGTTACCTTTGACGAAGATGCTTCCCTGAGGAAAGTAGTCAATCTTTCGAGATTTGAGGAAGATCATGAGGCGAGGCATGGAAATCAAGAAGAACCAAAGGATGAGACGATGCTTGATGTTGAAGGACCGATGGACCCGATTAATCCACCTCCTTCGATGAGGAAGAGACCATCATGGCTCAGGGACACTCTCAAGGATGCCAAGGGACATATGGCCCCAAGGGGGACATTCTGTGAAAGCAAGAAGCCGAATAGATACCAAGGGTATCTAGCAACCATGAGTACTATTGTACAATCTGAGCCTGGATCTTTTGAGGAAGCCGTAAAGCATCAAGTCTGGAATTATGCTATGCACGAAGAGTATGAGTCCATAATGAAGAATGATGTCTGGGATGTGGTTCCAAGACCGGAGGACAAAGCATTTGTCACCTCGAAATGGCTCTACAAGATCAAGCATGGATCTGATGGAAGCGCTGAAAAGTTCAAGGCAAGATTTGTTGCCCGTGGCTTCTCTCAAAAGGAAAGCGTAGACTATGATGACATATTTTAACCTGTGGCCCGATATACCACAATCTGATCTATCATAGCCCTTTCTGCTACGCAAGGATGGAGTCTTCATCAGATGGATGTGAAGACTGCATTTCTGCATGGTGCGATAAAGGAAGAGGTTTATGTGGAGCAACCTATGGGGTTCGAAGTCCAGGATCGGGACACCCATGTCTGCAGGTTGAAGAAAGCCCTCTATGGCTTGAAGCAAGCACCCAGAGCTTGGTACGAGAGGATAGATAGCTACCTGATGAAGCTGGGCTTCACTCGTAGTAATACTGATATGAACCTTTACTTCAAGGTTGATAGGGAGAAGCCTCTCATTCTGGTGTTGTATGTGGACGACTTCTTCCTGACAGGTGCTAACCCTTTCATTCATCAGTGCAAGAGGGAGCTCGCATCTGAGTTCGAGATGAAGGACCTAGGACTGATGCATTACTTCCTAGCCCTGGAGGTCTGGCAAAGACCTGGAAACATTTTCCTTTCTCAAGGAAAATACATTATGAAGCTTCTGGAAATATTTGGTATGGTGGACTATAAGTCCGCGTCGACATCGATGGAGCTCAACTTTAAGAAGTTGAGTGGTAGCACTGCTGGGCCCGTGTTAACAAATCCTACTGAGTATCGTCAACTCATAGGATCCATGATGTTCTTAGTGAACACCCGTCTGGACGTATATTTTGTAGCGAACACTTTGAGTCAACATATGGTTGAGCCTCATCACATTTACTGGGTTAGTGCCAAGAATCTATTGAGATATATTCGGGGCACGATAAACCATGGGTTGAGATACACTGTCGGGAGTGTGACACTCCATGGATATACTGATGCCAATTGGGCTGGCAGTTTGGCGGATCGTAAGAGCACATCCAGATGTTGCTTCACACTTGGTTCTTCTTCGATATCATGGATGAGCAGGACGCAGAAGTCGGTGGCTTTGACCACCGTGGAGGCCGAATACATTGCAATGAGTATGGCTTGTTGTGAAGAAGTTTGGTTGTGAAAGCTCTTTAGTGAGCTGTTTGGGCATGTGCTAGATACCACCATGATACTCTGTGATAACTAGATTGGGATTCGGTTGTCCGAGAATCCCGTGTTCCATGATCGATCCAAGCATATTGATATCAGGTACCACTTTATCCGGGATATGGTACAACGAGGCGCCATAAGGCTCGATCATATAGGAACTAATGAGCAGGTCGCAAATATTCTCACAAAGACCCTGGGGAAGGTCAACTTCCTAACCTTCCATGAGAGTCTTGGTATCGTGGAATGACCCTATGCTAAGGGTCATGTTGGACGATGAGCTCTGGGAGATCTGGGGGGCTTTGGGGATAGCTTCTTGGAGGTATAAGCAACCACATCGCTAGGCTTGCCGAACCTTGCTGGTGTGCTTCTGCCCCACCGTTGTGATGATTGAGTTGGTTCACCTATCATTATCTGTGCCCCATATGCATCCTACCCATTGAGTTCAAGGCTCATGGGAAGTACCTCTCATTTGGCCAGTGAGGTGGGAAAAGATAGAGACTAGTAGCAAACACTAATGGACACATCAGAGATTTCCGTACTCTCTATCTAGGATGGCACGACCCAACCACTTGATCTAGGATCAAATATAGTGAGGTTTTAGACCTCCAACTGATTTCGAGTCAGGTAAACCAACTTTGGGTTGGTATGAGACTCTTTGTGAGTCCTATAGAGGTTTCGGACCTCTGGGCTGAACCTACCAGCCGGGAATGATGTCTTTGTGACTAACCCACTTCTGTTCTGAAATAAAGAAGCTAACAAAGCAAGTTACAGCAGGATGACACACGATGTTTGGATTGCACAGGTGGATGGAGTTCTCCCTAGTTTAGAGGGATTATTAATTTTGGACAACTAGGTCCAAACTCCATGTTGTGATGCTCAGATGAAGATGTCAATATTTTTATTGGACTTCTCTTTCGGAGAGGTGCAAGTTCAATCTAAAGATCATCTTAGTCCAATGAGCAGAACATTTATTTTGAATTTATTCAAAATATGTGCAGGTCGGCCTTAAGGTTTTGTGCCCCAGCAGTTGTGTCACACACTCTCACTGATGGATATAAATTGGTCAATGTTGGAGGGCATTTTCACTCGTCTCATCCTCACACATTTCTCTCTCCTCAGCTGATTGGTTCGATGACCTTGGAGGCTCTTCTCTCCACACGTGAGAAAATTTTAGCAGCTACACTTTTCTGTTTTCGGTCTAGGGTTTCTGCAACAACTTTAATCAGCGTTTACTTTGGTCAATGCATGGTCAAACAAACCTGAAACTCTCCCAAAAGTTTGATTTTCCAAATCCGCATTTTTTGGCATGATTCCCAAGGCTAGACGTTGACTTTTACTTTTTTGCATTGACCTAGCTGCTGCTGCTATTTGCGTTGACCGTTGACTGACAGCGTTGACTTTTGGGTTGAATTTTGTGTTGACCATTTTGGCTTTCCTAGAGGGTTGTGTGACATTGTTGGTTGGCTGACCATATTGAGACTTTGTTGGTTGTTGCTGATCGCCGTAACGCACCAACACACTTATATATTTCTAGCTTGTCTTCTGTCGATCAACTAGTATGTTCTATCAACATTTTACTTTATTGTTTATGTGATTGCTGACTGATATTGGGATAAAAAGTAAAGTTGCATCAAGAATAGAACATCTACAAAAATTTACAAAAAGAAATTTACAAGAGATTTTTCTTAGTGCTAATAAGCTAGCTTAAAACTAACCCAACATGAAGAGTAATAAACACGAGTTGCAAGTAGTTATTTTGTGCAAATTTGAAAAGTAGTTGTTATATCCAAAGTCCTTGTAACTTTCTTATCATTTTTTCTTATCAACCCTTTATACCACCATGTTGCGTGTCGAAGGTAACCTCCCTTAGCCATGAGGGTACTCCATTTTAATTTTTCCTCATTTATGGATGAGTTGAATTAACCCACTATGAGAAAAATTAATTCCAACAACATGTTGACGGTGCTAGACCCGCCAACATTCAAGGGATCTCCCCAATATGAAGTTCCAATTAGACCTCACACTGTTTTGTGTCAGAGTCCCATCCGGAATAAAGGCCTGGTTGCCATATTCTTAAAGATCTGTCTTGGCTATGACTGTCGGCAAGAGAGAGGTGTGCAGATGTGCTTTCGAAAAACAAGGGGAGTGTGCCTCATGAATGTCCAATTACAAGTGTGTCAAAGTTCTTTTACTGTAGGGAAGAGAGAGAAGTGAGCCTCTAAGAGAGAGGTAATAGTACCACCCAGGAAGAGACACACACGAACTGAAGGATCTGTCTAACATCCAGCGAAATATTCCACAAAGGATGCAACTGTCATTACAACCAACAATTGAGAAATATCTCCCTAATATCTTGTAAAATAGTCCACAAGGATGGGACAAAAATAACAAACATTACAACACATTCTTTGATACCACCATGATACTCTGTGATAAACAGATTGGGATTCGGTTGTCCGAGAATCCCGTGTTCCACGATCGATCCAAGCATATTGATATCAGGTACCACTTTATCCGGGATATGGTACAACGAGGCGCCGTAAGGCTCGATCATATAGGAACTGATGAGTAGGTCGTGGATATTGTCACAAAGCCCTTGGGGAAGGTCAAGTTCCTAACCTTCCGTAAGAGTCTTGGTATCGTGGAACGACCCTATGCTGAGGGTCCTGTTGGACGATGAGCTCTGGGAGATCTGGGGGGCTTTGGGGATAGCTTCTCGGAGCTATAAGCAACCACAGTGCTAGGCTTGTCGAACCTTGTTGGTGTGCTTCTGCCCCACCATTGTGATGATTGAGTTGGTTCACCTATCATTATCTGTGCCCCGTATGCATCCTACCCATTGAGTTCAGGGCTCATGGGAAGTACCTCTCATTTGGCTAGTGAGGTGGGAAAATTTAGAGACTAGTAGCAAACACTAATGGATGCATCAGAGATTTCCATACTCTCTATCTAGGATGGCACGGTCCAACCACTTGATCTAGGATCAAGTATAGTGAGGTTTTAGACCTCCAACTGACTTCGGGTCAGGTAAACCAACTTCGGGTTGGTATGAGACTCTTTGTGAGTCCTATAGAGGTTTCAGACCTTTGGGCTGAATCTACCAGTTGAAAATGATGTCTTTGTGATTGACCCACTTCTGTTTTGAAATAAAGAAGCCAACAAAGCAAGTTACGACGAGATGACGCACGATGTTTGGATTGCACAGGTGGATGGAGTTCTCCCTAGTTGAGAGGGATTGTTAATTTTGGAAAAATAGGTCCAAACTCCATGTTGTGATGCTCAGATGAAGATGCCAATATTTTTATTGGACTCGTCTTTCGGAGAGGTGCAAGATCAATCTAAAGATCATCTTAATCCGATGAGTAGAACATTTATTTTGAATTTATTCAAAATATGTACAGGTTGGCCTTAAGGTTTTGTGCCCCAGCAGTTGTGTCACACACCCTCACTGATGGATATAAATTGGTCAACGTTGGAGGGAATTTTCACTCGTCTCATCCTCACACATTTCTCTCTCCTCATATGATTGATTCGATGACCTTGGAGGCTCTTCTCTCCACACGCGGGAAAATTTCAGCAGCTACACTTTTTTGTTTTCGGTCTAGGGTTACTGCAGCAACTTTGATCAGCGTTGACTTTGGTCAACGCAAGGTAAAACAGACCTGAAACTCTCCCAAAAGTTTGATTTTCCAAATCCACATTTTTTGGCACTATTCCCAAGGCTAGACGTTGAATTTTACTTTTCTGCGTTGACCTAGCTGCTGCTGCTGTTTGCGTTGACCGTTGACTGACAACGTTGACTTTTGGGTTGATTTTTGTGTTGACCATTTTGGCTTTCCTAGAGGGTTGTGTGACATTGTTTTTTGGCTAACCATATTGAGACTTTGTTTGTTGAAGCATCTTGCTGATCGCCGTAATGCACCAACACACTTATATATTTCTGGCTTTTATTCTCTCGATCAACTAGTATGTTCTATCATCATTTTACTTTATTGTTTATGTGATTGTTGACTGATATTGGGATAAAAAGTAAAGTTGCATCAAGCATATAACATCTACAAAAATTTACAAAAAGAAATTTGGAAGAGATTTTTCTTAGTGCTAATAAGCTAGCTTAAAACTAACCCAACATGAAGAGTAATAAACATGAGTTGCAAGTAGTTATTTTGTGAAAATTTGAATAAGTAGTTGTTATAGCCAAAGTCCTTGTAACTTGCTTGTCATTTTTTATTATCAATCCTTTATACCACCATGTTGTGTGTCGAAGGTAACCTCTCTTAGCCATGAGGGCACTCCATTTTAATTTTTCCTCATTTATGGATGAGTTGAATTAACCCACTATGAGAAAAATTAATTCCAACAACATGTTGACGGTGTTGGACCCGCCAACATTCAAGGGATCTCCCCAATATGAACTTCCAATTAGACCTCACACCATTTTGTGTCGGAGTCCCATCCGGAATAAAGGCCTGGTTGCCATATTCTTAAAGATCTGTCTTGGCTATGACTATCGGCAAGAGAGAGGTGTGCAGATGTACTTTCGAAAAACAAGGGGAGTGTGCCTGGTGAATGTCCAATTGCAAGTGTGTCAAAGTTCTTCTACTGTAGGGAAGAGGGAGGAGTGAGCCTCTAAGAGAGAGGTAATAGTACCACCCAGGAAGAGACACACGAACCGAAGGATCCATCTAACATCCAGCGAAATATTCCACAAAGGATGCAACTGTCATTACAACCAACAATTGAGAAAGATCTCCCTAATATCCTGTAGAATAGTCCACAAGGATGGGACAAAAATAACAACTATTACAACACATTCTCTGATACCACCGTAATATTCTATGATAACCAAATTCGGATTCGGTTGTCCGAGAATCCCGTGTTCCACGATCGATCCAAGCATATTGATATCAGGTACCACTTTATCCGGGATATGGTACAACGAGGCGCCGTAAGGCTCGATCATATAGGAACTGATGAGCAGGTTGTGGATATTGTTAGCCCCCTATGAATTTTTTGACAAGCAAACAAGGGGCTAAAATGTTGTTTGAGACTTCAAGGAATGCATTTCCTCTGAAAACACATCATCCTTGAGGCCTCCTTGTGTCTTTGTCCTTTGATAAACCCTCACTGCTGTTTCCAAGTCAATAAGCCTCTCTGTTGTAAAGAAGAATGCCCAAAAGGACCTTTTCCTTCTTATTTCATCCCCACTTAACCTATGTTTCTTCACCCTTAACTCCTCATTAACCCCTTAAAATCACCCTAACCTCCCTTTTAAGCCTTATAATACCTTTATTCGGTCTTAAACACTCTTTATTCCTTCTATTGAAACCCCTTTTGAGCCTTAAAAAGCCCTATTTTTGGCTCAAAATCATCCATTTGACATATGAGGCTTTAAGCCCCTTTCCGGCTAGCCCCTTAAACCACTTCCCCATATGCCCTCACCCGAGACCAAGTGCTTAAAGCCTTGGGCGCTTATCGCAATCGGAGTTTTCGCGGGGCGCATCTCTTTGTTCCGCCTGTTTTCTCCGATGCGATAGTCCATTTGTTATGTTGCACCCCTGCCGCTATCTGAGCCGTCGATCTCTTGGGATCTAACGGCCCGATGTTAATCGCAGTGTGCCCGTCACCCCGATCCATTCACTCCTTCGATTACATGTGAGCCGTCGATCTGTCTCCAGATCGGACGGCAGCGGTTCAATCGCACCATCGCAATCGCCCAATCCCTTCGCGCCCTGATTGGATCCTAGCCGTCCATCCGCTTGGATCCAATGGTCAAGATTTATCCCGCTCCGCTCCTTTGTGTCTGCCTGTCTTCCCTTCCGATTGCATTCTCCACCGTTGATCCATCACTCTGATCCGACGGCCCAGATCTCATCGCCTCCCGCTCATCGCACCAACCTTCCTCCCCGCCGATTTAACCTCCGCCGTCGATTTGGCTCCGGATCCAACGGCTGGCGCTCAATCCCACCTTCGCCAATCGGAAGTTTACAATGTGTTACCCCCCGCCTCCCTTCGATGCGATTGAATCTCCGTCGTCCGTTGACCTGGATCTACGGTCTACATCGTATCGCGCATTTCACCATTTTCTTCAGCGGATTTCCCTATTAACCCCCATCAGATGATCCTAATCATCGATCTCCTCCTGAGATCCAACGGCTCACAGTGAATCTCCCTCCGCCCATGACCAGGTCCCACATCAAGCCTTGTTTCATTTCATTTCCATAATTTTCTTTGTAATAAGGCCAAACCTTATACCTTTACGTTTTGCACTGAAGGCCTATTTCTCCGCTTAATTGCATATTAACACCTCGACAGCCAATCCTGACCGTTGATCTCCGATGCCTATTCTAATCGGCGACCCGGAACCATTTCCGCCAACGCTTCGCAAGCCTTCAAAGAATTCTTCCACCACCCCTCCCCGTATTTTATAATTGGTTCATTTTTACTGTGCAGGGTATAGCGAGTGATTAATTCACTTTGTTTGCTGTAATCACAGCCATTGTGATTCGGAGAACAGAGAGGCCATTACAACAGCAACAAAGTATATCAGCAGAAGAGATCCAAGGGGTTAATGCTTATTATTGATGTAATTAACGCTTAATCCCGCATTCAAAGGAAGAAGTGCAGTGTGAAGACCAAAGAGCACAGCGACGAGTCATATCTGTGTTTAACATCAACAAAACACTCTTCTCCAGAAGGACACCTTCGGACAGTGTTCTCCATGCCTCCTCAGGCCCTTAAACAGATCAATACACGGGCAGAAGTTTCTACGACTGTCAGAAAGCAGTTATGAAGCATGGAGACCTTGCGGACTTTCCACCCAGTTCATTTATTCCAGAAGGCTAGTGCAGATCTCCAAACAGCCAGAAAGGACTTCAAGAACACATCCAAGGTCAATCTCGACCTCACAAAGACTCCCGAAGTAGACTACAGAGTACATACAATGCTGCAGATCCATTAAGCAGTATGGGTGTCAAAGTTTCCGCCATTCTGTCTTAATGAAACAAATTAAATGTACACCTACTCCCGCTATCACTCATTCTCCTATAAGAATCCCCAAGAACATATTGTAAAGGTTGTTGTTCGGTTGTTGTTGTTGTAGCTAGAGGGATTCATTTTTGACTGTTAGAACAGTTATGGGAGAGAGTAGCAGAGTAGTTTGTAATGTAGTAGGCTGGGAGGAGAAAGTTTGGACTGTATTCAGCCATTGAGCTTAGTGTATGTGACTGGTTTTGCATATCAATTTATCAAGCAATTTCACAAGATCCCGGTCTATTACTATGGGTGATGTTTTCTCTCTGCATGGTTTTATTACATTTTTTCATGCTGTTCATTTTCTTCTGGTAGGCATCAGAAATCTGACATAGGATTTACCCACGCATGGTACCCTATGTTTCTGCTCTCCCTACCCTCAATGTTTTCTGCTGATAGTGAGATATGAGGGCAGACCCCCGCGGTTTAACCAGTGTAGCAGATGTTATTTCCTGCTAGCTGATGTGTGAACTCGAAGCCTGCTGCTTGGATGCTTCTTGCTGGTGTCAAAGCAGGGAAGGTTGAAAGTCCTTCTCCGATCTATAGACTCTAGCTTTGTGTAAAATTTATCTCTGTTTTTCCCATGGAGCATGCTAAAGAAGACCTAGAGTTAAATGACCTCTGGTACGATCTATAAGCTGCCCCTTTATTCCTCCATTGAGAGTTGCCTCTGAGTATGTCAAAGCAGGTCTGGAGTTAAATGACCTATGACCTGATCTATAGACAGAAATTGGGTTTCTTTCCTTCTTTCACCTTCACTCTTGTTCCATTCCATCATCTATCTAAGAAGATCCCTTAGTATAGATGACTTGCCCTCTAGAAGCCTTGCTTAGTTGTTTGCAAGTAATCCCCTTTCATGACTCCATAGCCCAATGGATGGCACATTCCTGACTCATTCTCTTTTGCCAAAACATCCTGCTATTTAGCTCTTTTCCTTCCATTAATTTCTCAGTCTATAATCTCATGGCTCAACCCAGCAACCAACCAAACAAATCATTTAAAACCCCTTGTGCTTCATACCTAGCCTAATATCTCATTTTGAGCTTCAAAGATATATATCATTCTTTGTTTTATGGAGAGATCCCTCGCCGGATCCAGGAGGGCTAGATCCTAGGATCCCAAAGTGGTCGTGATGTTGTCTCATCTTTTGGTCTTGCCAATCTGACCAAAACATGGGAACCCCAACATAATGGCAACTCCACCTAGATTGGCTTTTAATTGCTGATGGTGGACAGTAGCTTGCTCCAAACAGTGAAATTCATCCACCTGGCGACTCCACACTCCATAACTCCTAGAAGACCAAATGACTCCACTGGTAGAAGACTCTGAACTGGTTGAGAAGATATAGTGACCTCTTTCTGATTTACAATCATGCTTCCACACATACAGAGAAGATATGCCCCAATGAGTAGGGAGAATATCCCTGGATTCCCACACAAAATGCCTGAAGTGGACTGGTTAGAAAACTCGGGCCACTTTCGTGGTGAAAACGTTGATGACCCCTTTTCAGTTACATCTCATCAAGTTTCATATACATGTGTGGAAATTTAAAGTTGAGTAGCATGAAGACTGCTTTCAATGAAAATGTTGATGGCAACATTAGAAGGAAAAGCTAGGGTCCGGTATGAATGGTTAGAACCTCGGAGTTTGTTTTCTTTAAGGGACATGCACCAAGTATTTTACAAGAATTATAAAGGAAATTCTCCATCCTTATCATGGGATTGTTGTGATCAATCTCAGAATATCATACAATACCTGTTAGATATTGACAAGGATTTGGTTAATATGCATCCTGAAGATCTATTAAAAACCATTCAAGATTTTCATATGCATCCTAGCTATCACAAGATCATGGATGAATCAGCTGAGGAAGAAAACAGTCAAGAGACCGTAGACATTCCTCAAGATATTACTGAAAACTCATATGCTGATTCATCATCCCTTGTAGTTGAGGCTCAAGATGACATTCTGTGTCAAATCCAGTCTTCAAAGGAAACGGAGAACTGTTGCACTTCTGCGCAAAGGAACACAAGACCATATTCTCCTTTGACAGAAGAAGAAATAGATCATATCATCAATTGACAGCCAACCTCTGAAATTTTTTTCACAACAGACATTCTTGCCCATTCATCCGATGAGCTTCGTTGTACAGAGTTGGAAAGCTCACATGTAAATCAGAGTGAGGAAAAATATGCTGATAATCCAGTATGTCTGATTGGTAGCATTACTTATATTCATTATTTTCCTATTTTTGATCTATCTGATTATGATGTTCTCCAAATAGAAGATGATCTTGCAGGGTCATCATTAGTAGATTTATGGGAGGAGAATCAGTTCCCTTTACTTCCAGAGAGTAATGAGCCAATGCAGGCTATTTATGATACTGATGAAGAAAGCTTTAAGAGTGCAGAAGAGGGTGAAGGATCTCTAGATCTTTGCTTCACTCCATTACAACTCATCAGTAATGGTTTTCACATGATTGGAGGTTAGCAACCTTTCATCTCAGAGGATGAAAAGGAAAATGAAGAAGAGATTTTTGAGCAGACTGAAAATAAGGAGCCTTCTCTTGAAAAGGAGGAAGCAATGGAACAAGCCTTTGCTAAAAAATGCGTAGATCATTTCTCAGAGCTCGGCCTAGCAGAGCAGAACATACCAGAGCTCCAAGAGGACTCAGCTGCAATACACGATGAGTCCTCCAGTTTAGAAGATGAAGGAGACACTCTACCCCAAGAAAGTCTTTTTCTCAACCCAGTGGCAGAAGAAGAGACCCTGGTTGAAGCCTGCCTGTTAAACATTCATAACCAGGTATCATTTCATGATCCTTATGTTTATTTCCTGCGAACATTTGAAGAAGGATCAAGGGTCTTTTTGAGAAGCATGTTGCAGACAACAAGAAATTTTTTTGTAGCTGCTGTTGTGGAACAAAAAGAGTGGGAGCAGCCCTGCCTATCCAGCATGCTGAAAGAGTTGAGCAAGAAAGACCAGTCATGGGATCACTTGATGGACTGGTTGCATTGGAAGACAATGTTTGTAAGCTAAACTTGTAAATAGTCCAGTTAGAATAGGGTAGGTAGGAAAAGCTCAATAAAGCTCAGTCTGTGAGCATGTAGTTAGTTGTTTTTTACTTCTACAAAGTCCAACAAGCCAGATAGTCTAATCCTAGCTTGACTATTTTTCAATTTCTGTCTTAGAATGTAGAGAAGAAATTTGCTAGACAGTTTAATCCTAGCAGATACTAGTTTAGGTAGAGGAAATATGAGACCAACAGTCTAATCTGGTCTCATGGAGTAATAAGGGTAGAAGTAGAATAGGTTTTATTTTCCTGTTTATAAAAATTGATGATGTAAAGGGTTTGCAAGTCCAAATGCACCCAGAGGAAAAAATGTCAGGACTCTAGTCTGGGTAGCTAGTTTTTTGGGAAAATTTTTCTGCCGATTTGATGTCTTCATGATTTGTGGCAGCTGATCCAAGAAAGAAAAGAACGAGTCAAGTACCAAGCATCTGGCCTACTCCAAAGATCATTATCTAAATTCTTAACTCCTTCAAGAAGAAGCCATCCCCATGTGGAGCCACTTTTAGCCCCCTATGAATTTTTTGACAAGCAAACAGGAGGCTAAAATGTTGTTTGAGCCTTCAAGGAATGCATTTCCTCTGAAAACACATCATCCTTGAGGCCTCCTTGTGTCTTTGTACTTTGATAAACCCTCACTGTTGTTTCCATGTCAATAAGCCTCTCTGTTGTAAAGAAGAATGCCCAAAAGGACCTTTTCCTTCTTATTTCATCCCCACTTAACCTATGTTTCTTCACCCTTTTCCACTCCCTTAACTCCTCATTAACCCCTTAAAATCACCCTAACCTCCCTCTTAAGCCTTATAATACCTTTATTCAGTCTTAAACACTCTTTATTCCTTCTATCAAAACCCCTTTTAAGCCTTAAAATGCCCTCTTTTTGGCTCAAAATCATCCATTTGACATATGAGGCTTTAAGCCCCTTTTCGGCTAGCCCCTTAAACCACTTCCCCATATGCCCGCGCCCAAGACCAAGCGCTTAAAGCCTTGGGCGCTTATCACAATCGAAGTTTTCACGGGACGCATCTCTTTGTTCCGCCTGTTTTCTCCGATGCGATAGTCCATTTGTTATGTTGAACCCCCACCGCTATCTGAGCCGTTGATATCTTGGGATCTAATGGCTCGGCATTAATTGCAGTGCGCCCGTCGCCCTGATCCATTCACTCCTTCAATTACATGTGAGCCGTCGATCTGTCTCCAGATCGGACGACAGTCGTTCAATCGCACCATCGCAATCGCCCAATCCCGAAACATTGGCCCTTCCGATTGTCGCGCCCCGATTGGATCCTAGCCGTCCATCTGCTCGGATCCAACAGTCCAGATTTATCCCTCTCTGCTACTTTGTGCCTGCCTATCTTCCCTTCCAATTGCATTCTCCACCGTTGATCCATCGCTCTGATCCGACGGCCCAGATCTCATTGCCTCCCGCTCATCGCACCAACCTTCCTCCCCGCCGATTTAACCTCTGCCGTCGATCTGGCTCTGGATCCGACGGCTGGCGCTCAATTGTACCGTCACCGATCATAAGTTTACAATGTGTTACCCCCCGCCTCCCTCTGATGCGATTGAATCTCCACCGTCCATTGACTCGGATCTATGGTCTACATCATATCGCACATTTCACCATTTTCTTCAGCGGATTTCCCTATTAACCCCCATCAGATGATCCTAACCGTCGATCTCCTCCTGAGATCCGACGACTCACAGTGAATCGCCCTCCACCCATGACCGAGTCCCACATCAAGCCCTATTTCATTTCATTTCCAAAATTTTCTTTGTAATAAGGCCAAACATTATTCCTTTACGTTTTTCACTGAAGGCCTATTTCTCGCCTAATTGCATATTAACACCTCGACAGCCAATCCTGACCATTGATCTCCAGTGCCTGTTCTAATCGACGACCCGGAACCATTTCCGCGAACGCTTTGCAAGCCTTCAAAGCATTCTTCCGCCACCCCTCCCCGTATTTTATAATTGGTTCATTTTTACTGTGCAGGGTATACAGAATGATTAATTCACTTTGTTTGCTGTAATCACAACCATTGTGATTCGGAGCACATAGAGGCCATTACAGTAGCAGCAAAGTATATCAGCAGAAGAGATCCAAGGGGTCAATGATTATTATTGATGTAATTAACGCTTAATCCCGCATTCAAAGGAAGAAGCGCAGTGTGAAGACCAAAGAGCACAACGACGAGTCATATCTGTGTTTGACATCAGCAGAACACTCTTCTCCAGAAGGACACCTTCGGACAATGTTCTCCATGCCTCCTCGAGCCCTTAAACAGATGAATACATGGGCAGAAGTTTCTACGACTGTCAGACAATAGTTATGAAGCATGGAGACCTTGCAGACTTTCCACCTAGTTCATTTATTCCAGAAGGCTAGTGCAGAGCTTCAAACAGCCAGAAAGGACTTCAAGAACACATCCGAGGTCAATCTCGACCTGACAAAGACTCCCGAAGCAGCTACATAGTACATACAGTGATGTAGAGCCATTAAGCAGTATGGGCATCAAATTTTCTGCCATCCTGTCTTAATGAAACAAATTAAATGTACACCTACTCCCGCTATCACTCATTCTCCTATAAGAATCCCCAAGAACATATTGTAAAGGTTGTTGTTCGGTTGTTGTTGTTGTAGGTAGAGGGATTCATTTTTGAATGTTAGAACAGTTCTGGGAGAGAGTAGCAGAGTAGTTTGTAATGTAGTAGGCTGGGAGGAGAAAGTTTGGATTGTATTCAGCCATTGAGATTAGTGTATGTGACTGGTTTTGCATATCAATTTATCAAGAAATTTCATAGGATCCTGGTCTATTACTACGGGTGATGTTTTCTCTCTGCATGGTTTTATTACATTTTTTCATGCTGTTCCTTTTCCTCTGGTAGGCATTAGAAATATGACATAGGATTTACCCACGCATGGTACCCTATGTTTCTGCTCTCCCTACCCTCAATGTTTTCTACTGATAATGAGATCTGAGGGCAGACCCCCGTGGTTTAACCAGTGTAGCAGATGTTATTTCCTGCTAGCTGATGTGTGAACTCGGAGCCTGCTGCTTGGATGCTTCTTGCTGGTGTCAAAGCAGGGAAGGTTGAAAGTCCTTCTCCGATCTATAGACTCTAGCTTTGTGTAAAACTTATCTCTTTTTTTCCCATGGAGCATGCTAAAGCAGACCTAGATTTAAATGACCTCTGGTCCGATCTATAAGCTGCCCCTTTGTTCCTCCATTGAGAGTTGCCTCTGAGTATGTCAAAGCAGGTCTGGAGTTAAATGATCTCTGACCTGATCTATAGACAGAAATTGGGTTTCTTTCCTTCTTTCACCTTCACTCTTATTGTTCCATTCCATCATCTATCTAAGAAGATCCTTTAGTATAGATGACTTGCCCTCTGGAAGCCTTGCTTAGTTGTTTGCAAGTAATACCCTTTCATGACTCCATATCCCAATGGATGGCACATTCCTGACTCATTCTCTTTTTCCGAAACATCCTGCTATTTAGCTCTTTTCCTTCCATTACTTTCTCAGTCTATGATCTCATGGCTCAACCCAGCAACCAACCAACCAAATCATTTAAAACCCTTTGTGCTTCATACCTAGCCTAATATCTCATTTTGAGCTTCAAAGATGTATATCATTCTTTGTTTTATGGAGAGATCCCTCTCCGGATCCAAGAGGGCTAGATCCTAGGATCCCAAAGTGGTTGTGATGTTGTCTCATCTTTTGGTCTTTCCAATCTGGCCAAAACATGGGAACCCCAACATAATGGCGACTCCACTGGGGAAAAAGACCACTTAGCCTAGATTGGCTTTTAGTTGCTGATGGTGGACAACAGTCTGCTCCAAACAGTCAAATTCATCCACCTGGCGACTCCACACTCCATAACTCCTAGAAGACCAAATGACTCCACTGGTAGAAGACTCTGAACTGGTTGAGAAGATACAGTGACCTCTTTCTGATTTACAAACATGCTTCCACGCATACAGAGAAGATATGCCCCAATGAGTAGGGAGCATATCCCTGGATTCCCACACAAAATGCCTGAAGTGGACTAGTTAGAAAACCTGCCTACCTTTCAGGGTGAAAACGTTGATGACCCCTTGCTACATCTCATCAAGTTTCATATACATGTGTGGAAATTTAAAGTTGAATGGCATGAAGACTGCCTAATGAAAATGTTGATGGCAACATTAGAAGGAAAAGCTAGGGTCTGGTATGAATGGTTAGAACCTCGAAGTTTGTTTTCTTTAAGGGACATGCACCAAGTATTTTACAAGAATTATAAAGGAAATTCTCCATCCTTATCATGGGATTGTTGTGATCAATCTCAGAATATCATACAGTACCTAGTAGATATTGATGAGGATTTGGTTAATATGCATCCTGAAGATCTATTAACTGCCATTCAAGATTTTGATATGCATCCTAGCTATCACAAGATCATGGATGAATCAGCTGAGGAAGAAAACAGTCAAGAGACCGTAGACATTCCTCAAGATATTACTGAAAACTCATATGCTGATTCATCATCCCTTGTAGTTGAGGCTCAAGATGACATTCTGCCTCAAATCCAGTCTTCAAAGGAAACAGAGAACTGTTGCACTTCTGCGCAAAGGAACACAAGACCATCTTCTCCTTTGACAGAAGAAGAAATAGATCAGATCATCAATGGACAACCAACCTCTGAAATTTTTTGCACAACAGACATTCTTTCCCATTCATCCGATGAGCTTCGTTGTACAGAGTTGGAAAGCTCACATGTAAATCAGAGTGAAGAAAAATTTGCTGATAATCCAGTATGTCCGGTTGGCAGCATTACTTATATTCATGATTTTCCTATTTTTGATCTATCTGATGATGATGTTCTCCAAACAGAAGATGATATTGCAGGGTCATCATTAGTAGATTTATGGGAGGAGAATCAGTTCCCTTCACTTCCATAGAATAATGAGCCAATGCAGGCTATTTATGATACTGATGAAGAAAGCTTTAAGAGTGCAGAAGAGGGTGAAGGATCTCTAGATCTTTGCTTCACTCCATTACAACTCATCAGTAATGGTTTTCACATGATTGAAGGTCAGCAACCTTTCATCTCAGAGGATGAAAAGGAAAATGAAGAAGAGATTTTTGAGCAGACTCAAAATAAGGAGCCTTCTCTTGAAAAGGAGGAAGCAATGGAACAAGCCTCTGCTCAAAAATATGTAGATCATTTCACGGAGCTCAGCCTAGCAGAGCAGAACATACCAGAGCTCCAAGAGGACTCAGCTGCAATATACGATGAGTCCTCCAGTTCAGAAGATGAAGTAGACACTCTACCCCAAGAGAGTCTTTTTCTCAATCCACTGGCAGAAGAAGTGACCCTGGTTGAACCCTGCCTGTTAAACATTGATAACCAGGTATCATTTCATGATCCTTATGTTTATTTCCTGCGAACATTTGAAGAAGGATCAAGGGTCTTTTTGAGCAGCATGTTGCAGACAGCAAGAAAATTTTTTGTAGCTGCTGTTGTGGAACAAAAAGAGTGGGAGCAGCCCTACCTATCCAGCATGCTCAAAGAGTTGAGCAAGAAAGACCAGTCATGGGATCACTTTATGGACTGGTTGCATTGGAAGACAATTTTTGTAAGCTAGACTTGTAAATAGTCCAGTTAGAATAGGGTAGGTAGGAAAAGCTCAATAAAGCTCAGTCTGTGAGCATGTAGTTAGTTGTTTTTTACTTCTGCAAAGTCCAGCAAGCCAGATAGTCTAATCCTGGCTTGACTGTTTTTCAATTTCTGTCTTAGAATTTAGAGAAGAAATCTGCTAGACAGTTTAATCCTAGCAGATACTAGTTTAGGTAGAGGAACTATGAGACCAACAGTCTAAACTGGTCTCATGGAGTAATAAGGGTAGAAGTAGAATAGGTTTTATTTTCTTGTTTATAAAAATTGATGATGTAAAGGGTCTGCAAGTCCAAATGCACCCAGAGGAAAAAATGTCAGGACTCTAGTCTGGGTAGGTAGTTGTTTGGGAAATGTTTTTTTCCGATTTGATGTCTTCATGATTTGTGGAAGCTGATCCAAGAAAGAAAAGAATGATTCAAGTACCAGGCATCTGGCCTACTCTAAAGATCATTTTCTGAATTCTTGACTCCTTCAAGAAGAAGCCATCCCCATGTGGAGCCACTTTTAGCCCCCTATGAATTTTTTGACAAGCAAACAAGGGGCTAAAATGTTGTTTGAGCCTTCAAGGAATGCATTTCCTCTGAAAACACATCATCCTTAAGGCCTCCTTGTGTCTTTGTCCTTTGATAAACCCTCACTGATGTTTCCAAGTCAATAAGCCTCTCCGTTGTAAAGAAGAATGCCCAAAAGGACCTTTTCCTTCTTATTTCATCCCCACTTAACCTATGTTTCTTCACCCTTTTCCACTTCCTTAACTCCTATCGAAACCCCTTTTAAGCCTTAAAAAGCCCTCTTTTTGGCTCAAAATCATCCATTTGACAAATGAGGCTTTAAGCCCCTTTCCGGCTAGCCCCTTAAACCACTTCCCCATATGCCCGCGCTTGAGACCAAGCGCTTAAAGCCTTGGGCGCTTATCGCAATCAGAGTTTTCGTGGGGTGCATCTCTTTGTTCCGCTTGTTTTCTCCGATGCGATAGTCCATTTGTTATGTTGAACCCCCACCGCTATCTGAGCCGTCGATCTCTTGGGATCTAACAGCTCGGCGTTAATTGCAGTGCGCCCATCGCCCTGATCCATTCGCTCCTCCGATTACATGTGAGACGTTGATCTGTCTCCAGATCGGACGACAGTCGTTCAATCGCACCATCGCAATCACCCAATCCCGAAACATTGGCCCTTCCGATTGTCGCGCCCCGATTGGATCCTAGCCGTCCATCCGCTCGGATCCAATGGTCCAGATTTATCCCTCTCTGCTACTTTGTGCCTGCCTATCTTCCCTTCCAATTGCATTCTCCACCGTTGATCCATCCCTCTGATCCGACAGCCCAGATCTCATTGCCTCCCGTTCATCGCACCAACCTTCCTCCCCGCCGATTTAGCCTCCGCTGTCGATCTGGCTCTAGATCCGATGGCTGGTGCTCAATCGCACCATCACCAATCGGAAGTTTACAATGTGTTACCCCTCGCCTCCCTCCGATGCGATTGAATCTCTGCCGTCCATTGACCCGGATCTACGGTCTACATCGTATCGCACATTTCACCATTTTCTTCAGCAGATTTCCCTATTAACCCCCATCAGATGATCCTAACCGTCGATCTCCTCCTGAGATCCGACGGCTCACAGTGAATCGCCCTCCACCCATGACCGAGTCCCACATCAAGCCATATTTCGTTTCATTTCCATAATTTTCTTTGTAATAAGGCCAAACCTTATACCTTTACGTTTTTCACTGAAGGCCTATTTCTCCGCCTAATTGCATATTAACACCTCGATAGCCAATCCTGACCATTGATCTCCGGTGCTTGTTCTAATCGGTGACCCGGAACCATTTCCACCAACGCTTTGCAAGCCTTCAAAGCATTCTTCCGCCACCCCTCCCCGTATTTTATAATTGGTTCATTTTTACTGTGCAGGGTATACAGAGTGATTAATTCACTTTGTTTGCTGTAATCACAACCATTGTGATTCGGAGCACAGAGAGGCCATTACAGCAGCAACAAAGTATATCAGCAGAAGAGATCCAAGGGGTCACTGATTATTATTGATGTAATTAACGCTTAATTCCGCATTCAAAGGAAGAAGCGCAGTGTGAAGACCAAAGAGCACAATGACGAGTCATATCTGTGTTTGACATCAGGAGAACACTCTTCTCCAGAAGGACACCTTCGGACAGTGTTCTCCATGCCTCCTCGGGCCCTTAAATAGATGAATACACGGGCATAAGTTTCTACGACTATCAGACAACAGTTATGAAGCATGGAGACCTTGCGGACTTTCCACCCAGTTCATTTATTCCAGAAGGCTAGTGCAGAGCTCCAAACAGCCAGAAAGGACTTCAAGAACACATCCGAGGTCAATCTCGACCTGACAAAGACTCCCGAAGCAGACTACGGAGTACATACAATGTCGTAGAGCCATTAAGCAGTATGGGCATCAAATTTTCCACCATCCTGTCTTAATGAAACAAATTAAATGTACACCTACTCCCACTATCACTCATTCTCCTATAAGAATCCCCAAGAACATATTGTAAAGGTTGTTGTTCGGTTGTTGTTGTTGTAGGTAGAGGGATTCATTTTTGAATGTTAGAACAGTTCTGGGAGAGAGTAGCAGAGTAGTTTGTAATGTAGTAGGCTGGGAGGAGAAATTTTGGACTGTATTCAGCCATTGAGTTTAGTGTATGTGACTGGTTTTGCATATCAATTTATCAAGAAATTTCACAGGATCCTGGTCTATTACCACGGGTGATGTTTTCTCTCTGCATGGTTTTATTACATTTTTTCATGCTGTTCATTTTCTTCTGGTAGGCATCAGAAATATGACATAGGATTTACCCACGCATGGTACCCTATGTTTCTGCTCTCCCTACCCTCAATGTTTTCTACTGATAGTGAGATCTGAGGGCAGACCCTCGTGGTTTAACCAGTGTAGCAGATGTTATTTCCTGCTAGCTGATGTGTGAACTCGGAGCCTGCTTCTTGGATGCTTCTTGTTGGTGTCAAAGCAGGGAAGGTTGAAAGTCCTTCTCCGATCTATAGACTCTAGCTTTGTGTAAAACTTATCTCTATTTTTCCCATGGAGCATGCTAAAGCAGACCTAGATTTAAATGACCTCTGGTCCGATCTATAAGCTGCCCCTTTGTTCCTCCATTGAGAGTTGCCTCTGAGTATGTCAAAGCAGGTTTGGAGTTAAATGACCTCTGACCTGATCTATAGACAGAAATTGGGTTTCTTTCCTTCTTTCACCTTCACTCTTATTGTTCCATTCCATCATATATCTAAGAAGATCCCTTAGTATAGATGACTTGCCCTCTGGAAGCCTTGCTTAGTTGTTTGCAAGTAATCCCCTTTCATGACTCCATATCCCAATGGATGGCACATTCCTAACTCATTCTCTTTTTCCGAAACATCCTGCTATTTAGCTCTTTTCCTTCCATTACTTTCTCAGTCTATGATCTCATGGCTCAACCCAGCAACCAACCAACCAAATCATTTAAAACCCCTTGTGCTTCATACCTAGCCTAATATCTCATTTTGAGCTTCAAAGATGTATATCATTATTTGTTTTATGGAGAGATCCCTCTCCGGATCCAAGAGGGCTAGATCCTAGGATCCCAAAGTGGTTGTGATGTTGTCTCATCTTTTGGTCTTTCCAATCTGGCCAAAACATGGGAACCCCAACAGATATTCTCACAAAGCCCCTGGGGAAGGTCAAGTTCCTAACCTTCCGTGAGAGTCTTAGTATCGTGGAACGACCCTATGCTGAGGGTCCTGTTGGACTATGAGCTCTGGGAGATCTCAGGGGCTTTGGGGATAGATTCTCAGAGCTATAAGCAACCACATGGCTAGGCTTTTCAAACCTTGTTGGTGTGCTTTTGCCCCACCGTTGTGATGATTGAGTTGGTTCACCTATCATTATCTGTGCCCCGTATGCATCCTACCCATTGAGTTCAGGGCTCATGGGAAGTACCTCTCATTTGGCTAGTGAGGTGGGAAAAACTAGAGACTAGTAGCAAACACTAATGGACGCATCAGATATTTCTGTACTCTCTATCGAGGATGGCATGGTCCAACCACTTGATCTAGGATCAAGTATAGTGAGGTTTTATAACTCCAACTGACTTTGGGTCAAGTAAACCAACTTTGGGTTGGAATGGGACTCTTTGTGAGTCCTATAGAGGTTTCAGACCTCTGGGCTGAATCTGTCAGCTGGGAATGATGTCTTTGTGACTGACCCACTTCTGTTCTAAAATAAAGAAGCCAACAAAGCAAGTTACGGCGGGATGACGCACGATTTTTGGATTGCACAGGTTGATGGAGTTCTCCCTAGTTGAGAGGGATTCTTAATTTTGGAAAACTAGGTCCAAACTCCATGTTGTGATGCTCAGATGAAGATGCCAATATTTTTATTGGACTTCTCTTTCAGAGAGGTGCAAGATCAATCTAAACATCATCTTAATCCGATGAGCAGAACATTTATTTTGAATTTATTCAAAATATGTGCAGGTCGGCCTTAAGGTTTTGTGCCCCAGCAGTTGTGTCACACACCCTCAGTGATGGATATAAATTGGAAAACGTTGGAGGGAATTTTCACTCGTCTCATCCTCACACATTTCTCTCTCCTCATCTGATTGGTTCGATGACCTTGGAGGCTCTTCTCTCCACACGTGGGAAAATTTCAGCAGCTGCACTTTTCTGTTTTCGGTCTAGGGTTTCTTCAGAAACTTTGATAAGCTTTGAATTTTGTCAACGCAAGGTCAAATGGACCTGAAACTCTCCAAAATGTTTGATTTTCCAAGTCCGCATTTTTTGGCACTCTTCCCAATGCTATAACTTGACTTTTACTTTTCTGCGTTGACCTAGCTGCTGCTGCTGTTTTCTTTGACCGTTGACCGACAACATTGAATTTTGGGTTGAATTTTGTGTTGACCATTTTGGCTTTCCTAGAGGTTTGTGTGACATTGTTTTTTGGTTGACCATATTGAGACTTTGTTGGTTGAAGCATCCTACTGATCGCCATAACGTACCAACACACTTATATATTTCTGGCGTGTCTTTTGTCCATCAACTAGTATGTTCTATCAGTGTTTTACTTTATTGTTTATGTGATTGCTGACTGATATTGGGATAAAAAGTAAAGTTGCATCAAGCATAGAACATCTACAAAAATTTACAAAAAGAAATTTGCAAGAGATTTTTCTTAGTGCTAATAAGCTAGCTTAAAACTAACCCAACATGAAGAGTAATAAACATGAGTTGCAAGTAGTTATTTTGTGCAAATTTGAAAAGTAGTTGTTATAGCCAAAGTACTTGTAACTTGCTTATCATTTTTTATTATCAACCCTTTATACCACCATGTTGTGTGTCGAAGGTAACCTCCCTTAGCCACGAGGGTACTCCATTTTAATTTTTCCTCATTTATGGATGAGTTGAATTAACCCACTATGAAAAAAATTAATTCCAACAACATGTTGATGGTGTTGGACCCACCAACATTCAAGGGATCTCCCGAATATGAAGTTCCAATTAGACCTCACACCATTTTGTGTCGGAGTCCCATTCAGAATAAAGGCCTGGTTGCCATATTCTTAAAGATCTGTCTTGGCTATGATTGTCAGCAAGAGGTAGGTGTGCAGATGTACTTTCGAAAAACAAGGGGAGTGTGCCTGGTGATTGTCCAATTGCAAGTGTGTCAAATTTCTTCTACTCTAGGGAAGAGAGAGAAGTGAGCCTCTAAGGGAGAGGTAATGGTACCACCTAGGAAGAGACACACACAAACAAAAGGATCCATCTAACATCCAACGGAATATTGCACAAAGGATGCAACTGTCATTACAACCAACACTTGAGAAATATCTCCCTAATATCCTGTAGAACAGTCCACAAGCATGGGACAAAAATAACAACCATTATAACACATTCTCAATAAGATAAGTACTAAAATAACTGAAATAGTTCAACTATCTTAGCACAATGAAACACATACGAAAGCACAATGAAACACAAACATTGGCAAAATGGTCTTACAAGCATTCATAGTCCATGCATGAAAAGGTGATGGCCTCAGAATACCTTTGTTATTAAGTAAAATTTCCAAGACACATATGTATAATGAACATCACTATCTCTAATAGTGGAGCGTTGGAGCTTCTCCTTGCTCCACAAAAGAACTAGCTCATCTCTCTAATGATTTTTTGGTGGAGCCAAGGTGAAAAGTCCTTTTCTCATACAATGAGGGAGTATATGTAACCAAGGGTGACTCTTTGTCTACCCTCATGGCTGTTTGACTTCCTATGAATTTTCAACTTACATGAATATTTACATTCCATGTGTGTCCTTTTGACTTACACTTTACAATACATTTTGAATACAATATACATGGTCCACAGTAGTTATGTTCCATATGACCACTCATGACATGACATGACATAACACTATTGACATGGATTGCTTGATGACATGGCAATGTCAAGTCATTGTTGCTGCTGAGAGTTGAGTGTCTTCGTGAAAGAGTTTTCCTTTTCACCTCCGCATGTAGTTTTCCTTTTCACGTCTACATGCCTTGGTGATAAGGAGTCTTCCATGATCTCAAGTCTTGGACAGTGGTCACAAACTAGTGTCCTTTTGATTTCTCCTGATCAATCAACTTGTAAGTTCAACTGCAAGAGTCTCTTTAAGCATGCTTCCTTCCTTCTTCTCCATCTTCACCATCTCGCCATGACATGATAGAGTATCTGTTCCTGCAATTCACTCATGATGAGACGACATCAATTTGAAAACCCCTAGCCTAAGATGATGCATTCTGATCCATAAACTGAGCCCGAAACAAGTGACAAGATTGATAGGGAGGTTCAGTGACTGCGCAGTTTCCCAGTTCAGGTAGGAAAGGGGAAGCCTTGAGCCTTGAGACCGGGAAATGCACAGTTCAAGCTAGGCTGAGGGGTGTGACTACGTAGTTTATGGAGCCTGTGGGACATGCTGAAGGGATGGGCACTAGGTGAGATTATTGTGTAGTTCTGGGAGTCAAGGAAGGTCATGTTACTGTGCAAATGCATATTTTAAGGGCTCACAGAATGATCTTGAGGCTTGTGGTTGTGATGTGCGCAATTCAAATTAGGTAGGAGGTCATGACTACGCAACTTCGGAGGTTAGGGTCAAGGCTTGGTCATAGAAATTGCACAGTGTAGCAGTCCTGGGGGGCAAGAACTTTGCACTATGCAATTCCAAGAAGAGAGGTCACCACTAGAGGACTAAGACTGCATAGTGCACAACTTAGGGGAGGTCGGATGAAGCTAAGTTTCTCTGTCAGGAAGTTTTCTGAAAAACAACTAAGTGTGGGGACGGTGAGATCGATGTGAACGGTGATGAACTTTGGGTGATCACACACTTAGCATATTTGATGACTCAAACAACATAGATCACCCATGAAAACAAATCATTTTCCTCTGTGTGACAACTTTACAACTAGTTATGACAAGTGTGACACCAAAGATACACTTTACGACGACCGTGACGACACCTGTGTGACAATGCTCAAAGCTTTTGAAATGAGTGCAACAGATAATTACAAGGTTATAAAAAATCATTTGCACAAAGGTGACCTCTTGGAACCACTAGAATAGGCTCATACATACAATGTGACAATCAAAATGCCAAAAGACGATTGTTGGAGTGGGGTCCCCTAAATCCGAAGACTGTTTTTTGCTATATTTTTGTAATAGTTTAGTCGTGCGCAGGGGCTTTGGGGCGGGTCAAAGCCCCTCATGAATTTTAATGGGTCAAAAGGGTAGATCAAGGGATCACAACCACGGTTTGCGGATCCTAGAGTAGAGCAGACTAATAGTATAAATAGATGTCTAGATTGAGTCTAAGAAGACAGTTTTTGGATAAGTCTGAATGTTGATATTAGATCTAGTGACTTTGTGTGGATTGTCTGGGTAGAAGGCTCCTGCTAACTATGTACACGAAGACCTTAGTCCACTTGTGTGCGGACTTCGCTGGCTGTGTGCGCAGGTTGTTGAAGGGTTTTGTATGAAGGATCTTAATTGATATCAATAAAGGAATGTTGTTACGGATATATGAGTTCTATATGCATATTTTGTTTATGTTATGAATGTTTCTGCATCTTATTTCTGTTTTTTCAACTGTCTGCGAATATATCTCTTGCGCAACTGTTTTTGGATTTATATGAATTATTAGTAGATGGATCTGATCATATAAGGTTCTTATATTATGTGTTAAGGGTTATTACTTTGAAACTGGATGTTGTGTTAATTTGCGCAAGGTATTCTACATATTTGACCTAAATATGTTTGTAAGGGTTTACTGGTTAGGGCTGCTATTGTGAAGGTCTGCTTATGGTTATTTGGGATCTTAAGGCACCCACATCATTCAAACCTCTCTCAGGGTCCGGAAACTTGGTTCCGACACCACCCCATACTTCTTTGGGCGATACTTTGACTTGCACAAGTAGGTCACTGCCGAAAAGGCCAGTAGTAAGAGGGTTTTGTTGGGCCAAATCTGGGTCAGGACCCCTCAAGCCAACAAATGGTTTCGTTGCCAGGATTGGGAGCATTTTGAGAGAGGTTGGGTGATGCTGAGGGGTCATTGGGAGCCATTAAAGCCTGAACTTGAGGATTGGTTTGAAAAACATATTCATGAATTTTCCCTAAAATAAAACAGAAGTAAGAAGCTATTTGCTGAAGAGTGGAAGAATACGTATACTGAGGTGCATGAGATATTCTTCGTAACCTTTGCACACGAGTTGCAGGAGTGGTTGGAAAGGTTAGCATAATTCCAAACCTGTTGGAAGGACGATCAAGTCATGTAGTGGACCCCTCAATTAATCCAACAGTTGGAGAATACTAATAATTCCATTACCCAAAGTACAGATCACGGGGTTGACAGCGTCTTGGGTGGGTTTGTAAAAGAGTTTGCAATCGATCAATTTGTGTCCTACTCTGAATCTTAAAGGAGATTTTTCAAGGGATTGAGGGGTAAGTTCTTACAAACTTTGCCTCTGCTGATTAAGATGTTATTGTGTGAAAATGGTATTTTGTGTAGCCACACCAAGTGAATGACCCCTGATCAAAGGAAAGAACTAAACACAACGGTAAATATTATCAGGTCAATCAGAGAGGGGATAAATCTGTATACAGTCCTCTAAGAAATCACTATGATATAAGAAAAAGTGACGCTGCACACATTTAAACTAGCCCTCCTGCTATGCCACCATCAAATTCATGCAGAGGTAAGAATATTCCTACCCCACCACCACCCCCACCTATAGAAGATATGGCTGTGCATATGAAGTTACCCAAATTTAAGGGTGCGGGGGATGAGGATATGGACTGATTTTGGTTTGTGGCAAATCCGGTGTGGACTGCGCAGAATGTAAATACTGATGTTGTCAAGAGAGTGCAGCTAGCTATTGCCTTTGAAGGTCATGCTTTAGATTGGTTCATGGGATACCTTACTCAACATGTAGATCCCACGATTCAGCAGATTAAGGATGCCCTGAAACAAAAGTTCTGAAAGCCAAAATCATATTCTCAATGCGTAATAGAAATGAAATATATTAAGCAAGGGCCTATGGAATTTGTTTGGGAAGCTGATCAGTGACTGAAGCAAGCCATCAACGACGGAGGATTTTCTTACGATGACAAGAAACATGAGGAATGGTTCATCACCATGCTATTTCCACATCTGCGCGGACCTATGGGTCGGCAGAAAACTGATTCTCAGGAAGAAGCCTTGGAAATTTCTATGAAATTAGAAGCTGCACCTAGAGAGGATGCTCAATTTGGAGCACTGAAACTTCAGAGCTAATTAGAAGCTATGAACTTAGAAATTAATTTTACGAAGAGTCTGGGGTAAAGATGTTGGCACAGATGTCTGGTGCATATTTTGCAAGAGAGATGGCCACACCAAATATTAGTGCCCTCTGCTGTCAGATTACACCAAGCTGGGGAATCGAGTCCACTATGCCCCAAAGATGTTGCTGGGCCTAGTACCCCCACACTGTGGTGCACAAATTGTCAGGTGGCTAGGTGACATGATACAAACCACTACTCGTGGTCAGGAGCCTATGTACCAAAACTGAAGCAACAAAGGTGCAGATTCTGCTCTTCAGTTGGTCACGATGATCACAACTACCGAACGTATGACCTGATGATCGACAGAGTGAACCTTTACAGAGTGCAGGATGACCTTTCATCACCAGCATCTCACTCCGGATGAGGAGGATACCCAACAAGAGGATGGGGATGGGGGAGAGGTGGAGGCGCAGGTCGAGGGAGAGGGCAACTAATTTTTTACAAATATGGAGACACTGTACACTATGCATGAGACTACTCAAACCCTGTGTGACAATCCTGTAGGTACTATAGGCAATTTGATCATGTAATTGAAGATTGTCTTGTGTTAATAGCTAAAATTCAGGAAAATCAGAAGACATCGACGTAGAATATATAGATGGTTAAAGCTGAACCACGCGATGATGGCCCAAGTGTAATTGTAATTACACACAGTGGTGTTGCCACCAGAGGAAATAAGGAAAAGGATGTCATGGAGCCATTGATCATAAAGGCCTATGACAAGAAGGAGGGCCTCAACCTGCATAAAGAAAAATAGATTTTCATCGAGGCCAGGAAGAATTTTGCTGATGTAGGAGCATCCATGTCAAGGACTCCCATGGAAACAAAAGCTGATGATGAAGTTAACCCATTCCTACAATCCTGCATTAAGATACTACACAATCAGTAGGAAGTAGATAATCCCCAGGACCTGATAGACAGTTGCGCAGAAAAAGAGGTGCCTCAGACAAAAACCAATGTCGTGAACAATATTTATAAGTAGAAGAAGAGAACATGTAGGGAGATGTGCATGACTGTGAAAATTGGAGACTTTGAGATGGATCAGGTCATATTGGATTTGGGGTCTAATGTAAATATCTTACCTAAGAAAACCTGGAAAAAGATGGGAGAGCTAAAGTTGGAATGGTCCACCATTTAGCTATGCATGTCCAATCAACAAAAGATCATTCCACTTGGCAGGATTCCGCAAGTTGTGGTAGACATCGCTGGAGTAAAGGTATGCACTAATTTTGAAGTAATACAAATTGTGGATGATGTAGACCCCTACCCTATGCTGTTGGGATTTGATTGGGCCATTGATATGTAGGCATCATTAACCTGAAGCGTAGAAGTATGATTTTATAGAATAATGGTACACGAGTGATAGTCCCACTAAATCTAATAGAAGGAGAACAATACACAGAACCAGTACATGAAGGAGATGATTTTGACCATATCTACAAACTGACTACACGGGACAAAGATTGGATCAACCCTACAGCTGATGGCATGTTAAGCTGGGAGAAGGATAGCTCATTTTTTTTCGATTATGATGGTGAAATGGAGAATTGGAAAAATCGGTTGGATGATGTCTCTGCACTGCGCTGCCTCAAGATCACAAATAAATTCCGGTGCATCTCCTATGATGTAAGAGAACTACCCTACTTCGATGGTTCTGGTAGTGTCAAAGAATTTTTGGAGGCATTAGAAAAAGTTGTCCCGGAGGAACGAAGATTCTAGGCACTTTATTTGTCTATGTGCGTAACTCTAGTGCGTTGGTGAGAGACGCACAAGGGAGCCTTCTAGCACTGGGAGGAATGTAGACAAATGATGATGCTGTGATTTGAACCTACAACCACCCCACCAATTGAGCTCTTTTATGGTCAAGGGGATCCACGCAAGCACTTGGCCATGTGGATGGAGGTATGGGATGAAAATACATGGAATGAATGGGTTCATAGGTTTTTCCACTAATTGGGACCGGTACCTACCACTTGGTATCTAGAGGTTGAGCTACAACGAGGTACTCGAGACTGGTTTACAATGAATGGAGATTTCTTGGAAACCTTTGGCTCTGTGGGTGGCTCAAAGAAATTGGATGAAGCCCTGCAGGACATCGATGCTCTACTCTTTGATGAATCCCTGCCCCGTAGGGAGTGCGCTACGCTGGCATGACATGCGCAGATGCAAGACATCATCAATTGTAGAAATATGTTAATCAAGGTTAATGAAGATGACCCAAGGAATGTTAATATCCAGGAGTCTAAAGGAGAGCGTGCAGTTGCAGGGCCTACATTAGGGATGGTGGATGTTACTAAACCTCTGAAATTGAAGGAAGTCGACATTGGGACAAAAGAGCAGCTCAAGTTGGCCAAGATTGGGGACTACCTGGATGATGATACAGTAGGAAATATTGTTGAGATGCTGACACAGTATCAAGATCTATTTCCTTCAAATTTCTCTGAGTTGAAGGGAATTTTAGGGGACTTGGGTGTTATGAAGATCACGCTGAAACTAGATGCGCACCCTATCAAGCAGCGCCCATATCGATTGGACCCAAAATATAAGCAGAAAGTAAAGGAGGAGTTAGAAAAGATGGTGGTTGCGGGCATCATTGAACTGGTCGAGTAATCTGATTTGGTAAGCCCAATGGTGGTTAAGGAGAAAAATACCAAAGGAGAAATAAGGATTTGTGTCGATCTGTGCAAGTTGAATGATGCCTGTGTGCGTAACCCCTTCCCTACTTCATTTTCTGATGAAATCCTGGACAATGTAGGAGGACAAGAAGCGTATTTGTTTACTGATGGATTTTCAGGGTATCATCAAATCCAAATTGCACCAGAAAACTGCAACAAGACCACCTTCACTACTGAATGGGGTTCTTTCCAATACACTTGCATGCCATTCAGATTGAAAAATTCACCTGCAATCTTCTCGCATGTGGTCGTGGCTGTGTTCAAGGAATTCATGCATAAATTATTGGAGGTATATTTTGATGACTGGACAATGTTTGGATTGGTAAAGAAACATGTTTTGAACCTGCGCATGATGCTTGACAACTGTAGGAAGCACCAATTTTCTCTCAACCCGAAGAAGTGCATATTCTCTGTACCTTTTTGAATTTTGCTGGGGCATATAGTATGTCAGCAAGGATTGATGGTAGACCCAACCAAGATCATGGTTATCATCAACCTAGAAGTTCCTAACAATGAGAAACAACTGCACTCCATCCTAGGACACACTACTTATTACAGGAAGTTTATCAAAGGGTATGCTCTGATCACTGTGCCAATGGAGAAGTTGCTAAAGAAGGATGTAGCATTTTTCTGGGATGAAGAATGTCAGAAGAGCTTTGAGCTGCTAAAGGAGAAAATGGTCATTGCACCTATTTTGATATTCCCAGACTATTTTAAGTTTTTTCATGTGCATGTGGATGCATTTGGTATATCACTTAGGGTTGTTTTAGCCCAACTAGGAGAAGGATACATTGATCACCTAGTCGCTTTTGCCAGTAGGAAGCTCTTTGGTGCAAAGCACAACTATTCAACTACAAAAAGGGAAGGATTGGCCATGGTATACGAGCTGCAAAAATACAGAGACTATGTGCTAGGAAGGCATTTAAAAATGTTCACTGATCATTCTACTTTGAAATACTTGGTCAATAAGCCTGTGTTGGGAGGGAATATCTGCCGATGGTTGTTGCTTGTTCAGAAGTATGACTTTGAGATTATTGTGAAGAATGTTGGGCCTAAACATTTGTCACGGATTGAGAATAGGGAAGAACCAACTAGTATGGAGGAAGGGCTACCCGATGCGAAGCTCTTCGCTATCAAGGTGGTTGATGAGAACTTTGCTGACACTATTCATCTTCTGACCATGGGAACAACATCTCCGAAATATTCAGTCCAAAAAAAGAAGTATTTGGTCGCACGCACAATTGATTTCACCCTGATTGCAGGTTAGTTGTATAAATTAGGAGCAGATGAAGTATTAGGGAGATATGTATTGGAAGATGAGAGACAAGATATATTGGTTGAGGCTCATGGAGGAGTGGCAGTTGGCCACTATGTTTGGAAAGCCACCATGCAGAAGGTGATGCGCGCTGGGTTATGGTGGCCCACACTACAAGGTCACCCACAGGCATACTTTCGGGCCTGTGATGCATGTCAGAGAATAGGGAAGCCTTCGCAAAAAGATGAAATTCCCCTACAACCGCAAATGACCTTGCAGGCATTTGATAAATGGGCTATAGATTTTGTTGGGCCAATCAACCCTCTTGGAAAGCAGAATAGGGTACACTATATCATTACTGCAACTGATTATGTAACCAGGTGGGTAGAGGTGAAGGCGGTTAAGGACTGTACTGCAAATACTGTTGCGCACTATGTCTTTGAGCACATTTTTACTAGGTTTGGATGCCCAGAGATTTTGGTGAGTGATAGAGGTACACACTTTGTTAACGAAACAATTGAAGTTTTGACAGAGGAATTCCAGATCCATCACAATAAGAGTACTCCTTATCACCAGCAAGAGAATGACAGAGTAGAATATTTCAACAAAAATTTTCAAAACGCACTCACCAAAATCCGTAATACCAACCAAGATGATTGGGACGTGCACATCCCTTCTATGCTATGGGTTTATCGGACAACATGCAAAAATTTGATGGGAAAAACACCTTTCAGGATGGTCTATGGGCAGAAATCCATCATGCCAATGGAGTAAATTGTCCCAAGCCTGCACATAAAAACTTTCAATAACATGTCCAAGCTTGAAATTATGGAGGAATGGCTGGCACAACTCATTTCCCTAGAAGAATATTGGTTCATTGATAACTTCCGCTAGCAAGTGTAGAAGGCACGCGAAAAAACCTGGCATGACAGGCACATAAGGCAGAAGGTTTTCAAGGAGGAAGAATTGGTCTTGCTATATGATATTCAGTTTGCGTGCTACCCAGGAAAGTTCAGAAAGCATTGGTTGGGGCCATACATTTTGAAGGAGATCACTGACGGCAGTGCGGTGCGCTTGGTCATGCTGCGCGGAGAGAACCTTCCCAGGTATTTCAATGGAAGCTGTATGAAGTCGTATAAGGACAATCCGATGTAGACCAAATGACTATATGTCCAGAGCATAAAGATCAAAGGGTCTGCGTGCAACATAGAGGTAGGGTGCAGGCAGGTGCGACAGAAGTGCAAGTGTGACGCGCATGTCAGGAAACTAGCCGTTGGAACAGTGAAACTAGGTAAAAAAGTGAAATTACCGTTGGATGGAGTGGATTTATCACATTTAACGATGTGATATTGGAGGATTTTTACTGTTTCCTTGAGGGTAAGTGGAAAATAATGATAATCTGACCGTTTTTACCATGGGTGGCTTATAAAAAGGCGGACGCATGTCTCAATTGGTTCCTTTGCTGTTTGAATATTTGGTGCCCTGTGAATGTCTGTAATCTTTGTTACCCTACTGTTTTTGAGTTCTGTATGTTTAGTTGCGAATATCCCTCTGACATCACTAATACCAAGTTCATATTCTGCCCAAGAATGACGGCCACCAACCCTACAGAGGAACATTTGGCTCCCCTAACTGCTTCTACAAAGATGGGATTAGATGAGGTCAGAGAAGTAGTCCCAGAGTTGGAAGAAGTTGTGTCCACTCCAGCAAAAGATAAAGGAAAGGGGAAAATGTCCAAGTTGGCAACTCCTAAGCCGTGCACCTCTCTGCGAAATTTCACATCCCCAAGGCAAGCCACTAAGGACCGATCGCCCATTGGTGATCCATCAAAGCGCCCAATGAGTGCTAGAGAGGAAGCGATGTTCATAGAACCTATCTCATGGTGGCCACCTTATGTTAAGCTGTGGAAGCCCTCTATGCACAAGCCACAGAACATCGATACTGTGCAGGAGTATCTATAGATGCCATTTATTCCTCAGGATGTCCCTCTAATTGGCGAAATGTTCGGAAATGTCCCTTACATAAAGTTCAATGATTATGATCTCGCTAATGAAGCAACGTTCCTTAAGCTCGTACTAGAAAATTACTTGGAATGGGTGTTGTACGAAGATGTACCAAATGTGGATCCAATGCCCTAGGCGCGTGAGCTGCACAACGTAGGAGTCCTCAACCTACTCAGGATTCCATATTTCGGGAGGTACCCCATCATAGGAATTTGCGTGTGCCAGCTGCTGGCCTTGGTCCATGAGGGCTACCTGTGGATTTAGGGGAGGATTCCTATAGATGCCATGCTGATCCATCGGATCACCAACTTGCCCAAGAAGGGGCCCCATCCGATGAGGGAATTCAGGAAGAGAAACGAGTTAAAGGTGGCACCTGATGTGAAGAAAAAATACAAGGTAGGATGGGATAAGTAGGGCTTTTTTGTCCAGACCATTGCTGACCCAGCAGTGTGCATGGGCTTCCTCATTCTCGGATGTAATCTTATGAGGAAGTGCCGACCGAAAATTATCCTCACACACGTCATTGCCTTAATGGGGCAATGTGAAAAGGGGATGTTGTATAGTTGGTTGCAGTTTCTGGAAAATGTGTGCGAGGTGCAAGAACTAGTGAAGTAGTTATGCTACTCATGGCTTCCATTGCTAATTGTCCTGGTGGCATGGGAGACCCCAGATGATGTGGTCCTTCCTAAAATTGAGCCAAGCATATGTGAGGGGGAATACTACGTGAACTTATGGGACTCATCAAACCCCTGGCGAGTCGAAGAAAATAAAATCTTTTGGGTAATTTTTGCAGGTGCACTGGCCTTGGCCATCCATTCCAGACCACCACTCTCGCTCGCAGTCCATGAGAAGTATAAAAGCACCACGGAATTTCAAGTGACCATGCACAACATGCAGATTAAAGCACATAAGGACTCAAAATGCTACACCTTACCTTGTATGGTCACGGAGGCAGAAGTTGACCATGTCGTCGCAACATGGCCCAATGCATGGAAGATCGGACTTGGCTCTACCCAGCCCATTATTCCGTCCACGTAAGGAAAGGACACAACTCCAAAAGATATGGCTCGCAAAGACACAATAGAGTCGTGCACAAAGACAGGGGGAAAAGATACTAGAGCTGAAGTAGAAAAGGACCCAGAGGAAGAAAAAGACAAAGATTAGGAGTTAGGAGGAGACTAGGAGGAGGTGGACCTCATTGGTTTGGATGGGCTCAATGGGGATGGGGCTGAGTCTTTGTGCGGTACCAAGCGAGGTGGAGAAACATCTAAAGGGTCGCATAAGAAGAGGAAAGGGTCCAAGGCAGGAGGAGAGGAATATGTTACTTTGACAGAGGAGGACTTCGAAAAATTTTTAGATGCAGTCGCTTCATCATCAAAGGACCATTGGAACACCATGGAGACCCAATAAAAGGCTGTGGTGGAAGCTTTGTAGTCGATTTTGCAGGTCCTACAACTAAAAACAGATACATTGCAAGCGAGCGTGGATTAAGCGAGGTTGGTGCAAGCGAGCGTGGATTGAGCGAGGCTGGTGCAAGCGAGCATGCCATCTACTTTGATCGTCGCGACTACCAGAAGAAGAATCTGCCCCTTCCTGGGTGCAGAAATGTCCATGGAGCAAGCAGAGCTATGCGCGCAGGTCCAAACCTGCCTCGAGGTCGACATCGACCTTGCGACGTTTCCAAGTGGGCAGCTCCATGCTCTACACATATTTATATCTACAGAACTACAGAGTAGAGAGGCTCACATGTAGCAGCAGATCAACGAGGTCGAGCAAATTGTAGCAACAAAGATGACAGAGTCTACCCAGGCTCAGATAGCGCAACAGGTGGCTGTACTTCAGCATGTAGAGCTAGAGAGATTCATTGATAGGTTATGTAGCAAGATTCCCGATGTAGTCATCCTGGCCTCCATAGTGCCACAATCCAAAATCGAGAGCCTGGTCGCAGCCCTCAAAGCTTCCAGGTTCGAGATCCAGAATGTCAAGGCTGATTTTGAGTAGCAAATTGCTGCATTGCAGGCAAAGCTGCAACCTGAGACCCCCCTAGAGGTGCGTACGCAACAAGCTACGCTAGTAAAGACAACATTTGCCAGCAGCTCCGTGAACGATGAGAAGGGTTCAGAGCTCCTAGAGAAAGCCATGGGACTATGGACCTCTGTGCAAACAAATCCATTAGTCAAGAAAATTACCCAAGAGCTGCGCGTGAAGGAGCAGAAGTTTGATGAATTGCAGGAGGCTTTGCCTACATTCATATTTGCTCAGAAAATGACGTGCCTTCATACCAGCCGGGCGTTGTGGGACAAGGTGGAGGAGCTCCACCACAAGAAGAAAATAGTCACAAATCATATGAAGCCATGGGCGGATGAGGCCATGAAACTCTCTCAGGACCTTGATCTAGCAGTCCGGAACCTGAACCAGAAGTTGCAGAGCATCACCTTGGCCACTAAAGGGCCGACTTCAGAAAAACTAGTGGAGACCGCGGAGAGCATAGTAGACCAAATTGTAGGTGTCTTGGCACCATTTTCAGTTGCTATCGAGGAGATCCACGACAAAATGAAGAATCCGGTGCTAGTGTGAGTCGGGACGAGTCAGAAGATTGTGTTGGGGGCCTATTGAAGCGGGGTCCCCTAAGTCCGAAGAACATTTTTTGCTATATTTTTGTAATAGTTTAGTCATGCGCAGGGGATTTGGGGTGGGTCAAATCCCCTCATGAATTGTAATGGGTCAAAAGGGTAGATCAAGGGGCCGCAAACCACGTTTTTCAGATCCTAGAGTAGCACATGCTAATAGTATAAATAGATGTCTAGATTGAGTCTAAGAATGTTGTTTTTGGATAAGTCTAAATATTGATATTAGATCTGGTGACTTTGTGATAGTTTGTGTGGATTGTCTAAGTGGAAGGCTCCTACTGGCTATGTGCGCAAAGACCTTAGTCCTGCTGTGTCTGGACTACGCTAGTTGTGTGCACGGGTTGTTGAAGGGTTTTGTATGAAGGATCTAAATTGATATCAATAAAGGAATGTTGTTACAAATATTTGAGTTCTATATGCATCTATTGTTTATGTTATGAATGTTTCTGCATCTTATTTCTGATTTCTGTACTGTCTGCGAATAGATCTCTTGCACAACTGTGTTTGGATTTATATGAATTATTATTAGATGGATCTAATGTTATAAGGTCTTGATATTATGCGTTAAGTGTTATTATTTTGATTCTGGATGCTATGTTAACTTGTGCAAGGTATTATGCATATTTGACCTAAATTTGTCTGTAAGGGTTTACTGGTTAGGGTTGCTGTTGCGAAGGTTTGTTTATGGTTATTTTAGATCTTAAGGCATCCACATCATTCAAACCTATCTCAGGGTGTGGAAAACTGGTTCTAGCACCCCCCCATACTTCTTCGGGTGAGACTTTGACTTACGCAAGTAGGTCACTGCTGAAAGGGCCAATAGTAAGAGGGTTTTGTTGGTTAACCTCAACTCCGAACCTAGGCCAGAACCCCTCAAGACAACGACACTTTTCTTATATTACGAAAGGGATCACAATATTCTAAGAAAACCAATAAAAGGAGCTTCAAATCTTGTGACAATAATGAACAAGACCAAGTAAGGCTTCAAAATTTGGTATAGGCCAAAATTTTAGAGGGTATTGTAGCAACTACAACACTTGGTGACAAACTGGTATAATTCCAGCTTCTATGTCTCGTTTAAATTCTCTTGTGTATTGCCTTATTTATTTGTGGAGTATTGATTCATCATACAAATCAATTTGGTTTCCCCACTTACCCCGTGAATAGACGAATATCTCGTCATGCCATTTCTGTTAACTCAACATACATTCAACATTATCACAATGTTTCAAGCAGGGAAGGGTGGTGAAGCTCGCGAGTTTAAGATTTTGAAAGTATAATTTTTTCAACTCTGGTGTATCTCCAGTGCCAGCAGGCCTGGACAATACCCCGACGGAGTCACTATAGGAACACAAACATTGCTCCACTGCTAGCGAGCCTAAAAAATACATTGAGGAGTTGTTTGCTTTACCTCTCTGTGCAAGAATCCTTTCTCTTATTTCGCCTTTATTTTAATTTTTTTAAAGAGGAATGTGCATTGGCACTTATTAATTTTGGATGGAAGAGGGATCCCAACATATTGAGAGTGATGGCAAGTGCCCTGCCAAAACCATCAATTTCCACTCTTTATGCATGCAGAATTCTTCGGTCATTCATAAACTAGTTTAATGCCCATATTGGCAAACTCAAATGTTTCGGAAGATTTATTAATTAAATCTTCAAATGAAGATTCTTCACTCTAAAAACCGTGGTTATAAAAACCAACAACTCGAACTTCATAGGTGAAAGTTTCTTCTTTTTGCAGACATATGGTTATAAACCATATTAACATGTGCTCGCAATTATGCATATTATTTGGTTGCAATGTGTATTCGCACCACACTTCATCAAAGGTTTTATTTGCATTTAACCTAAGGTATCAATATCATGACATCCGCTATGAGCCTATACTTTGATATGACTCTCGGCCCCACAAAATATTAATTTATTGCATGCCAACTCTATATTACAAATTAAAACTTTATAATATACCTTTCTTCGCCGATAAATCATACATTTCAAACAACATTCGTTTGATCATCCATCCTTCATCGGATCAGATGGCTGACAGGCTATCACGCTCCACTTTGATGACCACCATCGTTGATCTATACCTTTGTAAATATCTAATCAACTTTCTGTATGAACGTCGTCGGATCTCCTCCGATCAAGATCGAATGGTAATCACATTCAATCTGCTCTCGGACTTTAAAAATCAGAAATCACGCGATAAAAGTGGTATTGGAATACCAACTGTGCCACGTGTTGAACGCTGGATGCTATCGCATGAATTTCTTCAATACCTTTTACCACTCCAGGCTTAGTGCAAAAACCATATGTGGTTTTACGAATCCACCTTCACGGTTCCCTTTAATTCATGGTTTTGCCTCAAACTCTTCTACGCTTTCGATTCCGTTTCATTAAATTGATTCCCAATTCATCGACCCGTCCAATGATTTATCCGTTGCTCTTTCACTGTTTCATACCACTGCTACGTATAGAACAGATTTCATTCTATTTGCAATTGCAAAACCTCCACATTGGTTTAAACTCGATCCTTACAAATCTTATTAACAGTAAGCCACATAGACTTCAAGCCCCCTCTTCACCGTTTATTACGCAACAACGTATATAATCAATCCTCTCACGCATTTCCACAGAGAATTAGAATTCTATTCGTCTTTGTGCGTATGGGAATCGCCACAAACTAAACCAATTCTCTACGAATCTTTCGTCAATGCTAACATCTGGAATATATAACTCCAACTCCAACTTCTAAGCCAAAGCTTAGTATTCAATCGGATACCCTTTATAAGACCTGATATATTCAAATGTCGAAGTCTGTATTGGAAACTAAATTTCGCTCCATGTCATCGACCCTTGCAGCAGTCGATGACTGCAATCTTCCTTTCGTCTTCTCAAAGGAGTGTACAAACCCTTCATGCATTCAGTTCAAAACACAATGTCGACATTAATTAACATTGATTCTTCCATCATATGCAGAGCCTCATCTCAGAGCCCTATTACAGAGTTTCTCATATACTTATCCATAGAAACTCAAACACTCCTCACACAGAATTCGATCAAAGAATACACATATATTTCAGAATTAAATTCCTTCATTCATATATATGAAATCAAATACAAAAGAATTCTTGTTTCTGGCTTGATTTTCAAATCATTGGCCCTCTTCAACTGTCCGTAGGATTACAGGAACAAACCCCTGTTTTCCCTAAAACTGAATCCCTCACACTCTCTCCAGATCTCTATTTTTCTGCCTTTAAGGCTTGATAATTTATACAAATTAGGATGAACCAATTTAGATTCAATTCCTTCAATAACTCAACAAAATCTTGTAAATCTGCAAACTCCTAAAATCTATATTCTATCCCTAAAATCTTGAAACTGAATCTAACTTAGGATTTACAATCAATTCCTAAATATCTCAAATCTAAACTATTTGATTTCCCTCATGTTCTCCAATCATTCGGGAACATTTACAAATTCCTTACACTAATTAAAATCTCATTTAGTCACTCAAAACCCATTAATAATTACATAAAAATCAATATTCTCTCAAAAACACAAGATCCCCTATGTTTAATAAAATACAAGGCATTTTCTGAATCTAATGCCCCTGCATTAGACTCCCAAGGTTAAAAATGATCATGATATTCCGATCATGTGCTTTAAGTCTTTGTCTTCCTGGATCCCACACTTTGTTTTGTAACTGATCACCCGCTGCAACATTCCTCTTTTGCACTTCTCCAGGCTTCCATATCTTATTCTGCATCTTCCTTCTTGCTAAGCTTTCACAGTCTGTGACTGTCTTCTTCTGAGACACTTTCACAATCAACCTTCTTATCAATTCAATTTCCCTTTCTAATATGTCTTCTGACTGCTGGATACTGTTTCCTCTTGATTGCTGAACTCTTACTTCTGCTTGCTGAGTTCTTTCTTACTGAAATCTTGCTGCCACCCTATCATCCATACCCTCTTGTTTTCGGCTACTGAAAACTTCTTCCTGATTGTCACTTGTGACAATTTCTTTGTTCTCTGACTTCAACAATTTTTTGGACTAGCATTTAAATTGCTAGTCACTGTCATCATCTCTTTTCTTCTCCTGGACTAAATATTCTTTATTCCTCCCATTAGTACCTGAAATCATAAAGCAAACATCAAAGTTATAAAATCTTTTTGTCTCTTCCTCTTCTGGAAACACTTCAAATTGATGATCTGACATTTCCTCCGGCAACACTTTAAATTGTTGCTCTGACATTTCCTCCAGCAACACTTCAATTTGATGCTTTGTAATTTCTTCCAGCAACACTTCAATCTGCTGCTCTGTCATCAGCACATCAGTATGCTGTTTCCAATCCTTCAAATAATTCTTGAGACTGTCAACTAGTCTCTCTTCTGCATCATCCTTCTCAAGGATGTCTCCTTGCACTGGTTCATAAAAACGAACCTTTTCATTCTCATTCAAATATGCCTTTACAATCTAAACACTTATTCTCTGCGTTTCTAGTCTCTACTATAGAACACTTAACTCATGCCATAAATTTGTTATCTCATCTGAGAAAACATTTATACAATCTTCAATATCTTCCTCTTTATCACAAGTCAAGTTTCATGCTATCACCATCCCTTCATCTTTCATCAGAATAGAATTCTGATCTCCCATCTCTGCAATAATTTCAGTTATATTTCCATCAATTTTCACTTGGCCATTTAATAAAATCAATCTTTCATCATCATCATTAATAAATTTTTTATCATCATCAGACATAACTGTCATATCTCCATTGAAACAATTTCTTTCACAAAACAAGGAATTTATGAATTCCTTTTGTTGCAGTAATTCAGTTTGATCTTCATCTGAAAGATAATCATCATATCTTGCTTGGAAACTTTCAGCTTCACTCATTACAGTTTCATCACATGAACTGTCTTCTTCAATACCTGCATTCACACACAACTTGTCAGTTTTAAAACCATAAGACCTCACAGTCTCATTTGATGACTTAATCACCAAATCCTCCTGCTGTTCCAAGCCTTCTATACAATTCCAAAATTATTTAATGGTCCTCTCTTCAATTTCTTCAAGCTGTCCAATTGATTTCTCAATTTCTAGCTTTTGGCCATCATCATAATTTAAATTTCTTCCGCTTCCAAAACTTTTCCTCAACTGTGTATGGACATTTTAAAAATATCTGGCTGTCTCATTTTCCTCCTTTGTGAAAATATCAACAGTTTTTCCTTCTCCACATGTTCTTCCTGCAAACATAAAAAAATTATCAGATGTAAAGTCATTCGACCTCTTGGTCTCACTTGAATTTTCAGTCTTCAAGTCTCTCTCCAAATACTCAATCATTCTGAGTAATTTCTCTTTCAGCCGAGCATTTATCATCTGCTCTTTCTTCATCTGTAGCCTGTGCCACTTTATCTTCCTTCTTATAAGAAATCCACATCTCTGGTCTTCCTCTATCATCATTTTCAATTTGTTGAACTGCTCCCTGATCTCAGCTACCTCTTTCTCATACTCTTCCTTCCTTAGTTGTCTCTGTATGCCATCTATCTTGGCATCCTCTTTCTTCATCTTCATTTTGTGGTGGCCTCTCTAAGAACCTCTACCATCTCTGCTATGACTATCAGTAGCCATCTTCTCCTTCATGAGTTCTCACTCATTCATCACGGGCTGCACTGAAACCTCTGCAATAACAAGTCCTCCTTGTTACAACTTACCTCACCAATCCTTTCCTCTGGATTTGGTCTTTTGGCAAGCACTGGTCCTCAATATTCGGGAACCTTTTCAGCATTCTCTCTCTACTCCTTTCAAGCTTCACTCATCTTCACCCTCTCAAGAACACAACTATTCTTTTCAACCAACCTCTATTGGAATTTCTCCAGGTTCTGCCACACTCTCCTTTCTCCTTAGAAACCTTCACTAGATTCCTTCATCACTGATTTTCAAAGCTGTGATCTTCTTGCTGAGATGCTCCTCATTTGTCTGCAATCTACATTTGCAAACAAAATTCTCAAACAAAATCAAAATTCCTCACCTTCAAGGTTTGTTCAACATCCATTTGCAATTGCTTCTGCAAATTCTTCAATACTCTGCTGCACTACATGCTACCCTGTCAGATTTAAATCTGATCTCCTTGCCATCACCATTGTACCTGTGTTCACATCTTCAGAACATAACTTGGAAATCTTCAAAACACTTTTTGCTTTTAAACTTCAGTTTCTGCAAATCATACCTTCACTACATATTTTTTCAAATCTGTAATTTCTGTTAAACAAATTTAAAAACCAAATTTTCTTCACTGCTTCAATACACATGCATTTCAAAAATTAATTTTCAAAGAGCTTATCCCACTTTGATACCACTTGATGGTAGGTGCCCTACCAAAACCCAAAATTTCCACTCTCTATGCATGCAGAATGCTTCGGTCATTTATAAAATAGTTTAATGCCCATATTGGCAAAATCAAATGTTTCGGAAGGTTTATTAATTTAATCTTCAAATGAAGATTCTTCACTCTAAAAACCGTGGCTATAAAAACCAACAACCCGAACTTCATATGTGAAATTTTCTTCTTTTTGCAGACCTATGGTTATAAACCATATTAACATGCGCTCGCAATTATGCATATTATTTGGTCGCAATGTGTATTTGCACCACACTTTATCAAAGGTTTTATTTGCATTTATCCTAAGGTATCAATATGATGACATCCGCTATGAGCCTATACTTTAATATGACTCTCGGCCCCAGACCATATTAATTTATTTCATGCCAACTCTATATTACAAAGTAAAACTTTATAATATACCTTTCTTCGCCGATAAATCATACATTTCAAACCACTTTCGTTTGATCATTCATCCTTCATTGGATCAGACGGCTGACAGGCTGTCGCACTTCACTTCGATGACCACCAACGTTGATCTATACCTTTGTAAATCTCCAATCAACTTGCTGTATGAACGCCGTCAGATCTCCTCCGATCAAGATCGAACGATAATCGCATTCAATCTTCTCTCGGACTTTAACAATCAGAAATCACGCGATAAAAGTGGTATTGGAATACCAACCGTGCCACGTGTTGAACGCTGGATGCTATCGCATGAATTTATTCAATACCATTTACCACTCCAGGGTTAGTGCGAAAACCATATGTGGTTTTCTGAATCCACCTTCACGGTTCCCTTTAATTCATGGTTCTGCCTCAAACTCTTCTGCGCTTCCGATTTAGTTTCATTAAATCGATTCCCAATTCATTGACTCATCCAACGATTTATTAGTTGCTCTTTTGCTGTTTCATACCACTGCTACGTATAGAACATATTTCATTCTATTCGCAGTTGCAAAACTTCCACATTGGTTTAAACTCGATCCTTACAAATCTTATTAACAGTAAGCCACATAGACTTAAAGCCCCCTCTTCACCGTTTATTACGCAACAACGTATATAATCAATCCTCTCGTGCATTTCCACAGAGAACTAGAATTCTCTTCGTCTTTGTGCGTATGGGAATTGCCGCAAACTGAACCAATTCTCTACGAATATTTCGTCAATGCTAACATCTGGAATATATAACTCCAACTCCAACTTCTAAGCCGAAGCTCAGTATTCGGTCAGATACCCTTTATAAGACCTGATATATTCAAATGTCGAAGTCTGTATTGGAAACTCAATTTCGCTCCATGTCATCGACCCTTGCAGCGGTCGATGACTGCAATATTCCTTTCGTCTTCTCAAAGGAGTGTACAAACCCTTCATGCATTCAGTTCAAAACACAATGTCGACATTAATTAACATCAATTCTTCCATCATATGCAGAGCCTCATCTCAGAGCCCTATTACATGTTTCTCATATACTTATCCATAGAAACTCAAACACTCCTCACACAGAATTCGATCAAAGAATACAAATATATTTCAGAACCAAATTCCTTCATTCATATATATGAAATCAAATACAAAAGAATTCTTGTTTTTGTCCTAATTTTCAAATCATTGGCCCTCTTCAACTGCCCGTAGGCTTATAGGAACAAACCCCCGTTTTACCTAAAACTGAATCCCTCACACTCTCTCCAGATCTCCATTTTTCTGCCTTTAAGGCTTGATAATTTATACAAATTAGGATGAACCAATTTAGATTCAATTCCTTCAATAACTCAACAAAATCCTCAAAATCTGCAAACTCCTAAAATCTAGATTCTATCCCTAAAATCTTGAAACTGAATCTAACCTAGGATTTACAATCAATTCCTAAATATCTCAAATCTAAACTATTTGATTTCCCTCATGTTCTCCAATCATTCGAGAAAATTTACAAATTCCTTACACTAATTAAAATCTCATTTAGTCACTCAAAACCCATTAATAATTACATAAAAATCAATATTCTCTCAAAAACACAAGACCCCCTATGTTTAATAAAATACAAGGTATTTTCTGAATCTAATGCCCCTGCATCGGAGAACAGGAGAGATTTTTCCTTCATAGAAGCATATAGATACCTCTGTTTTAGTTTTGGTTGTTTATATTTTCCCCTTCTCCCTTTCCATTGATTGGATAAGCATAAAAAAACCAAAAAATAAAACACTGAATGTAGGCACAAGGTTCCCTGGATAGACATGAGTTCATGGTTTGCCCAAAAATCTCCTTACGGATGGATCATATTTTCCGTCGAAACTTAATAGGCCAAAATACATAACCAGTACAAGCAATACGTACCAAAGGCTAACCAAATGTTGAAGTGTCGCAAGGCTCCTTAGACTTCAGCCACACACAATCTCAGAAACTAACACATGGACAAGGACAACACTTATTCACACAACGGGACAAGAAACAAAGAAAAAAACAAGAACAAGAACAAACAAAAGAAAAGAAAACTATGTACATAGTGTAGGGCACAATCCCTGATGCTCATTAAAAATGATGTTTCAGATCTTGGACATTGATAGGGAGAGAGTCAGTCTTCCCATCAATTGATTGAAGACGATAAGTGTGTTGTCCAAGATTCTCATGTACTGTGGATGGTCCAATCCATAGGGACTGAAACTTAGTGTGTTTTCCTTTTTCTTCATGGGCTTTGTCCCACTTCGAGACTAAGTCACCCACACTAAAGTTGTTCTTCACTATAGAATTATTGTTGAACCACCTCTTGATACAATTCTAATGAAGTTAAAAATTTTCTTTGGCTTTCAATCTCTCTTCCTGACGCTTATGAAGGGTGTACATCCTATGCTGCACTAACATACAAGGCTTGCCTTGGGATTCTTGTGAGAGTTGGAGAGTAGGAAAGTAGATGTTTGGTAGGAGGATGGCTTCTTTTTCGTATACTAGGAAGTAAGGGGATGTGTTCAGGTAAGGCTTAGGCGTCACTCAATGAACCCACATATCATTTACCAAAGGAGAGTGCCAGTTTCTCTGCTCAGAGAATATGGTATTCTTAATGATGCATACCGGGTTATTATTCATAGATTCAATGCGACCATTTCCCTAAGGGTAGTTGTTAGCAGAATGCTTCAATGCAATTCCATTTTCCAATGCAAAGTCATAAATTTTTAATGATAAGAAATACGTTGCATTGTAAAAAACAAGTGAAGAAGAAACGTCGAACCTGGAAATGATGTTCTCACATATAAATTTGATGAATTCATGATCATTCACCTGTTTGAGTGGAACTGCTTTTTCCCACCACATGAAGTAATATGTGGCAATGAGAATGTAGTGGTGTTGCTTTGATGAATGTGGAAATATTTCTCCAATAATATCCAAGCCCCACTGTTGGAATGATTCTTCCACTACAATAGATTGCAGTGGGGAAACTGACTTATTGTTTTTGCTGACACACCATTGAAAAATTGAACATTTGTGAACATAAGAATGATAATCCTTAAATAGTGCAGGCCAATAAAAACTGGCTCGCATGATTTTATATGCTGTTTTGTTTCCCACAAAGTGTCCCCCGACTGGTCCATCATGGAGATCACGCAATACCTTCTCTTTATCATGCGCGTCTAGACACCTAACCAATACTCTAATATGTTGCTTTTCGAAAAGCACCCCATGCACCAACTGGTAAGATAATGCTTTAAGCCTTACTGCCCTCTTCTACCATGTGGAAAATTGGGAGGGCACGGTGCCTTGCTTAAGGTATCGACGCACATCCACATACTCGAGATTTGTGCTAGTATTGGGGATGGTTCACTCGATGTTGTATATTTAAATTTCTTGCTCCCACCCTAAAGGATATTATCCTTATTTTACGTTCAATAATTCTTCTACCTGTGGAAAAATACCATGGCCCTTGATTGTGTGAATTGGTTTGATTTTTAAATCATATTCCTGCAAACCAATCATCCAGTTCACTCTCCTTTAACTCAGCTATTTTTGAACAAGCAATGATCAGACTTTTGGGTATGGAACATGTTGGTGTCCCGTGTTTTGATAGTTTGGAAAATCAAAATACAAGGCAACATCAAAACCAATCTTTAGAGTCTCAGGATCTAGTCCTCCTGTTCTTAGAGAGGGATCTCTCGAATGTTTGTTTGCGAAGGTTTATCTTGTGTGCTTAAAATATGGATTTAGACTAGTTATTAAGTGTAGGTGTTTGTTTGTTTGTTTGGTTGGATTGATACAACAGAACATGAAAGGCCTAGGAAAGATATATATAATGGAGGAACATCTAGTTCATTGGGCAATGGAGTCAAAAAGAGGTCATAACATACTTATCGATGGATATGGGATATTAGAGGGAAAATCTAACTTGGCCACAGGATCCTTTGGTCTTTGGAATGATATGGACATCAATGATTTGAAAAGAGAAGTTTAACTCTCAACAAAGGGAATTTGAAAAAACAATTTGAACAATAAAGAGATTTTTGATAGACAGGGCTAACCATGAATTCTACAAATCACACCTTTAAGCAAACAATGATTTCAAAACAACTTTTAAAATGAAATCTAGACTGGGAACACCCTATTTCCTCAAAGATTGGCTTCAAACACTTAGAAAACATAAAATATTCATTGATAACTGCAGTCATAGAAGAGGGAACACCTAACACATCTATGATTACAACTATAAAGACCTTTGAGACAACTGTTTAAGTAAGGACAAAGGGCAAGATCAGAACAGACCTCCTTGACTCACTGTAAACAAAAGATTTCAAAGGGAGACTTCAATAACAGTTTTAGAGTGGCAGCAGACAAGCAGGGGGAACCATAAATCATGTTGAAACCAACTATTCGAACTATTAAGGAAATGAACAAGCATGAATACTAAAGAGAGAGGTTAAAGACTCTAAAATACTTCAGCAGAAGAAAACATGAAACAGTGAAGGATGAATAGGTCTAAGGTGCTTCCAGGAGTCATTTCTTAGCCTAAAACTTTCAACCTACTGTAGTAATAAATTATGGAACATAATGAAAACAGGGGAAAACATTAAATAGTTCAGAAAAATTCACCAAAAACCAAGCTCATGGATCCAATGATAGAGCCTTCATAGTAACAAGCATGAAACAACATCATCAGGACGTCCAAGACTTCAATTTCTTCTTCAACTTCAACAAACTATGTATTATTTCAGAGAGTTCCAATATTACAACTAGTGATCAACCAACAATTCCTCATCTTCTGCTGAAGTATTTATAGAAGGATGAGGAGGTGAGATCTGATAAAATATCTCCCAAGACAATTAATACAGACTTAATGAATTCTCGGCCTTTGAGAGGCTTAATGGAGAAGTTTACAGGTGTTTGTCTGTATTAATGTTCTACATTTAAGATTTAAGCTCGGTGGGAGCTTTTGTTGACTTCTGAGGCTTTGTGTCATGTTGGAGTAACTTTGCAGATATTTTGTCATTAAGTTTATTTGAAGAATTCACTGTGTGGCTGCGCTAAGGCAAATATCTGATTTTGATCAATAACTTTGGCCTCTGTTTGAATGCTTTGAGGCACAGGTGGCACTGTGGTGGCTGGGAGGAATCAATTTGCCTCAGATGTGGCGGTGGAGGCCTTTATGTCTGATAAAACACTTTGATTTTCCTTTAACTGTGTTCTAATTGGGGATTAGGATTTTGATAAACCATTTTAGACGTAATCCCCATAGACCTGTCTTTAATCCTCTTGTTCTGATATATTTTGTCTTCGGCACTGATACTCTCTTACTGTGCTTGACTCATGGTGTTTTGCTGGTGTACATGGCTACACAGGGGTGATATGGCATCAATGCCTCATGAAATACTGATGAAACATGGCTTTTAAACCTGTGAATGATTTCTTCTAACGAGACGAAGGCAGGGGGATCGTCACCCTCTGCCTCTGAAATTCCTTCAGACAAAGCGGAAAAAACCTTTAAACCCTGCAAAAATACAAAAACGTTATGAAATCCTGCATGCATTGGTTAACTGCTTCGGAAGGCACGTGGAATGAGCGTGGCCGTTGGATGGAATCGTCCAACGGTAGAGACCGATCAGAGGAGGTTTAAGGAGATGGGGGGAAGAAATTAAATCGGATCCGTCGATCGCACAGAGATCGATGGTCAGGAGCGGAGGCGAAAAGTCAAAGCGAAACAGAGAAATGATTTAAAACCTTTGTTTGGAAAAAAATGGTCACAAAATCATGTTCGGGGTTTGGGAGAAACGTGGGCCGTCGGATGAGATTGGCCCACGCGATCAATGGCGGAGGACGGGCGCCAATAAACCTTAGAAAACATGCCCAGACATCAAACCTTTTAATAAAACCATGCTGCATAATTTTCCCGGGTCCAGATTTGCTGACTGGACTAGGAATCAGGGTGATGAATTTTGGGCCATCGATCTGCAGATCAGATCGACGATAGAGATGCCTTTAAGGACCGTGCCGTTCCTTTGTTATAGCTCGGGCATCTTCGTAGAGCGACTACCGTCCGATGAGCGGCCTCAGATCGGACGATGCACATCAATATCGTGTCAGGTCCACGTCCGATCTTTAACATGCGATGAGCGGCGATTTTTTGAACAGTGCTCAAGACACGTGTCGGGCGGTGTATGGAATCCCTGCCGATCAGGAAAAAACTGCCCTCCGCTTGAAGGCGGTGCGATGGATACCGCCCGATTTTTGCAACGGTGAACGGTTGGCGGGGACCACGGGGGCGATGGATTGCGTGCCATCGATCTGTGGATCAGATTGACAGTGGAGAGCGATTAGAACTTTTACACCGACGGAAAAATTTATTATATAATAAAACTGAAAAATTTATATACAACTAAGGTTTAGACTTTGGGCGGAAATATTTATTCGAAACGGATAAGCACCCGACTGCGGGGCTATGGGTTATATGGAAAATCATATGACCAGGGTTTATGGAGGAAGGGACTAAATGCGATCGGGCGACGCGATAAGTGCTCGGAAGGTTAGCGCTTGGTTCTAGCACCAAGACGCATGGAGGGGAAGGGTTAAAGACTTAGCCCAAGGGGGCTTAAGTCCATAATACATAAAAATTTGATTTTGATAGATTTTCAATGTTTTTCAAAGGTTTAGAGGGGTTCCAATAAGGCAAAGAAGGAGTCTTTAAACCTTATCAAAGGGTTTCGATGAAGGGGAAAGGGAAAAATCATGAAAATGAGGGATTTCATGCGGGGAAGAAGGGGTTAAAATGAGGTTAATTTAGCAAGAAGAAAGGAAAGGGAAAATGGTGCTTGCAATAGTATTCTTCCTTGGGAATCAGCAGGATCTCTGAGTGTAAAATAAGCACAACAGTGAAGATTTTGGACAGAGGCATGAGGCCTTTCAAGAGTCTTCAAGAGCCAATACTTTTTTTTGTAATAAAATTTGTTCCTTGAAGGCTCCAAAAAATAATTTAGCCACCTTTTGATATAAAAAATTTTATAGGTGGCTAACAGTGGCTCCACTTGGGGATGGTGCCTTCTTGAAGGCATCAAGAATTTCAGACTTGCATTCTCTGGGAGGCTGATCAGTTGCCTTATCCATTGGGCTGCTTTTATTTCTGTGGATGATCTTCTGTTGCTTTGAAACATATTAGCTTTCATGAACCAACAATGGAACTTCATCAATACAATCTTTCTACCTACCCAATCCTACTGATCTAACATTTTTTTCTTCATCAGAGTGCACTTGGATTGGCAAACTCTCTTTCAAAATTTTATTCTTTTGAAAGAAGGAAATCTAATCTATTTCTACCCCTTATTTTTCCATGGACTCAGATTAAACAGTTGAGTCCATATGATTCTCTACCTAATCTACTATCTATTGGGATTAAACTGTCCAACAGATTTTTATTCTCTATATTCCTACAACATAAATTTAAAAACAGTCAAGTCAAGATTAAGCTGTTTGACTTGATGTGACCTATGGCATAAAAACAAGATGCACATACACATTTATTTTGTAGAAAATTAAAACAAAAATGGGAGGTTTGAGATTTGAGATTTAAAAACATTTCCTTCCTCCTTTCTTCAGCTCTGTTTTGACTCTTTATTGAGCTGTCTTTCCTTTATTAACTAGTTCAAACTTTGGGCTGATTAGAACCAGAATTTTACATCCTTTGACTCAGAACTTGAAACAGATTTGAGTCATTTTCTCCTTGGAACTCAGGTTCAAATTTTGAGCATGTTTGAACCTTTCATTTCTATCCTAATCTACCTATTGATAAGCCAAGATTAAACAGTTTGGCAAATCGAATTTACTAACCTATCAGCAGAAAATTTAAAGCTAATTAGTCAAGATTAGGCTGTTTGACTAACTAGAAGTGTGTTTTTTAGGAGTGGAATTTGGGCTTGCACACTTTCAGATTTGTTTCTCTTTTTGGTATGGGGCTATACCTTTCTTGTTTTTACAATTTGCCCCTTTTTCTTTCTTTTCTTTGTTTTTGTATTTTTGATTTTTTCAACTTTAAAAGCAATGTCTAGACTATGATATTTATAATGAAAAATAAAATTCTTTAAACTCAAGACTCTTGGCAGAAGTAATGCTTGAGCATCCTGCCATTGACATGACCTCCATATAAGTCTTCTCCATTCCATTCTTTCAGGAAAAATGCATTGTGACCCCTCTCAGCATGAATAATATAGGGCCCTTTCCACAAGTTCTCAAACTTGCCATGTTTTCCCTTCTCTTATCTTCTTGAATCCCATTTAAGAACAACATTTCCAATTTGGAAATTGTTTGCCTTAGTCCTATTATCAAATAGCTTCTTCATATTTTCTTGGACTAATTGTGCTCTTTCATAAACTTCTTCTCTGGTCTGCTGCAAATGGATGGTTTGATTGATTCTCCTCTGCATATCATTCTCTTCGACCTGCAATTCTTGAAGGAGTTTCATGATGGGAACTCCTAATGAGGTGGGAAAAACTACGTCCATACCATAGACTAGCTTATAGGGGGACATATTTATTGAATTCTTTAGAAGGACTATCAAAATTATAAAGAAGGAATCCAACTTTATCGCCATGATTTTTATTTTGCTCTAAATGCCATGATATTTATTAATTTTGTTGGAAGATTCAGCTAATCTATTTCCTTGGGGATAGTAAGCAATGGAATGGCCCAAGGTTATGTGGTATTTGTAATAGAAATCAACCATCTTCTTAGATTTAAAAGCAGCAACATTTTCTGTTATAATTTTTCTAGGACAACCAAATCTGGATAGGATATTGGTTTCAAGAAACTTGATAATGACAGAGTCATTAGCATTCCTGGAAGTTATAGCTTCTATCCACTTGGTAAAGAAGTCAGTGGCTGTGAGGATCCACTTATGTTGAGCTGAGGAGGATGGATGAATTTCCCCAATGAAGTCTAAACCCCATTGCTGAAAAGGTGCCTCAACTCTGATAGGATGTAAGGGTAAGGGAAGAATTTTTCTTTTGCCATCAAAAATTTGACACTTATGGCAAGACATGACCAAATTTTGAGTGTCTGGGAAAAGGGTAGGCCAATAGTAACCAGATCTAAGAATTTTGTTCGTTGTGGCCTTCCAGTAGAGGTGTCCTCCACATTCTCCATCATGCAATTCATGCATGATTTTCCCTGCATCATCTTCAAGTAAACATTTAAGAAAAATTCCAACAGCATTTTTCCAATATAATTTCCCATCTAAGATGCAAAAACTTAAAGCTTTTTGTTTCAAAAATCTGGCTTTGGTTTTAGACAAAGAAGGAGGGGCATTCAAATATAAAAGCACATAAATAATGTCAACATACCAAGGAGAATTCAGAAATGTTTCTTCAATGAAAGGAGCAATGGACTCATTTATTTCTTCCAACACGTCTACCATATTCATGTCTAGTGCTTAGAAGTTAGACTCAACCATAAGTTTTGCTAATCCTTGCCCTTTCACTAGTTTGGTGGGCCTGATTTCTAAGTCATACTCAAGAATAGTTGCAATCCATCTTCCCCTTTTACCATCAGGGTCTTGACTTAGAATGTCCTTGACAACAGTATGTGGAACAAAAGAAATTATGTGAGAGTGTAAAATATAGACCCTAAAGTCTTTTAATGCTTTCACTAATGCTAAGGCTTGCTTCTCCATGATATTATATTTGAGAGGAGCATCTCTTAAGGCCCTACTAAAGAAATATATTGGTTGTTCTTGTCCCAAATCATTCTTTTGAAGTAAAACTGCAGCTATTGTATGTTCGGATGCAAAATAAAAGATGTAAAATTCTTTGGTAAAATCTGGACTAATCAGGATTGGTGTTTGAGTAAGAGCTTGTTTGACCAGTTCGAATGATTGTTTAGCTGGTAAAGTCCATTTTACATCAACATTTTTCTTAAGCATATTTGTAATGCTTTTTAATAGCTCAGCAAGATTAGGAATAAACCTCCTCAGAAAATTAATCTTTCCGATGAAAGATTGCAACTCTTTGAGGCTTCTTGGATGACTGATTTGTAATATTCCATCTATCCTTGTAGGGTCTATTTTGATTCCCTCTTCTAAAATTATATGGCCAAGAATTTTACCTTCTTGGAGACCAAAGAGTGTCTTCTTGGGATTCAATGATAAGCCAAATTTCCTACACTTCTCAAAAACTTTTCTCAGGTGAATCAAATGTTCTTCATCAGTTTTTGAGAAAATGGTTATGTCATCAAGGTAGATGATTATGAAATAGCCAATTTCTTCAGAAAAGGCTATGTCCATGGCCCTTTGGAAGGTGGCCCCTGCTTTCATCAATCCGAAAGGCATTTTGACATACATAAAGGTGCCCCAAGGTGTGGTAAAAGCAGTTTTGATTTGATCGCTTGGGAGCACTAACACCTGGTTGTAACCTGAGAACCCATCTAGGATTGATATCCTTTTTGACCCAACTACCCTCCGAAGTATATGGTCCATCTTGGGAAAAGGGTAGTTGTCTTTTAGAGAGGCTCTATTTAAACTTCTGAAGTTGATACAGAGCTTGATTTCTCCAGTCTTTTTTCTAACTTAAACTAAGTTTGATACCCACTCTGAAAATATAATGGGTACTATGATCCCAGCATCATGCATCTTTTCAATCTCTGCCTTAACTAAAGGTAAAAAAACAGGGTTTATTCTCCTTAGTTTTTGTTTAAAAGGCTTTTGATTTTCCTTCAAAGGGATTTTATGTTGGATGATGCTGGTATCATACAATTTTAGGTCTTTGTATCCCCAAGCAAAAACATCTTTAAATTCTTTGAAAAGCTTTATGTATTGCAATTTTATGTGAGCTGGGAGAGTGCTGGACAGTTTGATCATCTTGGGTTTTGCTAGATTGCTTATGTTATGCACTTCTACATTCGTTTCCACAGGCTCCATTCTCGGTTCTTTGGCTACATCGTTAAAATAAAAAAGGTGTTCTAAAGGTGCGAGACCTCTTGGGATTTTATCATTTTTACATTGTAAAACTTCCAAGTCTTCTTGGTCTGCCTTGTTAATTATCTCTGCTTCAAAAGGATTCTCATAATGATTTATATCAGCAGAATATGTCATTTCAACTTCTGGGATTTGTTCAATATACAAACAATTTTCTGTATGGCTGGATTTTGATATTGGTATGTCAAAATCATTTTCTGATTTTAAGAAATCATCTATGTGTTGGTCAGAGTCAAACACTTGCCAGTGATCTTTGTTATTAGGCACAACAGGCCTGTGTCTTACCTTTACGGTAAGCTTTTCATTTATCTCAGGTATTTGGCAGTTGCTAGCATTGAAGCTGAGTTCGTTTGCTAGATGATTCAGTGCTCTAGGGATGAAAATAAGTTCATATTTTTCAAAAAACTTCAATAAATCAAGGGCGACATTCCGATATTCCCTGAGCCTTGGATTTCTAGCTGAGTATTCTCCTTTAATTTGTTTTATGATAAGTTCAGAATCCCCTAAGATCGATATTTTTAGGGCTTCTAATTGTTTAAGCAATTGTAAGCCTAGGAGGAGGGCTTCATACTCAGCGATATTGTTAGTGCATGGGAAATCCAATTTGTATGCAAAACTTTGATTCGTATTTTGAATCCAAACACCTGACCCCGCACTAGTTTTGTTACAGTACCCATCAAAGTTTATTGTCCAAAGTATATTTTACTGATTTTCGTTTTCTTGTTGCTGTTGATTATCAATGTTTTGAATTTGATTCGAGGGAAGATTTGATTGTTCTGGTGAAATGAGAGGGTCCATGTTTTCCTTATCTTGTTGAGTGATTTCATCTTCGTTACATAAGATAAAGGAATCTAAACTCGATCGAATAGAATAGATTGGGGTGTTGTTTGGTTTGTCTATGTTGCTCACCATGTACTTCATGTGAGATTCCCTATATAGACTTCTGTTTTGGTTGAAAACAGGGATGGTGGCATAAGACATGTCCATTTGAAGGCTTCCCTGAAGTTTGGCTCCCCAAGATATTGATAAGAGCATGCCATACTTAGGGGGAATGTCAGCTACAAATATATCCATTACTAGACTCTTAGCAGGGATTTGAGCTAGATTAACACATAAATCTTTGATTAAACCCAAACATTTGACTCTGCTTGAGTCAAAGGAATAAAAATATTTGTATGGTTTAGTAATCTCTAAGCCTAAGCTTTCCATTACCACCTTGGGCATTAGATTGTGTGAAGCTCCCGAATCTAACATGGCATTGTGTAAAATTTTCTCGTGTATGTTCAAGCTAACATAGAAGGGAGGGACAACCCCTTCTTGGTATTTTCCTTCAACTTCAAGACCAAATAACAACTCAGGTTTATCATCTGTCAAGTTCAAGGTGTCAGTATCACTTCCTAAGTTCAAATCTTTCAAAACCTAGTTTTTGTACACTTCTTGAGTTACAATTTTAGCTAGGGGAATGGAAATTTTTATCTTGGAAATCTGTCCCTCGAGGTTGAAAGGAATAATTGACTTGTTGATATTTACATCTGTCTTTTCAATTGAATTATTTTCAGCAACTTTGATTTGCTGAACCTTGTTTGGACTGGTAATTGGGACAGTTTTTTTAGGACTACTAGCTGAAGTGCTAGGGGTGCTTTGTTCAACATTTGGCTGGACACTTTTGTCTTTGTTTAAATCTGGTTTCTTGGTCAAAATGTTGGTTTTCTCTACTGTCTTTTTGGGCTGGTTTTCTGCATTTTTCTTGATAGCAGTGCCAGTGTTCTTATCCTTTGAATTATCTATGCTTCCCTTGCTCCTAAGATCATATTGTTTGTGTACCTCCATGATTGCATTTTCAAAACCTAATCTATAATCATCAGAATCTTCATAGGTGTTCGTATTTTGATCATAAGAGAAGAAACCTTGTTCTTCCTCAGTGAGGAAAACATCATCCCCATTGTCTGATCCAATCAAGTTTACATGAGATTCTTCCAACCTTTCCAACTCCCTATCTTCCTCATATTGATCTACATAGTTCTGTTGGAAGGGAGGTCTAATCTGTTGGTCGCTTTCCTTTTTCTTGTCTTGATTGTTTTCTCTTCTATAATTTTGATTTCTATTTCTATTTTGATTGTTTTGAGGTTCTCTTGGTGGCAGTTTCTAATTTAAATTGATCTTTTCAAGCATCCTCTCCATCACCTTCACTAGATTGTAAATTTTTGTGTCAGAAGCTGAGTTTGAGGGTAGCAGGTCATCACTATAAGTTACCCTCTTCTCTAATCTCAACCTATTTCTTTTCTCGATTATGTTTGCTTCTACACTCAAAGCTCCTTTTTGCATGTTTTCCAAGGTTAAGTAATCTATCCCTCTTAATTCATAAGTCATTTCAGCATCAAGGCCTTCGGGATACCTTACCAAGGCCATGCCTTGGGGAGGTTTCATGTGAGGTGGGAGAGCATTGTAAACGCTATTGAACCTAGTGGAGTAATCATGGACACTCTCCCCTTTATTTCTCTTGAGGCTGCTATACTCTGCTAGTATTTGGAGAGGGTTCCTTTTGAGTTCCCATTTGTTAATAAATGTTTGATGCAAGGCAGGGAGATCATTTATGTTATTAGCAGGTAAGTTTTTAAACCATTTCTTCACATCTCCTCCTAAACTTTGGGCGAAGATCCTCATCTTCACAGTCTCATCTTCTATCTCCATGTAATCAAATGCATCTTCCATCCTATCTACATGATATTGAGCTGTTGTAGAATCTTTTCCAGTGAAGTGAGGGATTTTGGATTGGTAATCATTTGGTAAGGGAAGTAGAGGTTGTGGTAACACTAATGGGGCATACCATGTTGCCATGGCTGGAAATAAGGGTGGATTTACAAGGGGTGGGTTTACAAAAATTGGTTGAAATGGAGTGTTTTGCACAGTGGTAGTATGAATTGGAGTGGAAGAAATACTTGGGCCAATAAACTGATTTTGAGCATATTTGTTATGGAAAAGGCTAAAGTGATAAAGAAGCTAGGAATCAGGTGGAGTGGAAGGTGAGGCTTCTCTACTAAATCTCTATTGCAAATCTGCAAAGTTAAGGTCAGTCTTGTTTAAATCACCTTGAGATCTAGTTCTAAAGATGCTCTGTGTATGATGTAAATCAAAGTGTGAATCCTCTGGGACAACAAGGTTTTCGGGGACGGAATTTGTTCTTAAGAGGCTCCTATTAGCGGCTAATTTTCCAGAGTTAGAAGTCTGCCACAGAATTATCTCAGGATTGTCAATGATTAAAGGAGGATTTGGGTCTGGATGGGATCTAGTGTTGATCCTATGGGAAGCCAGACTGTGTCAAAAATGAGAGAGTTTGAGGTTTTAAGGGCTGTTTTTTGGAAATTTTACCTCTCACGATGTCTTATCTAATAAGGGACTAGGCTCATAAAATTCTTCAAGGTAGGTTAACACAGTCTTAAAGAGACCTGGGAACCTAGATGAGTAATATGCCTACTGGGGCTAGTGGAATCACCAGGTGGAAAATTTTTAGCTTTTATGAAGGTAAGATATTGGATGGTTCCACCACCATGCTTATTATGAAACCAAACTAAAATGTTTTTGGGTTTTTCTGAGTTTCTTGATCTTATAGGTTGTGTTGTGCATGACAACCACTCCATTCAAATTTTTGGTCCACCACCCCATGTAAACCTTCAAACCCCCCCTTTCGCGGCCAAACGCCTCCATGCCCCGTCTATCGTTGCCCTTTCTGCCCAAAAAAATGCATTTTACAAAGGTTAAAAGCCGAAATTAAAATCATCAGAGGCCCAGCCCCTTTGGTCTTAGCCCCCATATCCTATTCATCTACGTGACCATAGCCTGAGACTGTGTGCTAAACTCAAATACGCTCTCCGTATACGAATTTCGGGTACACTCTAAACCGTCCGATCCAACCCAATCGACGGAGCGGAGCCTTGCTTACCGTCGTGGTTGCCGCACCCACGCGCATTCCAAAAACCGGCTGTATCGTTCCGCACCACCTTTGCAGCGCTGGCGGTTTTCTGCAAAACGCAGCGATTCCACAAGTCATGTGCCACGTGTCCCTCTGTACGTCCCGAAACCGCTTCCATTTCGCACGTTAATGTTTAGTGAAAGGTCGGGCAGCGGAATCATCGTCAACCATCCGATCCTGCGTCCTCCATCCAACGGTGACTATTCTCCGGAGTTGCACGCGTTTTAATCCACGTCCATCGCGTCCCTGGCCCACTTTAGCCGTCGATTTCATTCCTGATCGCATGGCCCAGAATCATTCACATGTCTTTTTGATCACCCGAGCCTCTCACCACGTCTTCTGTTCCCTTTGGTTGTTCGTACGTCTACATGTCATCACCCCGTGTGCCCATTATATTTCCATCCCCGTCGCCTATATATATGTGTTTCATTCATATTCATCGTTTTTATTCATACATCGTGTTTAAACTGTTTTACGTGGAAAAATTACATCCTGTCTGTTTACCAAAACCTCTCTGTGATTCTGCCGTCACCCTGCATGATCTTGCCATGTAGCCATATCATCGACGCCACCATTGTCTCCACCTCCACTCCCCTTGCACCTGTGTCTGGTTTTTCTAATATATTTGCGGGTTTTGCAGGTTTGTATTGAAAAGGAGCTGCCATAATGCATCGCCTCCGTTGTAGAGGCCAAGATCTCTTCTAAGGAAAATTCTTAACAGCGAAATTTAAGAGGGAAGCTGAGGGTAGTTGCTGTGATATGACTTCATTAATGAAAGCAGAAGTAAACCCATTGAACCCTGCCGAGCAATTCAAAGGGGGAAGATTCTGGTAGCTGAAAGCATAAATGAGGTTACGAAGAATATCAATAGAAGATCGAAGAGCTCAGTGTCCGGCATTGAAAAATACAAATTCCAGTTCGGGGTTCAAGGGGACGAGAGTACCATGCACAAATACAAGCAACCTTAAGGTTTTATTGCAACAGATTTTTCTCTTCCCACCAAGTACAGAACATATGTATATTTTATTCTTTATGTCTTGTTCATGAGGAGATTTTTATCCTCAGCTTTTATTTCATGAGGTAGTAGCAGAGTACTTGCACCAGTTTAGCACCGCCAAACATGCATAGGCAGGTTTTTCTTTCAATTTCATTTTAAATGAGATCATTAAATGTATATCACCTACCTCATTCTCTAGAGTTTTCTCCTTCTCCTATAAAAACTAGAAAGAAAGGCATTGTAAGGGCTCCAGATTTCTATCAGCAAACTGTGCAGTGAAAGGCTTTGTATACATCTTGTAAAGTTTATGTATGAAGGCTCAGAGCCCGTAGGGTCTCAGTGAGGAGGAGTTATAACTGTAATGAGGATTCTGGTCTTTGGTATCTCTCAGTATGTAATTTTCTCTTATGTGTTAATATAAAATCTCATTCCATGCTATTTATCTTCTTGTATCATGTTCTAGAATGCGAGTGGCTCACTGGTCTTAAGTAAGGATTCATCCTAGTTGGTGCCCATACTTGGATTAGTCAAGTGCTTTAAATAGGCCTAGTCATGATATACTGTTCCATGTTCATTTCATCCATATTTTCTGCTATATTAGTTACTTGAGGAGGGTGCTTTTAAAACACCATTGTCACGTATGGATTCTTAGTTGGATAAGCCCATATGTGGTTTTGTTGTGTATCTGGGTATCAGCCTCATGCTAGCTAGTATCTTCTTCATGTTTCTTCACTGCATCCACCTTCTGATATTTGATTTCTGTGGCATACTATTTGAACTGGCCCTCTTTGCAGTAAGCTGTCTCTTAACTGTTTGATGTTTTTGTATTGGAGTTTTGCATGCTGTTCCTACATTATTCTTATCTTTGTATCAGCTTCTGAGAGAGTTTGGTCCCATTAAAACTAATCTCCTTGTTCTGCAAGAGATAGTAAGAGAGCTTTTGTATTGACAACCCAAGCTATATTATGAGCTCCTTGCTATATTAAGATGTCCTAGGCACTGGTCTATAGCAACTCTAGTCTGTCTCTAGGGGTGACAAACTTGTCTACAGCATCTTTCTGGCGCCTTTGCCGGGGACGAATTTGAGAATGTCAGTTTCCCTGGGCCTCGAAAAATTGTTTTCACTCTCTAATCAGGTGAGCACAGAGAGTTGAAGAGTTGCGTATCTCTCACCTTGGCGACTCCACTGTTATTTATTTGATAAATATATTGGTAGTCCTGGCTCCTTGTAAGCCACATTTGAGGTCAGATACATCTCAGTCAAAGACACCCTACGTGTCTGACCCAGAGAAGATCATTCATAAAATAATTTGGAAAGAAAGGAAATCAATTCGTGTTGAAATCCTTGAATATTTTGTAGAAGATTATCAGCCCTCTTCCTCTCAAGAAATAAAAACCAAACATCCCGATTCCACCAAGGAAAATCCCGAATATTACTCAGAAAGTCCACCTAGGGGAAGTGCCAGGATTGAAGAGGATTTTCATCCTACTACTGAGGTTGAGGAAATTAAAGAAGTTATAGAGGTAGCCTTTGTTAATCGTGAATTGTTTCCGTCCACACCCCAGACCTCTGTACAACACATTCCGATTGTTATACATACAACACTCCCTCCACCTGCCCTTCCTTCATTTATACCTCAGATTGTTGCACAACCCCCACCTCCTCCAATGGCTAATGTACCTATTTTTCTATTGAACAAATATGCACCACTGGCCTTACCCCAAGTGCTAAATGATATGCCACAGGATTATTTGAAGATTCTGCCTAGATTTAATGGAGAAAATGAAATTGATGCTCAGAAACATCTTGAGACTTTCTGCTCCTTTGCAGAGAACTTTAATGTTGAACATTTAGATGTGGTCTTAAGATTATTTGTGCAATCTTTGGATGGTGAAGCCAGAAAATGGTTCAAGACCTTGGGAAACCGTTCAGTGACCACCTGGGATGACATGGAGAATACTTTTCTCAGGAAATGGGGAGAAAATAAAGACCATGGACAGTGTCTTACTGAATTCAATACTCTTAAGAAGAAACATAATGAAGGAGTGTCAGAGTTTATCAAGAGATTTAATAAGTTATATCTAAATCTCCCTGCTGATATGAAGCCACATCAGAATGCTGCCAAATTTGTTTTCATAGTAGCATTTGACTTAGATTTTGGATTCTCTCTAAGGGAAAGAAAACCTGCTACCTTAGATGATGCTCAGTCAGATGCTCTAGAGTTGGAAGCAAACTTTGCCTCCACTGGGAAATTAAAGGGAAAAGTTGAACAAGATACTAGGAGGAGAGGTAAAGAAGAGGTTTCCTCCTCTAGCCAAGAGAAGGATTCAGACAAGATGGACGAAATAAGCAAGATGATAAAGAAGATGGTCAAGCTTGAATTGGAGGCAAAGAACCCGGCTCCCAAGAATTTTTATAATGCTCCAAACAGAGGATACAATCCTTAGTACAAAAGACCACCACTGCAGATATTGCCGAGAGAAGCAAAGGAGCGGCATGACCAGGTACCACATCCATTGTACTTGGAAGGTCCAGCAGAAGACTCCACTGAAGATGCCACTTATCAATTAGAAGATTCAAATTTTTCTTTTTCAAACAGTGATGATATAGAATGCCCATTGCAAGAAGAAGAAGAAGAAGCAGAGATTGATCATTATTGTAAACAATTTGCTGATTTCATGCAAGCACAATTCAATGTAAAATATGATCTCAGATCTTCAAGGAAGAGGACCCGAACTCAAGATCGAGAAGAAGAGCCACCTCAGAAAGAAGCACCTGCTCAAAAAGAGATGACAATGCAGAAAGCTGCAGAAAAAGGTAAGAGTCCTCTAAATACTCCTCTACAGCTTAATGATCAGATTCCTTCTTCTTCAAAAGTAGTCAGTCCTCCTAATGATGGATCTGTGTCAAAAGAAATTAAATTTTCAGCTGAAAATAAAGAGTCAAAAGAAGTTGTGATAGAAAAGCCCCCTCTTGCTTTTAGTTTGCAAAAAGAACTTGAGAAAATTAAAATTCCAGTCCCCTTGACTGAGCTGCTAAAACAACCTGTATATCAGTCTCAAGTTACTTCTTTTATGCTCCCTCCTGAAATATCAATTGTGCCTGATAGTTTAAACCTTCGAGAAGAAAGACCCATGGTAGTCTTTGGCCCACATGTTGAGGAAGTAGATCCTTCTACTCCTCCTTTTTATGTGTCTCTAGTTATTCATGACCTGCTGTTACACAATTGTATGTTAGATTCTGGGGCTTCCCATAATCTTATGCCTCTATCTGTCATGGAACAACTAGGACTGCAAATCACACGCCCATATAAAGACCTTTATTCATTTGATTCCAAAAGAGTTAAATTCTTGGGGATGATTAAAGATTTAGTGGTCAATCTGGCGCAAATTCCAGCAAAAAGTGTAGTTATGGACATTGTGGTTGCTGATATCCCAGCCCGCTTTGGCATGTTGCTGTCAAGGTCCTGGGGTACAAAAATTGGTGGGTCAATTAAGCTGGATTTAACATATGCTACCATCCCATTTTTTGGTGGACAAGAGAGGAGGTTATACAGAGAGACTAAATTTTTCAAGGTAGTTACTAAGGCTGATAACTCTGAAAATTCACCAATCTATAGTAAAGAAGGAGATTTTTCATGCTTTATGCTAGAAGAAGATCAAAATTATGTGCATGAATCCTCCTTCAAAATTAAGGATGAGCAGCCTTCAGAAAATTATGAAGCTGGAATCTGGACTTTACATTTTGATGGGGCAAATTCTAGAGAAGGAAATGGAGCTGGGGTATTATTAATTTCTCCTATAGGCAAATGGGTCCCACTGTCCTTTAAATTGGAATATGAGGCTACCAATAATGTAGCTGAATATGAAGCACTTTTTTTGGGATTACAGACAGCCAAGAATATGGGCATACAAAGTTTAAAAGTCATGGGAGACTCTGAGCTGGTGGTCAGACAAGTCAGAAATCAATGCCAAACCAAGCATCCTCGCCTGAAAGCATATAGAAATGAAGTATGGGACATGGTGGAGAATTTATTCTTGGCATTTAACATACAGTTCATGCCTCGAGAGCAGAACAGAATAACAGATTCTCTTGCTGTGGCTGCCAGTACATTCCGTCCTCCTCATAACCCACTTTTGAGATATGAAATTGAGATGCAATACAAACCATCAATCCCAGATAATGTTAAACATTGGCAGGTATTTGAAGATGATGAACAGATGAAGAGATTCTTGGAGATAGTGGGAGGATTCTCCAATATGGAGATCGATGATAATGAAGAAGAGGACGCTGAAAATTTTGAAAAAAACAAATGGGAAGAAAAAATAGCAGGCAATAAAGTGCTGCAGCTAAAAGGAAATAGCATACCTAGAGGGCTGGTGCCTCTAGAAAGATTGTTTGATAAAAACGATGTTCCATTGCAACATAATAAAATAGTAGAAGAAAATCAAGTAGAAGACTTGAATTTGGGCACTGATGTTGAGCCCAAAAATGTCAAATTATCCAAGAAGGTCCCAGATGTATATAAAGAAAAATACTTGAAGTTGTTTCAATCTTATAAAGATGTATTTGCATGGTCTTATCAAGACCTTAAAACTTTTGATGTTGATATAATGCAGCATAAAATTCCTTTGAGGGAAGATGCAAAGCCTTATAAGCAGAAACTCAAACAGATAAACCCTCTGCTGCTTCCTTCAATTGAAAAAGAAATCAAGAAGCTGCTAAAGGCCAAAATAATTGTGCCATTGAGATACTCAGAATGGGTGGCAAATCTTGTTCCTGTTCGGAAGAAGAATGGAGAAATAAGGTTGTGTGTAGATTTCAGGAATCTAAATAAAGCATCTTTAAAGGATAATTATCCATTGCCTAAGATGGACCACATCCCGCAGAAAGTGGTGGGAGCATCTAGAGTGTCAATGATGGATGGTTTTTCTGGTTATAATCAGGTAGCTGTGTTCCCAAAGGATCAGAAGAAAACTGCATTTAAAACACCATGGGGAACATTTATGTATGCCAGGATGCCATTTGGATTAATCAATGCAGGAGCCACCTTTCAGAGGGCTATGGATATTGCTTTTGTTGGAGAGCAGGACAAGTTTCTGGTGGTATATCTTGATGATATTACAGTATTTTCAAAGAATGATGATGAGCACATGGAGCATTTATGGAGAACTTTTGAAAAATGCAGAAGGTATGGCCTTTCTCTTAATCCACAAAAGTCTTTGTTTGCATTAGAGGAAGGTAGACTTTTAGGGCACATTTTTACTAGAGATGGTGTGCAAATAGACCCTAAAAGAGTTGAGGTAATAAATAGTATTCCTTTACCCAGGAATAAGAAGGAAGTGCAGGTGTTTCTAGGCCAAATTAATTTTCTGAGAAGATTCATTCCTAACTATGCTGAGATAGTTAGACATATAACTGACATGCTTAAAAAGAACAATGAGGTGAAATGGTCCCAAGAATCTAGAGATGCATTCACAAGGATAAAACAGGCATTTGCTAAAGCTCCTGTACTAGCTGGACCAGATTACAATAAGCCATTTATGATATTTTCATTTGCTTCACCTCATATTGTAGCTGGAGTCTTGTTGCAGAAAAATGAAGATGGATATGAGCAGCCTATAGCCTTTTTCAGTCAGGTATTGCATGCTGCAGAATTGAAATACAACATATTGGAGAAACATGCATATGCCCTGGTGAAGTCTCTTAAAGCTTTTAGAATGTATATTTTGCAATCTCACATCACTGCATATGTCCCTACAGCAGCTGTCAAAGACATTATTGTTCAAGGGGATAGTAAAGGTAAAAGAGGAAGATGGATTGCAAAAATTCAGGAGTATGATTTGGACATAAGGCCCACTAAGTTGGTTAAAGGACAAGGGCTAGCCAAAATTCCGTCTGAATCAAATCATTAGGCTCTAGGCATAAATTTATCCATGATAGCAAATGAAGAATCTGAGAAAGGAGAAGAACAACAAGGACTAGAGATGGCCTCTCAAAAGATACACATAAAATATCTCACTAGTCCTTGGTACAAAGAAATAGTTCAATATCTTTTAACACTCAGCTGTCCTCCAAGTTGTGATAAGATAAAATACAGAGCTGTAAGAATGAAATCACAGAAATATATAGTTGCCAATGGTGAGTTATATTGGAGAGATCCTTCAGGTATACTATTATTGTGCCTCACAGAGGATGAAGTAGAAAATATAATGATAGAATTTCATGAAGGAATCCGTGGAGGACATTACAGCTGGAGAGCTACAGCTCATAAAGTTCTGAAGGCTGGCTTCTATTGGCCAAAATTATTTGGAGATGTTTTTAAATGGGTCAGAGCATGTGATAAGTGTCAAAAATTTGCTGAGAGACAAAGGCTGCCTGCTCTGCCCCTAATTCCAGTTCATGTAAATGAACCATTCCAGCAATGGGGATTAGATTTTATTGGAGAAATACATCCTCCATCAAGTGGCCAGCATAAATGGATATTGACTGCCACAGAATATTTTACAAAATGGGTGGAAGCCATACCTGCAAGAAATGCTACAGATGCTGTAATCATCAAATTCATGGAAGAGAACATCATATCCAGGTTCGGCTGTCCAGCTAGAATTGTAACTGATAATGCACAGGCCTTTAAGTCCAATAAATTTGTAAATTTCTGCCAGCAGTATAATATTGCATTAAATCACTCCACAGCTTACTACCCACAGGGGAATGGCTTGGCAAAATCATCTAATAAAACTCTGGTGAGGGCCTTGAAGAAAACAATCAATGAGAACCAAAATAATTGGGACTCCCAATTAAAGTTTGCTTTGTGGGCCAATAGAATAACCAGTAAGAGATCAACTGGGAAATCCCCTTATGAACTGGTGTATGGGCAAGCAGCTGTGTTTCCTGTGCAATTGGCATTGCCAGTAGCACGTTTCATGCAGGAAAGCCAGGAAGAACCAGATGACATGGTCAGAAGGATTAACCAACTGGTAGAATTGGAAGAAACATGGAGCCAAGTGAATCAGAGATTATTGGAGTATCAGGAGAAAATGAAAAACATCTTTGATCGGCATGCGAAAGAAAGAAAATTTCAAATTGGAGACCTGGTTCTCAGATGGGACGTTAGAAGAGCAGAGAAGGGAAAGCATGCTAAATTTGATCCACTTTGGTTTGGACCATTTAAAGTTGTGGAACAGGGAGGTAACAACGCGTTCATATTGGAAAACTTACAGGGTGATCTGCTTGACTCCCCTGTAAATGGCCAATTCCTCAAGCCCTACTTTCAATTCTGATTCAGGCAGAGCAAGCCTGATGTACCATACTGTACTTATGTTTTTGTTTTAGTTTTGATTTTGTGCATGCACTGATAAATTATGAAGAAAAATGCTAGAAGAGCGGAAGATCAAGGTATGCACAGAAATGATCAGTGGTCTGCAGGTTCTCGCCACGTACACGGAGGAATGTACCGTCCCCAGATGGAGCCAATGTTGTGCATGAAAACCCCTCCATTCAAATTTTTGGTCCACCGCCCCATGTAAACCTTCAAACCCCCCCTTTCGCGGCCAAACGCCTCCATGCCCCATTTATCATTGCCCTTTTTTCCCAAAAAAATGCATTTTACAAAGGTTAAAAGCCGAAATTAAAATCATCAGAGGCCCAGCCCCTTTGGTCTTAGCCCCCATATCCTATTCATCTACATGACCATAGCCTGAGACCGTGTGCTAAAATCAAAGATGCTCTCCGTATACGAATTTCGGGTACACTCTAAACCGTCCGATCCAACCCAATCGACGGAGCGGAGCCTTGCTTACTGTGGTGGTCCCCGCACCCACTCGCATTGCAAAAATTGGCTGTATTGTTCCGCACCACCTTTGCAGCGCTGGAGGTTTTCCACAAAACGCAGCGATTCCACAAGTCATGCGCCACGTGTCCCTCTGTACGTCCCGAAACTGCTTCCATTTCGCACGTTAATGTTCAGTCAAAGGTCGGGCAGTGGAATCATCATCAACCGTCCGATCCTGCGTCCTCCATCCAATGGTGACTATTCTCCGGAGTTGCACACGTTTTAATCCACATCCATCGCATCCCTGGCCCACTTTGGATCGCATTTCTGCTCGTATTAGCCGTCGATTTCATTCCTGATCGCATGGCCCAGAATCATTCACATGTCTTGTTGACCGCCCAAGCCTCTCACCACGTCATCTATTCCCTTTGGTTGTTCGTACGCCTACGTGTCATCACCCCGCGTGCCCATTATATTTCCATCCCCGTCGCCTATATATATGTGTTTCATTCATATTCATCGTTTTTATTCATACATCGTGTTTAAACTGTTTTACGTGGAAAACTTACATCCTGTCTGTTTACCAAAACCTCTCTGTGATTCCGCCGTCACCCCGCATGATCTTGCCATGTAGCCATATCATCGACGCCACCATTGTCTCCACCTCCACTCCCCTTGCACCTGTGTCTGGTTTTTCTAATATATTTGCGGGTTTTGCAGGTTTGTATTGAAAAGGAGATGCCATAATGCATCGCCTCCGTTGCAGAGGCCAAGATCTCTTCTAAGGACAATTCTTAACAACGAAATTTAAGAGGGAAGCTGAGGGTAGTTGCTGTGATATGACTTCATTAATGGAAGCAGAAGTAAACCCATTGAACCCTGCCAAGAAATTCAAAGGGGGAAGATTCTGGTAGCTGAAAGCATAAATGAGGTTACGAAGAATATCAACAGAAGATCGAAGAGCTCAATGTTCGGCATTGAAAAATACAAATTCCAGTTCGGGGCTCAAGGGGACGAGAGTACCATGCACAAATACAAGCAACCTCAAGGTTTTATTGCAGTAGATTTTTCTCTTCCCGCCAAGTACAAAACATATGTATATTTTATTCTTTATGTCTTGTTCATGAGGAGATTTTCATCCTCAGCATTTATTTCATGAAGTAGTAGCAGAGTACTTGCACCAGTTCAGCACCGCCGAACAACATAGGCGGGTTTTTCTTTTAAATTTGTTTTAAATAAGATCATTAAATGTATATTACCTACCTCATTCTCTAGAGTTTTCTCCTTCTCCTATAAAAACTAGAAAGAAAGACATTGTGAGGGTTCCAGATTTCTATCAGCAAACAGTGCAGTGAAAAGGCTTCTGTATACATTTTGTAACGCTTTTGTATGAAGGCTCAGAGCCCATAGGGTCTCAGTGAGGAGGAGTTATAACTGTAATGAGGATTCTGGTCTTTGGTATCTCACAGTATGCAATTTTCTCTTATGTGTTAATATAAAATCTCATTCCATGCTATTTATCTTCTTGTATCATGCTCTAGAATGCGAGTGGCTCACTGATCTTAAGTAAGGATTCATCCTAGTTGGTGCCCATACTTGGATTAGTCAAGCGCTTTAAATAGGACTAGTCATGATATATTGTTCCATGTTCATTTCATTCATATTTTATGCTATATTAGTTACTTGAGGAGGGTGCTTTTAAAACGCCATTGTCATGTATGGATTCTTAGTTGGATAAGCCCATATCAGCCTCATACTAACTAATATCTTCCTCATGTTTCTTCACTGCATCCACTTTCTGATATTTGATTTCTGTGGCATATTATTTGAATTGGCCCTCTTTGCAGTAAGCTGTCTCTTAACTGTCTGATGCTTTGTATTGGAGTGTTGCATGATGTTCCTACATTATTCTTATCTTTGTATCAGCTTCTGAGAGAGATTGGTCCCATTTAAACTAATTTCCTTATTTAACAAGAGATAGTAAGAGAGATTTTGGATTGACAACCCAAGCTATATTATGAGCTCCTTGCTATATTAAGATGTCCTAGGCACTGGTCTATAGCAACTCTAGGCTGTCTCTAGGGGTGACAAAATTGTCTACAATAGGTTGTGAGAGTGTTCTAAATCTGACTTAACACTTAGCTAGGGTGTCAAAACATACAGAGTTCTCTCTTATGGCTTGGTAACTGAATCCTTCAAGGTTTGATAAGGTTTAAAGAGAATCCTAAGGGTTACTTAGTTTTTCACTGATTCTAAAGGTCCTATCATGATTACTATTGATTGGTAGTGCTTAAGGGGGGTTACTTATGTTATACTAGACAGTGAGTGTTTTGTTTTGAAGATTTTACTCAAGGTCCCACCGTGATCGCCATTATGTTGGTGTCCCGTGTTTTTATAGTTTGGCAAATCAAAAGACAAGGAAACATTAGAACCAATCTTTAGAGTCACAGGATCTAGTCCTCCTGTTCTCAGAGAGGGATCTCTCGAATGTTTGTTTGCAAAAGTTTTTCTTGTGTGCTTAGAATATGGATTTAGAATAGTTATTAAGTGTAGATGTTTGCTTGTTTAGTTGGTTGGATTGATACAACAGAACATGAAAGGCCTAGGAAAGATATATAGAATGGGGAAAAATCTGGTTCATTGGGCAATGGAGTCAAGAAAAGGTCATAACATACTTATCAATGGATATGGGATATCAGAGGGAAAATCTAACTTGGCCACAGGATCCTTTGGTTTTGAAATGAGATGGACATCAATGATTTGAAAAGAGAGGTTTAATTCTCAACAAAGGAAATTTGAAAACACAACTTGAACAATAAAGAGCTTTTTCATAGACAGGGCTAACCATGAATTCTACAAATCACACCTTTAAGAAAATAATGATTTCAAAACAAATTTTAAAATGAAACCTAAGATTCGGGGAACACCCTATTTCCTCAAATATTTTATTTTAAATGACTTAGAAAACATGAAAGATTCACTGATAATTGTAGTCATAGAAGAGGGAACACCTAACACATTTATGATTACAACTATAAAGACCTTTGAGACAATTGTTTAAGTAAGGACAAAGGGCAAGATCAGAACAAACCTCCTTGACTCACTGTAAACAGAAAACTTCAAAGGGAGACTTCAATAACAGTTTTAAAGTGGCAGCAAACAAGCAGGGAGAATCATAAATAATGCTGAAACCAACTATTCGAACTATTAAGGAAATAAACAAGCATGAAGACTAAAGAGAGAGGTTAAAGACTCTAAAATACTTCAGCATAAGAAAACATAAAACAGTGAAGGATGAATAGCTCTAAGGTGCTTCCAGGAGTCATTTCTTAGCCTAAAACTTTCAACCTACTGTAGTAAGAAATTATGGAACAGAATGAAAATAGGAGAAAACATTAAACAGTTTAGAATACTTCACCAACAGCTAAGCTCATGGATCCAATGATAGAGCCTTCTCAAGACCAAACATGCAAAAATATCATCAGGATGTCCACGACTTCAATTTATTCTTCAACTTCAACAGATTATGTATTATTTCAGAGAGTTCCAATATTACAACTAGTGATCAACCAACAATTCCTCATCTTCTGCTGAAGTATTTATAGAAGGATGAGGAGGTGAGATCTGATAAAAGATCTCCCAAGACATTTAATATAGATTTAATGACTTCTCGGCCTTTGAGAGGCTAAATGGAGAACTTTACAGGTGTTTGTCTGTATTAATGTTCTACATTTAAGATTTAAGCTCAGTGGGAGATTTTTTTGACTTCTGAGGCTCCATGTCATGTTGGAGTAACTCTGCAGATATTTTTTTTATTAAGTTTATTTGCAGAATTCACTGTGTGGCTGCGCTGAGGTAAATATTTGATTTTGATCAATAACTTCGGTACTTCGCTGAATTCTTCAGACATAGGTGGCACTCAGGCTGGAGGAATCAATTTTCCTCAGATGTGGTGGTGGAGGCCTTTCTGTCTGATAAAACACTTTGATTTTCTTTTAACTGTGTTCTAATTGGGGATTAGGCTTTTGATAAACCATTTTAGATGTAATCCCCATAGACCTGTCTTTAATCCTCTTGTTCTGATATATTTTGTCTTCGGCACTGATACTCTCTGACTGTGCTTGACTCATGGTGTTTTTCTGGTGTATAGGGCTGTGCAGGGGTGATATGGCATCAATGCGTCATGAAATACTGATGAAACATGGAGTTAAACCTGTGAATGATTTCTTCTGATGAGACGAAGGCAGGGGGATTGTCACCCCCTGCCTCTGAAATTCCTTCAGACATAGCGGAAAAAACATTTAAACCCTGCAAAAACACAAAAACGTTATGAAATCCTGCATGCATTGGTTAACTGCTTCGGAAGGCACGTGGAATGAGCGTAGTCATTGGATGGCATCATCCAATGGTCAAGATTGATCAAAGGAGGTTGAAAGAGACGGGGGGAAGAAATTAAATCGGAGCCATCGATCGCACAGAGATCGATGGTTGGGAGCGAAGGAAAAAATTCAAAGCAAAACGGAGAAATTATTTAAAACCTTTGTTTCGACAAAAATGGTCACAAAATCATGTTCAGGGTTTGGGAGAAATGTGGGCCGTCGGATGAGATTGGCCCACGCAATCAACAACGGAGGACGGGCGGAAATAAACCTTAGAAAACATGCCTGGACATCAAACCTTTTAATAAAACCATGCTGCATTATTTTCCTGGGTCTGGATTTGCTGAGTGGACGAAGAATCGGGGTGATGAATTTTGGGCCGTCGATCTGCAGATCAGATCAACGACAGAGATGCCTTTAAGGACCACGCCGTTCCTTTTTTATAGCTCGGGCATCTTCGTAGAGTGACTACCATCCGATGAGCGGCCTCAGTTCGGACGACGTGCATCAATATTGCGCCGAGTCCACGTCCGATATTTAACGCGCGATGAGCGGCGGTTTTCTGAACAGTGCTCAAGACACGTGTTGGGTGGTGTATGGAATCGCTGCCGATTGGGAAAAAACCGCCCTCCGCTTGAAGGAGGTGCGATGGATACCGCCCGGTTTTTGTAATGGTGAATCACTGGCGGGGACCACCAGGGTGATGGATTGCGCGCCGTCGATCTGTGGATTAGATCGATGGTGGAGAGCGATTAGAACTTTTACACCGGTGGAAAAATTTAATATACAATAAAACCGACAAATTTATATACAACTAAGGTTTATACTTTGGGCGGAAATATTTATTCGAAACGGATAAGCACCCAACTACGGGGCTGTGGGTTATATGGAAAATCATATGACCGGGGTTTATGGAGGAAGGGGATAAATGCGATCGGGCGATGTGATAAGCACTCGGAAGGTTCGCGCTTGGTTCTAGCACCAAGACGCATGGAGGGGAAGGGTTAAAGACTTTGCCCAAGGGGGCTTAAGTCCATAATACATAAAAAATTGATTTTGATATATTTTCAATGTTTTTAAAAGGTTTAGAGGGGTTCTGATAAGGCAAAGAAGGAGTCTTTAAACCTTATCAAAGGGTTTCGATGAAGGGGAAAGGGAAAAATCATGAAAATGAGGGATTTCATGGGGGGAAGAAGGGGTTAAAATGAGGTTAATTTAGCAAGAAGAAAGGAAAGGGAAAATGGTGCTTGCAGTAGTATTCTTCCTTGGGAATCAGCAGGATCTCTGAGTGTAAAATAAGCACCGCAGTGAATATTTTGGACAGAGGCATGAGGCCTTCAAGAGTCTTCAAGAGCCAATACTTTTTTGTAATAAAATTTGTTCCTTGAAGGCTCCAAAAAATAATTTAGCCACCTTTTGATATAACAAATTTTATAGGTGGCTAACAAAACAAAGATAATACAATGATTCTTCAATAAATAGGGCCAAAAGTGCTTCACCGCCTTGTATACTACATAAGCTTGTTTATCCACAGTTTGGTAGTTTAGCTCAGGTCCTTGTAGACTTGCGCTCATGAAAGAAATATGTCGCTCGTTGTTCAAGTCATCCTTCTGCGTGAGTAAAGAAACAAGAGACAAGTCAGAAGAGGTGTAGATAAAAAATACTTGGTTAAATATAGGCTATATAACGCGGGTTCTTCTGTGATAGCTTATTTGATACGGGAAAGAACATCGTTTCCCCTCTTATCACATTTGTAGATAGCATCCTTCTTCACCATCTCCTGTATTGGTTTTACAATCTGAGCAAAATAGGAGATGCATTTATGGAGGAAGTTGATCTTCCTAAGGAAGGACTACATAGATTTCTTGTTTACTGGGAAGGGAATTTGCGTGATTGTTCTGACCCTGTCCGGGTCTACCTTAATCCCACTCTTATCAATAATCAGGCCCGTGAGATTACCCCTGGACAATGTGAAGATGCTTTTCTTGCGATTGAGGGATATCTCGTACTTGTGACATCGCTTGCAAATTTTATTTAAATGGTGAATGTGATCTGACCTCTGTTTGAAAAATATAGTTACATCATCGAGATAGACCACTATGCACTTCCCAATAAATTCGTAGAATGTGATGTCCATAGATCGTTGAAATGTTGCACTAGCATCAATAGACCCAAACGACATTCGCTGAAACGCAAATCTACCCACTTTGGTGGTTTTGAGTTTGTTAGGCTCTGAGACCAAAACCTAGTAGTAGTTTGAGTATATGTCAAGAAAATAAAGAATTTAAGACCCCTATAATTTTTGAAATATTTTTTCCATGGACGACACAGGGTAGTTATCCTTTTCTGGGGCACGATTGAGATTTCAGAAATCAACACATTGACAGATTTCCCTGAACTTATTTCTGACTGGGACCAAATTTGACACCCAGGTGGAGTTCCACACTTTGTATATGATTCTACCATACAACAACTACGTTAAATCTTTCCAAATGAGAGGCTCAAGCATCGGATGCACTTTTCTTAGTTTCTGCTAGAACGACTTGGCCCCCTATTTCATCGGTATTACATGCTGGATGATCTGCGTGTCATATGTTTTAATCTCATCGTATGTCCACACGAGCACATCTCGATACTGCATGAATAAGTGGATAAAGGCTTACCGCTCTTGTGGTGTACAAAAAGTACCAAGATTGACATATTTAGGATCCTTGTTTGTTCCCAAGTTAATTTGTTTGTGCGACAATGTGGAACTATGGGTTTTGACATTAACAAGTCCCCGAAAGAGATTTTGTGGGTCATATAAATGATCTAAACATACCACACCCTTTGGTATGAGATTTCCTTTACTCATGTTGGATGCATACTGCAGTGCCTTTTCGTGCTCGTCCTCATCGATCACTGCGTCTTTGAACACATCATAGTTCTCCATGAAGCACATTATATGTTGGTCATCATTAAAAAAGTGTAAATTAATGATGTTATAAGGGATAGATGGTTTATAAATAATTTCTATAGAAAATTCGTCCCTCAAAGGTGAAAACCTAGCAATAACATTTGCTAATGCATCCACAGCTGCGTTATGCATTCTTGGAATGGAAATAATATTAAAATCTTGGAAATGTGAAATTAAATGCCATACCTCTTGTTGATAACTCTTTATATGAGGTGAAACAAAATGTATGGTGTCAAGTATCTGTCCCACCACAATTTCAGAATCACCTACTGCTTTTAAGGACGCAACGTTGAGGTCAATGGATCTTTATAAGCCTAAAATGAGTGCCTCATATTCAATAGTGTTTTTTTTCACTCAAATTCCAAGCGGCTAGAGATCAAATGTTTTCTCTGCAACAGGTCTATTAAAACACAACCAGATCTGGAGCCTTCTAGTGTCTTAGAACCATCAAAGTACATATTCCACATGTCATATGTACAAGGATCATGAACTACACTACTACTACTACTACTACTACTACTACTAACTATACAAAGGTCATTTACACCAGTTGGACAAGGAAGGGGCTCCAATTGTGTTTCTAGTGGGACTGGGGATGGTTGTACAACACCCTAGTTGAGTCTCCAGGAAGAAATTTCCGAAAACGAGTTCTGCAAAAGCCACTATTTCATTATGTCCATTCAAGGGAGTGAAATTATATTTCATGCATATTTCTGAGTCCACTCAAATCTGGTTGTTTATGCCCTTATACAGAAGCCATAGGTGTGACCAGTCTGTAGAAAAGTATCCTTGAAACTTACTTGACTAGTCTCTGCTTAACAATAGACCGTTTACATTTGATATATCCACAATCACTATGTTTATGCATTGGTGAACTTGTCTGTCGGATGATAAACATATGATCACATATTTGAGTTCACTAATTGTGTGGATAAGAGTCTTGCCCAACTGAATAATCTGCATATCTTTTTTGTTCCATTTTTCATTGATTTTCTTTGTGATAGATAATGGCATTAATTTCACTAATGCACCCGAATCAACCAAGCAATTGCGTACATTGAAATGCAAAATTTCAAATGTGAAAGGGAGTGTAGAGTGTATTCAATTCCATTGTTAAAGCATTAAGAACTAACTCGAGGGACCTAGAAGACATACCTGATCCCTTTTATGAAGGGGCACCATTACCCGTGGAGGATTTCCCAAGTGCACGTAAGAGAATGTCCTGCTGGCTTGTGATGATTATCAACTAAAACATTGAAATGTTCACACGAACCTTATTTTTATCTTAAACTATGTTATAGTCCACATCAGGAGGGATGGTCGAAGTGTCTGGGGAAGTAGCCTCACTTATGATGAGAAATGGTCTTGTCTTTGTTGTTTACAAAAGTGTTTTTTTGTTGAGGTTGCTTTCCCAAACTTGCTCTGAGTGTTCTATGCTAACTTGACTAGTGATCTAATTTTCCTTAACAAACCTTCTTTGAGTTTATGCTTCGTCAACTCTATTCTAGTGTCCGATCCTTGACTTATTAAATTATATCGATTGGTATGCTTCTGGGTTGGAGGGTCACTCAGAGGTTGTTTCTTGGTTGTATTCTTTTAGGCTGTAAGTATGCAATTGAACATATTTACTATATGCCCAACACTTGGAGTCTAATCAGTGGAAGAAATTTCTTCCTTTTCTTCTTCAGGATCAGTTTTCTCACCAGCAAGCACAACATCATAGATATGCGTAGAAAGGAAGTTCATGATGTGATTCTGTTGTTTCATGTTTTCTTGGAATTGTAATCTTGATGATATGACTAGTATGTGTCCATGCCCAACTTGTCAAGATTCAACATGATGTTCAAAGTTTGCTGGTTGGTTACTGTTGCTACCTGAATTCACAGCCCTTCTGAGCAAGTTGAATCACATACGCTTACTGCTCATGATAGTCACTTGACATTTGTTTAAGTTATTCCATCTCATTTGACATATTCTTAACCATACGAGTCAAGGTCTCAAGATTGGATGGTTCTTTCTCTTTGGCCTTGCATATGGAGGCCTGAGACCTTTTACCTGTGTCTTTGGAATCCTTTTTTGGTTCATTTTCTGAGATGACTCCAATTGCGTGCAAGTCCTTCTCAACCGCGACAGCCTCTTCATAATTTTCCATTAATGTTAGTTTCGCAATTTGCTTCACGAATTGCGCATTGATTTCCGGAAAGGAAAAAGTGTAGTAATATATGGTGATGGAGTCATGAGGTTTCATATCTTCTAGAAATATATTTAAGACACAGTTGAACCTCTGATTGAAGTCTTTCACTTTCTCTTTTTGATCCATATTTATATTACCTAGCTCTTTCAATAACATTGTGGGGGTCTTCTCATCAACAAAACTTTCAAGGAAAATTTTCTTAAACTCCCTCTAATTCTGGATGGAGTTCAGAGGTAGGTTGTGATACCATACAGATGTCTACCATCCAAGTTACATGGGAAAATTATACATGCAACATCATCGTGACTTACCTCAAGTGTTTGCAGATGTAGGTAAAAGTTTTCTAGATGGTATTCAACCTTCACTATTTTATTAGGGTCCTACATCATTAAGAGCTTCTCCAAATGCTCCAGAATCTTATGCAACATACCCAGAAGTGAAAGTGGGCCCTAAGTCATCCAATCCAGATCTTGGTCTACCATGTCTGCTTCTTCGATATCATCCTATTCTTTGTCAGATTTTTATGGCTCTTCTTCTTCTTCCTCACCTCCCAACCCATAGAAATTTAGGTGTGAGAGTACATGGTTATATCTGTTGCGATAGGGTTATCTATGTTTCCAAAAAATCTCCTAACTCTTCAAGGGTGGAAAGAACCACGTCATCAAGGGAGGAAACCACTATCCCAGTAGGGGTGGTTTTGTTCCTCTACGAATAATATGGAAGAATAAGTACTCACAGGAAAAAATCCAAATGATTTTGCCAACTAACAGGTTATAGGACAGATAGCCGAAGCTGATTATATGGGATATCAGAAGTTCAAGTGGGATGTGGTTGGGAAGAGTAACTAACTTCAGAAACACAATTAGGGGAGGTGCACTGAACGTTGCTTCCTTGATCATAAGATGAGATGTTGGGGTCAGTGATTTATCAGCCATAAAACACTAGCTTCCCTCCTTTTAGCTCCAGAAATGTTGATGGTGCTGAACCCGCCAACATTTAGGGGATCTCCCCAAAATGAAGTCCCAATTAGACTTCACACTATTTGGTGTAAGAGTCCCATCCAGAATAAAGGTTTGTTTTCCATATTCTTAAAGATATGCCTTGGCTCTGACTGTCAAAAAGAGAGAGGGGTGCATATGTACTTTCGAAAAGTAAGGGGGGTGTGCCTGGTGAATGTCCAATTGCAAGTGTGTCAAGGTTATTCTACTGTAGGGAAGAGATATAAGAGAGCATTTAAGAGAGAGGTAATAATACCACCAAGGAAGAGCCACCCATGAACCGAAGGTTCAAGGATTTGTCTAACATCCAGCGGAATAGTCCACGGGGGATGCGATGGTCATTACAACCAACAATTGGGAAACATATGCCTAATATCCTGTGGAATATTCCACAAGGATGGGACAACAATAACAACCATTACAACACATTCTCAATAAGATAAGTACTAAAATAACTAAAATAGTTCAACTATATTAGCACATGTGAAAGAAAAAATGTAACACAAACATAAACAAAATAGTCTTACAAACATTCATAGTCCATGCATGAAGAATGCGATGGCCTCAGAAGGCTTCTGTTATTAATTAAAAGTTCCAAGACACATATGTACAATGAACATCACTATCTCCAATACTGGAGCATTGGAGCCACCCCTTGCTCCACAAAAGAACTATCTTATCTCTCTAATGCTTTGCTGGTGGAGAAAAGGTTAAAAGTCCTTTGCTCATACAACGAGGGAGTATATATAGCCAAGGGTGACTCTTTGACTACCCTCATGACTGTTTGATTTCCTATGAATTTTCAACTTACATGACTCTTTACATTCCATATGTGTCCTTTGGATGTACGCTTTACAATACATTTTGAATACAATATACATGGTCCACAGTAGTGATGTGGCATATGACCACTCATGACATGACATGAAATGACATTGTTGACATGAACTACATGATGACATGGAAATATCAAGCCACTACTACTACTGAGAGTTGAGTGTCTTCGTGAAAGGGTTTTCCTTTTCACATCTGCATGCCTTGGTGATAAGGAGTCTTCCATGATCTCAAGTCTTGGATAGTGGTTGAAAACTAGTGTCTTTCTCTTTCTCCTAATCAATTAGCTTGTAAGTTCAACTGCAAGAGTGTCTTTGAGCATGATTCCTTCCCTCTTATCCTTCTTCATCATCTCACCATGACATGATATAGTACCTTTTCCTACAATTCTCTCATGACGAGACAACATCAATCCGAAAACCCCTAGCCTAAGATGATGCATTATAATCCATAAAATGAGCCCCAAAAAAGTGACAAGATAGACAGGGAGGCTGAGGGACTATGCAGTTGCACAATTTAGGTAGGAAAGGGGAAGCATTGAGCCTTGAGGGCCAAGGGACATGACTACACAATTTACGAACCCAGTGGGATAGGCTGAAGGGATGGACATTGGGTTAAATTACTACACAATTATGGGAGTCAAGGAAGGTAAGTCTACAACGCAACTACAAAGTTTAAGGGCTCAATGAATGAGCTTGAGGCTTGTGGTTTCGAAGTGCAAAGTTCAAGTTGGGCTGGAGGTCATGATTATGCAACTCAGGAGGTCAGGGTCAAGGCTTACTCACAGAAACTGCGCAATGCAGAAGTCCTGCGGGGTAGTAACTTCAAATTGAGTAATGGTAAGAAGCAAGGTCACAGCTAGAGGACTGAGAATGCGTAGTGTGTATCTTAGGGGAGGTTGGGTGAAGCTAAGTGTCTCGGTCGAGAAGTTTTCTGAAGAATGACTAAGTGCGGGACGGGGTGAGATCAATGTGAATGGTGATGAGCTTTGAGTGATCACACACTTAGAATATTTTATGACTCAAACGACATAGATCATCCATGACATACAAAAAAATAATTTCCCTCTGTGTTTCATCTTTACAATTGGTTATAACAAGTGTGACACCAAAGATACACTTTACGACGACCATGACGACACTTGTGCGGCAGTGCTCAAAGCTTTGGAAATGAGTGCGACAGGTACTTACAAGGTTAGAACAACTCATTTTCACAAAGGTGACCTCTTGGAACCAATAGAACATGCTCATAAATACAATGCGACAACCAACATGCTAAAATACAACACTTTTCTTATCTTGCAAATGGATCACAACATTCTAAGAAAACCAATAAAATGAGCTTCAAAGATTGCGACAATAATGAACAATACCAAGGAAGGCTCCGAAATTTGGTATAGGCCAAAATTTTGGAGGGTGTTGTAGCAACTACAACACAACACAACATTATCATTACTCTTAAATCTATTATAGGAAGTTGAAGGCATATAAAAGTGTGGTAAGTGTATACAATCCCGTTGAGGATATGAACGCTTGTTGAAAGCAAGTCAATATATACATAATACTAAGGAATCTTCATTGGGTCTATGGACACTTGCAAGCAGCAAAGCAAAACTGGGTCACAGAAATATGAACTAAACTATTTGTATTTAAGTCTTTGTGCATAAATCCCTTCCTTATAGTCACATTTATTGCCAAATCCCTAGTTAATCACTTTAAGGAAAATGAACTCCATTAATTTTGTTCTCTTGAAGAATGATCTTGAAAAGTTACAAGTAATCAAAGTGTTTTTCATGAATCATAACAATTAGATGCTAAAATAAAAATTCATGATTACATACAAAAATTGTGAAAAAATTATATCTTGTTATGTTTAATTATTATTTATTCTAATCTTTAACCATTAACCATTGATAGAAATAACCATTTCTCCCATTGCAATGTCAATTGTTGTAGTGTGACAACAACCCCATTAATGTATCTATATCAATAAAATAATAAGAACCCTTTTATTTTTAAACATTTAGATTCATAGCATATCTATTTCGAGCCTAAAGGGCTCATTCTTAGCAAAAAAATTATTTTCCCTTTATAAATATCTCTTTTCCATTTATATTGGATATTAGATCTCGATTACAAAATTTAGCGATACCTTCTTTCCATCCCTAGGTTTGATGCTCGAACTTGAAGTAAAGTACCCATCAAACATTTACCTCTCTGAATTCACATCAGTTAACGTTGAAGTTTCATGTTCTTGGATCTCGGGTCTTGGCTTTTTCTTTGACAACACTAGATCTTGAAATCTCGATGCTTCGACATGATTTTGGTTAAATATTGTGAGCCACCCCATGTTTTATCACGACACACTTAATTCTCTATTCTCGGATATCAAATCTCGAGAGAGATATATTCCTACACTCCTAAGGCTCCTGAAGGCTCGATGTTGATATCAATCACCCTTCACATCAACCTGAATAAAATATTATAACGCAAGAAAGCTTATTCTACCAAGTCCACTTGTCTGTCCACAGACCCAATATTAAGTTGACTTGTCACTACATTACGCAACATCCTATCCATATCATTCAACATGTGTCCTTTATTTTTTGCTAATTCATTATTACAATATTACCATTTACACATGACACGTGGAACCTACATAGAACTACCGTGTCATCTCCCTCGCCACGTCAATAAGATCTTGGATGCTTTTCCTTTCGAACTCTTTTATCTACGCTTACCCAATGCCTGACATACCAATATCGGAGCTCAAGATTCGAGATCACTTAACTATTAGCTCTAGTCCACACTAGATAGCTAATAATCAATGATTAGGGTTAATCAAGGATTAATTAAGATAAACATATATTAATAAGTGTTTTTAATATAATATTACCAACAAATATTGCAGCAAAGTTTCACGGTATTTTCATGGTTTAAATGTTACATGATACCAAATCCCTTATAGTGAGATTCACATTCCAATTTTAATGACTCTCCAATTAATGGCTTTTAGTATCTCTATAAGTACACTGCACTTCCTAAAGAAGCTATAATACATTCAAACACAAAGTCACTAATTCTAGTTTCATTTGCAATCATACTAAGTAAGACTATCACTCAAATAATTCTCATAAAATAGGGAAAAATGGAAAATATCATAGAAGCATGTTAAAAAAACATTCCAATTGTGGAAAATGTAGGATTTAGATTTAAAAATCCAAATTCTAGTCTCTTCTCAGATACAACTTATAAATTGGACACAGGAATCAATTCCTGGTTCGAAGCTTATAAATTGTTCGAGGAGGAGAGCAAGTCAGAGTCAAAGGAGAGTCAGGATGAGATAGGTGTACCAAAAAAAACTCTCCACACCATTTCCAAATCATGCTTGCATAAAATAGCAACACGTCTTAAGTTGGTTTCTTACTAGGATATGATTAGATGGGAACTAGACCATGTGGAATTTTCCACTCAGACCGTATGCCATCAGAAAGGGGTAGTTGTCAAGTCTTTTAGGCCAACCAATTTAAAAGTAATGTATAATATTCCTAAGATTTAAATTGTCTATAATAACACTTTTCTTGGGAAATTTCATGAAGAAGAATTTTTTCAATATGCCTTGAAATTTCCGCAATTGATTAAGGAATAAATATATAGTGAAAATAAAATTAAGGAAGAAATTTCCAAGGAATACCCAATTTCTCCTTGTAAACCAGGTCCTATGTATGTTGTTACCATGTTATGCAAACTATTAGGGGAGAAAAACCCCACACATCTAAAATTATATTGAGTTCCCCTCATTCATAGAACCCTTAGTGACTAAGTTTTTAATTGGGCCAATATATTGTTTGATAATATTTATATGCACATTGAGGCCTTTCAAAAATCCAAATCAAATTCAGAAACCACTCATTTTTATATGTTAGTACACATCATTGATACTATTTGTTTATCCACTCCTTTCCAAAAAATGGGTTGGTATTGTAGGTTTTAACCTTGTACAGAAATTATGTGCAAAAAAATCTTAAAAATAGAAAATAAACAATAGTGAGAGAATAAAACATAAAACATATATACATAGAGATTTTCCCCTGTATCCCAAATCGGGACTACCAGCTTGATTTTTCATTATTTTCCTTTTATTGTTACAACACATATATATACAAGCCGAAGCATTCATAAACCTGAATCCATTAACCTTGGATTACAACATAACCGTAATTCCCTTGATCGGATCTACAAAATACCAGGGGCCGAAAACCATCGTGCCCAAAAACTATGTGCAAGCCCATGTAAAAAACCATGGGAAAATCTGCCCATTGAAAAATAGGGTCCAAATTTTTTTCCCAGGGCACTGCCCCAAACCCCGAATAGGGGGGGCTGCTGCCCCCCCATGACCCCTATACTGCGCCTGGCGCATCGTACAAGGGGGGTTGTAACCCCCCCTGTGACTCCTCGTGCATGCGACTAATCATGGAAAGAATATAACACATACCCAACATTATCCCACTTGTTCTTTTCTTTTAGCAGGGGGCCACATGAGAGCTTAGTCATTAGTCTAGCTTTGCAACACCCATTGTTTCTCTACACTAAGAGAACTTCTGAGTGCTCACAGACTTCGTCAATGCATCTGCAACATTATTTAAAGTGTCCACCTTTACGAACAACACCATTTTATCCTCAACCATATATCTCACAAAGTTATACTAAACATCATTGTGCTTTGTCTTTGAATGATAAGCAGGGTTATTAGCCAAGAAAATTACACTTTGGTTATCATAGTCTATCCTTATAGCTCGCTGCACCAACCCCATACTTGAACAAAATCTTTGCAACCAAATTTATTCCTTTCTTGCATGAGTGGTTGCCATGTATTCTACCTATGTAGTTGAAAGAGCCACTACAGACTATATTTTACTCATCCAACTGACTGCACCTCAAAATAGGCTAAACACATGCCCACTTGTAGATCTTCTTGGTCCAGATCTCCAGCCCAGTCTGCCTCAACAAAACCACGGATGTCCAAAACTATGTCCAATCATGATCTTCCCTGGTAGCACAAACCATAATCACTAGTGCCACGCAAAATATCTGAAAACCCTCTTCACTGTTTTCCAATGATCCTTCCCTAGTTTTGACATAAACGTGCTCAATACTCCCACTGCAAACCATAATCACTAGTGCCGCACAAATATCTGAAAACTCTCTTCACTGCTGTCCAATGCTCCTTCCCTAGTTTTGACATAAACTTGCTAAATACTCCCACTGCATGTGCAATGTATGGTCTAGTATAGACCATGGGATACATCTGGATATCCACTGCACTTGCATATGGAACATGAGACATATACTCCACTTCTTCTTGTGTGTTGGGACACTATTCAACATACATATTTCCACCTATAGGAATAGGAACCTTCATCGGTTTACTATCCTGCATATTGAACCTCTGCAATATTGTCTTGACATACTTCCTCTAGTTTAACCAGAGCTTCCTCTTTTCCCGCTCTATCTTAATTTCCATGCCCAAAATATAGTTTGCAACACCAATATCCTTCATGTAGAATTTGGAGAACAATTGGGTCTTCAAATATTGGATAACTTCTTTGTCATTTCCAATCAACAACATATCATCCACATACAAGACCAAATAAATAACACAGTCACCAATTAATTTAAAATAAACATAGTGATCCTCTTTTCTTCTGGTGAAGCCAAGTCCATGTATATAGGTATCAAATTTCTGATACCACATCCTTGGTGAATGTTTTAGCCCATACAAAGACTTTTTTAACCTGCATACCAGTTATTTCTTACCTTTCACCGCAAAGCCTTCAGGTTTCTTCATGTATATCTCCTCTTCTAGTTCCCCATGAAGAAATGCTGTCTTCACATCCATTTGTTCTACCTCAAAATAAAATGTAGCAGCAACAGATAAAAGTAATATAATAGAAGTAACCTTGGCAACAGGAGAAAAAATATCACCAAAATCAATTCTTGACACCTGGGAATAACCTTTTGCTACCAACCGAGATTTGTTTTTCTCCACCTTTCCTTCTACATTCATATTATTCTTAAAGACCCATTTTCTCCCCATGGGCTTCCTTCCATCCGGTAACTCCACCAGATCCCATGCCTCATTTTTGTGCAAGGATGCTATTTCATCAACCATGGCCTCCTTCCAGAGTTTTCCATCCTTTGAGTCAATTACCTCCTTGGCAATTCTGGGATCATCATCAGTGATAGTTAAAGAAAAAGTTGAACAAAAAGCAGATGGACTATACCTTTCTGGGTGTCTTCTTTCCCAAACTAATCTTCTCACAGCTGGACTTTGTGGCTCTTCTTCTTCTGAATCTTATTTTGTTGTATATTTCGATACATCCTCCTTTAGCTCAAAATCTATCTTCTCAGGTTCCTATGGTAGGACTTCATGTTTAACAACATCTTTCACCTCTCTAAACTCCAAATCTCGACTGTACACAACCTTTCTTGTTTCTGGGTTCCAAATCTTGTAACTTTTTAAACCGTCCTTATACCCAATAAAGATGCACCTTTCAGATTTATTGTCAAAATTGGTCCTTTTCTCCTTTGGAACATGTACATATGCATCACATCCAAATATCCTCAGATGTGAAAGAGAGGGTTTCTTACCAGTCTATACCTCATGTGGAGTCTTATCCTCCAACGCTAATGAAGGTGATCTGTTAACCAGGTAACATGCAGTCTCCACTGGCTCTACCTAGAATTCTTGTCCTAACCCTGTACCACTGAGCATGCTTCTTGCCTTTTCAATTAGAATTCTATTCATTCTTTTTGAAACTCCGTTTTGCTGAGGTGTGTATGGAGTAGTCTTCTTCTGTGCTATACCACACTTCTTACAAAACTCTTCAAATTCCTTCTTGCAAAAATCACCACCATTATTTGTTCTCAACACCTTTATCAAGTTCTTCTCTGTCTAGTTTTCCACCAGAGCCTTAAATTCTTTAAATCTGTCAAAGAATTTAGATTTATTCCTCAATAAATATATCCATGTATTCCTTTAGAAGTCATCTATGAATGAAACACAGTACACAGACTTACCCAGTGATGGAACCGAAATAGGTTCAAACACATCACTATGCACAAGCTCTAATATCTTGCTCGCCCTCTTAGCACTAGAAGGAAAACTCACCCGTTTCTTCTTCCCATATACACAATGTTCACAAAAATCGAAATCCAGAGAGAAATTGGACATACCTTCTACCATACCATTACCATGTAGTATCTGAAGGCCCTTCTCTCCAATATGTTTAAGCCTTTGATGGCATATCATGCTCTTTTCTCCAAAGACCACTAGGCTTTCTGCTCCACTTTTAGGAGCCATAGAACTATTGCACCCATCAATAAAGTGCTACCCTAAAGCTTGTATAGAGTTCCAATCCGAACTCGTTGCATTAATATCAATGCTCCCCGAACCATCTTGTAGGTATCTTTCTCGAACATTGTTTTTACACCTGCATCATCCATCTTGCTTACAAAAATTAGATTTATATCCAATGCAGGAATATGCAGAACACCAGGAAGTGTTCTAATCCTTCCACCTTGCAGCTTCAGCTTGAATTTTCCACGTTCGACGATTTTGGCCTTCTTATCATCCCCTAAGAAGACATAACCACCATCACAATTCTCATACTCGCAGAACCACTTCCTATGGGGAGTGAAGTGAAAGGATGCACCTGAGTCAATCAACCATGCCTCATGATCTACATGTGTATTTGAAGAAGAAGCCAAATACACATCCCCACCTTCATCGGAGGTGGTTTTTGCCTCTGCAGAAGGAGCATCATCCGATCCCTTTCCTTTCTTAGGAGTTTTAGATCTACAATCCTTTTTGTAGTGCCATTCCTTTCTGCATTTTCAGCACACCTTTACAAACTTTCCTGGAGATTTATATCTCCCTATAGATTCAGATCTCCCACTTGAAAAATTATTTTGTTTATGTTTTGGGACCTTCCTTGTACAGATAAGGCATCTCCATTCTGGCCCTCCATATTTATCCATCTCATTTCCTCTGACTTGAGCTTCCACAACTCAAATATCTGACCATTAAATTGATCGATCTCTATCTTTCCACTATTCGCCATCTTGTTTCACTGCAAGAGTTGATCCCACAGATCTCCCACTCAACAGGGTCTACCATAGGCCCGAGAAAAAAACCCCTCAGCAGCAAAGGCGTCCCCTTGAAGCCAGAACTGCTCTGATACCAAATGTAGGTTTTAACCTTGTACATAAATGATCTACAAACGAATGTTAAAAACAGAAAATAAACAATAGAGAGAGAATAAAACATAAAATAGATATACAAAGAGATTTTTCCCTCGATCCCAAATTGGGACTACCAGATTGATTTTTTATTATAATAAAGAAATTATGGCTGAGGGCTGCCGGTTGGAACCGGCCTTGCAACCCAGTCAATAGCCTATTATCACCTGTTTTGGCCGGTTAACCGGACCTAACCGTCTGGTTTCGTACTTAACCAGCCAATTAGGTGCTCCTCCATGAGTTGCAAATTCCTCAGTGTCTCCTCCATGAGCTGCAAATTCCTCTATTATACTAGCAACAAACTTGTCTAATAACTCATACTCAACACCTTATAGCAGCAAGAATACACATGATGAATGATAAATACAAGGCTGGCTAGCATAAAATCCTTGGCAGCATGCAACTCATCAAGTGTACTTGATGACAATTTCTGTTCTCAAAACAATCAACAACAACCTTATTTCACACTAAGCTAGGAACTGTCAAACCCTCTCTCTTTGCTCACACATAGCAGCAACATAAATACACAACCTTTCACACAGCATACAAACAATTTGATCATGGCATAAAATCAACATGAGGAAAAAGTAAAGAATACGAGGTCATAAATGGGCACTCCTAAAGAAGTATAAAACAACAATGGAAAAAAATCAAATAAGATTTGATGACATCATCGAATTTTAGAGGGAAAAAAGAAAAAACTACTTTATCAATTCATATTTCAAAGCATCTCCCAAATTTTTTACTCAAATTTCGAGCGGGAGTACTTGTTGGATGCGGAATTTAATTCCCCATCCAAGGAGTACCCATGTTGCATACTTTCGATGGGTCCTACTACACAAAAAATGAGAAATACATAAAAAACGTGATTACAATCACGTTTTTTATGTATTTCTCATTTTTCATGTAGTAGAGTTCATCGAAAGTATGCAACATGGGTACTCCTTGGATGAGGAATTAAATTTCGCATCCAACGAGTACTCCCGCTCGAAATTTGAGTAAAAAATTTGGGAGATAAGTTGAAAATACGAGTTGAAAACGTAGTTTTCTTATTTTATTATTTTTTAATATTTTTACCCTTTTATTTAAAAAATGGTGAATCATCCCCCATGGTTGACATCATCATCTTGAATCCTATTGGTTGTTATAAATTTTATTTTTGTTGTACATTTTTCTTAGGAGGCCCATTTTAGACAAAGTCCCTAATAAAATGGTAGCCACTCAAGGGACAACAACATACAACCTAATGAAAATGTGACTGGCAATAATAAATTGACCACTAGAAAATTCCCGCTTGGAAATGCACTAAACTGGCCACTGAGTTTTCTGGGTTTTAATGAATCTTTTCAGTGATAAATTTCGTCGAACACATTGTGAGCAGACTGTTGAAGTTGTAATGCTCTCTCAACTTGTTACAAATAGCACTAATAGTGGGTTTTATAAACCAATTTAGTACCTCTAAGTGTTGTAGATGTTTTTCTAGAAATTTATTGCCAAGCAAACATAGATAATGAAGAATACAAGATCTTCAAAATGCTGGTCTGATATATATATATATATATATATATATATATATATATATATATATATTGAACCCATAATTGTCTTTAAGGCTGATACAATGAATTGACAATAGATCTGAGCAGGGACAGATTGTATATTATAATATTAACTCAGCAATAAAACACAGTGAATAATATAAGAGAAACCTGATACATTACTTCAACAAGTTTTCTTATGTATTTTTCGATGATATGTATGCATTTGCTGCCATTTTGATATATTCACCTTTGCATGGTATATAAATGAGCAAAATTTTCATATTTTGTCTCTATTGGCTTGGAATCATGGTTGCAAATCTTAAAAATAGTTTTTATTTATTTATTTATTTTTCATTTTATTAAAAAAAAATTATTTAATGTATTTTTTTTTAAACCGGTTCATTGAGATCTGATCGCTACCGGTTAGACCGGTTCTAGTTCGAAACCCGGTTCATTAGCTCCACCGATCTGGTCACCGGTTCCGGTTTTAATAACTATTATATATATATATATATATATATATATATATATATATGATTAATAATCTTTACAAGACACTACTTTTTGTTTCTGTTGTAGATTGTTGGGTGAATATTTGTTACCATCGCCAAATACTTTACCTCGAACATATCGAGATCTATGTGCTATTATGAAACACTTTGGAATGGAATATAACACTATAGATGCATGTCCTAAAGATAATATTATATATTACGGAGAACATGCGTTGAAAATAGAATGTCCGAAATGTGGTACCAGTAGATATCGAACAAATCAACTAACCAAAAAGGTGCCTCAAAAGGTTCTTCTTCATATTCCCATAATTCCACATTTGCAGCGAATTTTTAGAGTACTTAACGACATAACCTGATTTATGATTATACATTTAAAGAATAAAAGTATAGGATAACAATGTTTTCTTAGAATACTGCATGAGATGGTTACGCATTTAGAAGAAATCGAGGAAAAATATGTAGATTTTAAAAATGAACCTCGTAATGTCGAGGCTTTCATTGGCCGGTGATGGTGTTAATCCATTCGGAGAGCTTAGATCTGCTATATGCCTCGGTGTGTGGCTATTAGTTAACTTCAACAATAACATTCCTCCTTGGATGTCAATAAAGAGGGAGCACATAATGTTGACTATGATTATTCCAGGTATTTGATACATTATTTCTTTGAATGTAACATTTTCATTTCTCTCGTTGTTTGCATAAATATATATTTTATTTATTTACTTACTTATATATATATATATATATATATCATGGGAGTAATTATTATGTACCGTAATTTTGAACAATTAGGTAAGTACCAGGTCAAATATATGAATGTATATATTGAGCCTCTTATCGAGGAGATAATACAGTTATGGCATGGCATCACTATGTATGACATCACTAAACCAATCAAGCAGAAGAGATTTCAATGTCGTGGAATGCTTGTATGTACAATTCATGATGCCCCATGACTAACACATGTTTTTGGTATGTAATATTTCGTTGCACTTTAATATAATACATAATTATCTAAATTAATATACCATATTGCATGTTTTAAAAATGATCTCATAGTATAATTGTTATTGATCCATCTATTGCAGGTCTTCAAACAAAGGGTAGATTTGCATGTCCAGTTTGTGGCCCTAAGATGAAGTATCATCATTCGCCAAACTTAAGAAAGATGGTGTTTGATGAGTTTAGGCACTTCCTCTCTAGGAACCATAAGTATTGTACTACTGAAAAACATCTTTTCAATGATAAAGAAGAAACTGGATTAAAACCCTGAAGAATGACACCTCAGTTGTGGATGTTGGAATATAACATAATTAATAATCGTCAAGCAGCTGGTACGTAATTTGTGTATATATATATTATTTTTTTATGTAATGTTTGGAATTTTTGTTTTAAATAATGAATTTATTTTATTTTATTTTATAATTAATATTGTTCTGATTTATTTTATTCTTTGATATCAAGGTCATCGTCGCGGTGAAGGTACTAATATTGTACTTCCACCTAGAATGAAATGTTATCCTTCTCAATTCACGAGGTTTCCCTACTATGAGGACCTAAAAATAGCTCATTTTTTTGATACAATGCATGTCGGGAAGAATGTGACAGAAACGTTATGGCGAACCATAGATGGTGCACATGATAGAGATAAAATTGACAAAATTTGTGCTGACATTGAGAAATCGAATCATGCAATGAAAAGTGTGATCGACAGATCAAATAAAAATGGAGGTTGAAATTATAATAATATTCCATGGTTATTAACAGAACAACAAAGCAATGATGTAAAAGAGGTCATTAGAAGAATTAAATTTCCAACAGGTTTTGCTTCAAACATAAATAATATCTTAACGAAGAAAGGTGACTTCAGTGGGGTGAAAACACATGATTGGCATACCTTTTTTAAGGTAATTTTTTTGGTATACGTTTTTGTATGTTATTGCTTGAATACATATTTTAAATTTTCCTTTTTTCTGTTTAATTTGGAAACCAATAATGATTCATTTTTTATTGTTATAGTATGTTCTACCTGTATCTCTCCCAAATGACTTCAACAACAATGTCAAACAAGTTATATATGGTCTTAGTAAATACATGAGGTAAGTAGTTTTGATTTATATGCAAAATCTAATTGCTACAATTTCTTTTCGTACTTGATGAAATGATGTATTAATTTACTTGTAATGAAATATATATTATGTTTCATTGAAATAATCTTGTGTAATGATTTGCAGATGGTTGTCATTGAAAGAAATCCATCAAGATGAAATAAAGTATTGGAAGAGAGGAATTCCTCGGCTAATGTGTGAAATGCAAAATTATCTACCTCCAACATTTTTCAATGCACAAGAACACTACTTGATACACCAAGTTGAGGAGATTGAAATGTGTGGACTAGTACACACAAGGTCAATGTGGATGGTCGAGAGGCACCTGAAATCCTTGAAGGCTTTGGTTAAACAAAGAGCACGACCTGAGGGTTCTATGGTGGAGGGATATGTGGTATATCAATCCATGGTGTATATTAGTCATTATCTTCCTAAATTAGCTATGCCAGCCATGAAGGCGGTGGATTGCATTTGGGATGTGAACTCCATCAAAAAATTTGAAGAGGAGCACCTGTTGGGAAAAGGTAGAATGAAGAAAGTGAGAGGTAAAAGATTTATTATGTATATTACATATAATGTTTCATTTTTTTACATCATGTATATGATCATTATATTCATTCAGGTTTTATTATTTCATAGTTTATTAATTAATATAATTTACCATGGTTATAAGTAATATTTATTAATATTGGTGAATTATTGTTTTTTTATTCAGGTGCTCAAGATTATGAGGCACTACTTTTATACATTGCAAACAATCTTGAGTGGATGAGTGAATGGATTGAAACATGTAAAGCACGTAGAAACGATAGGTTATCATGGAAACTACTGTCTGAATTGATTAGAGAAGCGTATCGTAGTGGAGATGAGAACATTACAGACAGGGAAATCGATTTAGCATATGGTTTGAAAGATAGAAAGGTAATCAATTAATTCACCTATTTTACTCATTACTTATTTTATACTATATATATAATGTGACAAGAAGTTTGATTTTTCAGTTAATTTTCATGTTGTGTAAATTATATGTTTAATTATTAATTGAGAATGCATCTTTTTCATGTTTGGCATATTGCAGTTGAAACACCACAAGGCTATGTGGTGCAATGGTCATCAATTTCGCATTAAATAGGTGGATGATAATAGGAAAACTTCTGATAGTGGGATAACTGCAGTATTCCAGGTCACTAATGTTTCCTCCAGGAGTGACAGACATCCTCAAGAATCTGAAAATAGATATTATGGGTTCTTAGATGATATAGTTGAGTGTGAATTTAATTCCTTCAAAATAGTTTTGTTCGACGTTAAATGGTATAGGCTACAAATGAATGTACGTGATGATGATAGAACACTTATTCAACATGACAATAGATTTCCAATGGTTAAAACATTGTAGTTTGAAGCAGGAAAAGATCGATATGTTTTTCCAAGCCAATGCGAACAAGTCTTTTACTCAGAGGTTCCAGGTGAGAACGAATGGTCATTTGCTATTAGATATGATCCAAGAGGAAGGCCAGTAGAGTATACTATAGAGGAAGAAGATGATATTGATCAAGAAGAAGATGATGCAGTGGCAGATGAGCAGGAATATGCATGGACAAACAAAGAAGATATCTTAGAAGATGAACCAGGCATAGGAGATGAGGCAACAATTATTGATGATGATGTCGATGAGGATATTATTGAAAATGACATAATTGATGATGATGATGACATGGTCGATCATTTCAACACCGTTTATGAATCAGATGTTGATATAGATGTCGATCAGTTGGATGAAGATCAAGAAGATACAGAAGAAGAATATTGATACAGATGTTATGTTCGAGTATGAGCTGGTATGTTATAACTTTATATTTTAATATGTAGGAATTATTATCTTTAAATAATTTACTAATTATGTGGGTTTGTTGCATGTTGTTTATTATTTCAAACCAATAAATAATGGCCTTACTATTGTTTATTATTTCACAGGATTCACAGGATTCATTTGATTCTATGGTCAGGTCTCTGAAAAAACCAATTAAACGCTTAAATAGTCAAGATCTGGAAGACAGGCTTTACCCCCACCATAAATTGCTGAAAAATCGGCCTTCAGTTCAGCTTGCTGTGCTGAAGACGAGGGTGGATTTGCATGATCAGTTGAATGAAAATGAATCAAATATTCGGGATGTTTTTGAGGGCAGATCCATAAGCCCCATAGATGAAGATCCCATTGCTGCAGAATTTCTGTTTGCGTTGAAGCACAAGTATAGTGTTGTATCGAAATACAAATCAGAGGACAACTATACCAAGTCTAAATCAACTGAATCCAGTTCTAGTGCTCTTGAACTTACTGAATTAAAGCCAGAAGAAGTATTTACAATCTCTAATGGGAACGGGTATGGCAGTTCCAATATTGGATTGGATGTCCGGAGCTCTGCAATAGGCACTGGACCTGATCGTAATGAACCCCAACTAATTCAATGTGATGAAAATATGGACTTTGATGATGATCGGGAAAACAAGCCAGAGCATTTTGGCAATATTGAAGAAACTGAAGAGGTTTCCTGTGATCGATTGAATCAACTCAGCCATAAGACATCTACTGCAGGCTGGTTTGTATCAGAAGGAGAATCGGTTTTGCTTTCCCATGATGATGGATGCTGCTCTTTTCATGATATAGCAAATTCGGAGGTGTGGAGGTTTTAATTATTGTACTTAATTTTGGGGTTTATGGGTGTTATAATTTATACATTTTGGGATTTTCTATTAGAAATAGGGAAAAGCCTAGGGGTTAGATTATTCTCATGGTTTAAATTTCTATATTTGAAATAAAATTCACCAATTTCTATTTAAAAAATGATTTTTCTAAATATTTGATGTAGTTTAAATAGGATGTAGTTCATTTCAAAGACTGTTGAAATTTTCTAGAAACTATGATTGGGATTTCAAGAATATTTATGCACTCTTTAAATTTTCCCTTAACATAAAGGGCGGTTGATGTATGAGTAATTCTCAATATTGTTTTTTTCCAATCTCCAGGAGAAGGCTGAATATAAAGCTCCATATGGGCTTACCCCAAACATGTGGGGTGATTGCTGGTTGATCAGAGCAGCTGGTTCAGATGGTCGCTCTGGTAAATATGTTGTGGCAGCATCTGCAGGTTGTACATTGGACTCAGGTTTCTATTCATGGGAATTTTATAATAAAGAAATTATGGCATTCCATACTGAATCAGAGGCCTTCACTTCAACGTCCAGTACCATCTCTCCAGTTTTGGCAGAGAGGGATGTCTCGAGGAGAAATTTTGGCTTTGCAAATGTTGTGCCAGAGAATCAACATTGGTGGTACATGCCATGTGGGCCTCTTATGGTATCTACTTCCAGTGCCCAAAAGACAATTAATATTTATGATATTCGTGACGGAGATCCTGTGATTTCAATGTATTTGTTTTGAAAGTTTAGGTTTCATAGTAAATCATCAATGGGCTCTGAAATAAGGCACATTGAAATCTTGGATACATGTTTCATGCCAAAATCAGTTGTATCTTCCATAAATACACAATATTGGACCACTCTGTATAAATATGCTTCTCAGACAATATTACATCTCCCTCATTATACAGGTGATGTTCTTACATGCATAGAAAAGGCATTGTTTTGGCAATCATTTTATAAGTCACTAGATATTATGGGTACAAGGATCTAGGGTCTCCACATGAAACTGTGTTTCCCGGAGACTCACTCTGCCTGTCCTTAAATTTGTAAACATAGTAGTATGCCAATGCTTCTTTCATTTTGTATGCATAAGACGATTTTTTGTCAAAGTCCATAATTGTTTTTAAGTTTTATCCATCCCAATTTTGTTGTGAATGCATAGGTTTTTGGCTCAACACAGATCTATTATATCTTTGTACTTTTCCTTTACTAACTATTTGAAATTTCTAGTTATATTTAGAGGTGTCTTTTAAGGGATGAGGGGAATTACTTGGATTTAGTGCTGCCCACTCTCAATAGAGGCTTACAGTAAACTATGACACATTGTGATGTATATCAGTGGTAGTTGGGGTAGCAACAAAATCAGTTTCATGCTTCAATAGATTTATTATTCTTGGAAAGCTTTCAGCTGACAAAAAAAAGGGAATGAAACACGCAACCAGTCCCCTTCCTTTTATTGGACCACCTTCTTTCTTTTTATGAGAGCATCTATAGGCTAAAGTTACTAGAAGTGGTCAAAAGTGAGTTTGGTTAGTTGGCAAAGTCCAACTATTCTTAGCCCTCAACAATGTTTAAATACTTCATAGGCATGTTAACCCCTCTTAGACTGTGTTGCGTAAGTGGGTTTTGCAGAATTTTATGCACTTAGGGTTAGACTCAAATTTTGAAATTTGATGTAATTAGGATTATATTCAAGTGCTGGCCAAATTGGTAAAATTGATACTCAACCATAGCTAAAAGGCAGTAATATGCAGTGGAGTCATTCTATGAAATGATTCAATTTGGCATGTGAATCTCACATCTAAGGGCCATTAAAATCCCATGGATGGAGACTGATCAGGATTCAACATTGCTGTTACTATTATTGGAGTTGGGTATGGCACAAGTACAATAAAAATACTGGCAACAATAGTAACATCATAGATTCAGAATCTTAATCTCTATATTAAATGAGCATTAGAATGTAACTTGATTTCAGTAAAATCTCTAACAAGTTTGTTCTAAATCGGACTTGAAATTCTTACTTGTAAAGATGTTTGAGGCTTGAGGTTGTATGACACTGCAACAATTGACTTGTTGAGTACAGGATGACATTAGGTCATTGTGAAACTAAATATATGCTACTTCGGTATGAAGATTGATTGCACAAACTGTGTTTTCTAAATAATGTTTCCAAGGAAACCTGAAATGGCTCTTGTTACGCTGAAAAAATTTGTCATCTTTAATCTACTATCAATTTGAGTGACAAGGGTAGCTAAACCACATGAAAATGCTTCGAAGATGTTACAGATGCATGGAAGCTCTGGAAATAAAGCTCCTCACTATGTTATCTGATGCAGGGGCATTAGGCCCAAAATAACTTTTGTACATAAATAAATGTAAAGGGGGGTCTCATGTTTTATTTCCTTATGAAATTATCCATAGTTGAGCTAATTTAGTTAATTTATAGAGAAAATGTAACTGCTCGAATGATTAATGGGCACCTGAAGAGATAGTCAGTTTCAGAAGTTAAGTTAATTCTAGGAGTCCGTCTCTGTCTGTCAGAGCGTTAGTCTTAGAGTTGGCCTTGAGTGGTTTTGAAAACCCACTCTCATCGCGAGCAGTGATCAAATTTGAAGGGCAGGTATTAATTTCAATTAGAAGGGCATATATTTATGTCGCCCTTCCATGATGAAAATCTTTAAAAAAAATCATTTCAATTGACCACAATACATTATTTTTACATTTCATTTTCAGAAAGAGAAAACCATCAATATTTATGTTAATAAAAGACTTTTACATATACAATAGTGAAGGAGGCTCCATCTTGGATTGCTTAAATTGTTCTATTGTCTATTAAAACTCTTTTGGAATGCTGAGACTTCCACTAATTACACATCTCAAATAATTGGAACAATCCTTTGACTTGGCCGTAAAATTATTCCAAGATAGCGCAGGTTGCAAAGGACTGCGTATCAAAATGGGCATATATTGCTATTTCTCCATTATCCTTCCAAGGCCATATATATTGCGAATCCGGATAGATTCCCTAAATAGTCGTGCCCTAGTCTCTTTCCTACCAGTCACATTTTAATGGAAATTACTGGTCTTTGACTGAATGTAGAATTAATGCAATGGAAAAAAGAAGAGGAGTATCCAGAGATCAATATGATGCATTAATTAATCTCTGCATTTATTTGCTACTCATAGTGGTTGTCAATGGTGAATCAGATGTAGTCTATCATACCTAAGGGACCCACTGATGGTATCCAATTTTGTGTTTGATCTAAAAAACTGGAACTGTTATAGATTAAAATTCAGATTTACTGAAGGTGTTGTTTCCAATCTAGCTGCATGGAAACACATTTTACATCCCTACAAACCATGAGAATAAATCGGTGATCTTGAAAGATGCGACTGGAATTTTAGATCAATGGGTGAATCGACCCTACTCTGCCATCTAATTTTTTGTCCTAGAACAAGTTTATAAATGTGCTGTATAATGTTCGGGAGATTAAGTGCTAATGATTTTGTTCTTTTAACAGTTATATGGCACTTTGGCCAAATGCTTCAAAGGAGCAGGTGCTGGTGGTGTTGCAACTGCCTGGATAATTCCTTTGTTGCATATCAAGCTTCTTCCCATTACATCCATGGAAATTATACATATAAGGCTATAACACCACATATTGTAATGATAGATATGTAGTTGTAATAGTTTATCCATGATCTAAATATAAATATATAGTGAGTAGAAATCTCAGCGGAGTTTTGCACAAGCTCTATAACTTGGCATATAATCACTGCTCAAAATGTTCAACAAAACAACACTTGATGAGTGAAAACTATATTCAGGTGTGGACAACAATATGTTTTATGTATCATTTGACCTCCATGGAGTTATCATTGCACAAGCTTGGACGATCCAAACAGTTGGTAGTAGGAGATGCCATGTATACTCTACAATTTTAGGTCGGTCAAGCTCCTTGATATTAATTCAAAATTTAATAGACAGCAACTACAAGCATGAAGCCACATCGATATTTCATGCATATATGTGCTCCCTTATTTTTCACTACACTTTTCCTCGTTACTTTCCCAATTTTCCTTCGTCTGGCGGTTGAAAGAGCGGAGGTCCAGCAGATTTCGGATCCATGAACCATCGAAAATGGAGAATGATAAGGGACTCGGCCCAACCAGTGACAATAAAAATCATAGTATTTCTGTGGGAAGTAAAGTGAAGAAGGGTGTTCTGGATGCAGGAAACCAGTGTGTGGGAGGGTTTTCAGTATGTAAAAGCTTTCATTGTCTCTTAGGTAAAATCTTTAATTAATCCTAAATATAGAATTGGAATCATCTTTAATGTTTTAATTGCATATTTCAATGTTGTTGAATGGAAAACAGGTGAAGAAATTGAGCGCCAAAGACGAGAAGGAATTGATGGAGGCCAAATTTCAAGAAGATCGAATACAGGCAGACGCTGCAGACTCAGTCGAAGCACAAAAGAAAAGGCATGAACAGGAAGTTCTGGGCATCCATAGTTCATAAATGTTAAGCATTCAGGTCTTTGGTTATCTTTTATTTGTAGATGTTGATCAGTTTTTTGTTTTTAAGTTTTTTTGCAGTGTGGTTCTCTGTAAACCTATTGTTTTCCACATTTCTTTACTTGTCAGGCTTATCATTTATTCTCCAAATGAAGCCCTGTAATATGTAACACTATACGGGCATGCAGCTCACTTGTTAAAATATAGTTGATACAATATGTTGTACATGAAGCCTGGAATTGTGTACATTCCTAGAATATATTAATTTCCAGGCATGCTTAAAAGAGAGATAGGGTTTGATAAAATCAAAAACCCTGAACATGAAGAAAAAAAAGAGGAAATTATTTTATACAGATAGAACCAAGACGCTATCTCCTCATTAATAACAAAACCTCAGTCCAAAAATCATATGTACAAATTCTAGAAGTCGAAAGTTGAAAATTTCTGAAATGGAACCAGGCCCTTTTCAAAATAATAAATTTAGTAAAAATGAGGGTGAAGAAAGTTATCTTATCAAAATTTCCACATACCGTGTTAGCAAGGAATGATTCCGAGTCCTGAGTAGTGAGACTGAGGAATTTCTCTTTTGCTACAGGTTGCAGTTCTCTTCTCCAACACGATGAAAAGAAAATTCTTAGCTCTGGAGTCTAAAGCCCGAGTCACAACTTGGAAGTTGGTAAGGAAAATTATCAGGGTTGTTTCCAGTTGGCTTGGAGTTCGCAGCCTCATTAATTTTCTTTAATGCATTTCCTTCAATGCTGCAGTTGTCACTGGCTAGCAACCTTTACAATAAAATTTATTAGACCCGTCACGCTACGAGGAAAATTTGACGTGATCACTGATCATTGATTTCTTATTGTGATAACAAATATTGGAGATTTACTGTCTTGTTTTAAAGTTTCATTTTTTTTTTTTTTAAATTGAACCCGCCGTCGGTATACTGACGATTTGTAAGCGTCGCTCTTCTGACGTTTTGAAAGATTTCCATTTTCGTCGGTCTTGTGACATCTGTCGATATTGCGACAGTTCTTCCTTGCGTCGGTATTGCGATGCTTTTTGGAAAGCGTCGGTATTGCGACGCTTCTGGAAAGCGTCAGTCTTGCGACACTTTTGCAATGCGTCGGTCTTGTGAAAATTTTGTACAGTGTCGGAATTGCGACAGTCTAGAAACGTCGGAAGAGCAACAACATAAAGACGTCGGAAGAGCGACGTTCAAAACGTCAGACCACATTTTGTCGGAATTGCGACAGTTCTTCTTGGCGTCGGTATTGCGATGCTTCTGGAAAGCATCGGTCTTGTGACACTTTTGCAATACATCGGTCTTATGACACTTTTGTACGGCGTTAGAATTGCGATAGTTTAGACACGTCGGAAGAGCGACAGTATAAATAAGTCGGAAGAGCGACATTTAAAACGTTGGACCACATTTCTTCAGAATGGCGACATTTTACAAACGTCGGAAGAGTGACGGTTTGGGAAATGTCGGAAGAGTGACGCTTGTTTGGAAGCGATGGAAAAAGTGTCAGTATTGTGACACTTTGTCAAGGCGTCAGAATTGCGACGTTATGGTGAACCACGTTTTTTCCGTCCTCGAACTGTCGCTCTTGTGACGACTATGTGTCGGAATAGCGACGAAGATGCCGTCGGAAAATGGGCCAAATTTTCTAGTGAATAGATCCTTTGCACCATGATTGTGACACCATCTACTCCTGCAACATCATGCAAAGTATGGGAGAAAATGATCCCATACTCTCCCAAGAGTAACCAAAGCAAAAATAGCTCTTGCTGCCTCCTTATATCTCCATCATATAGAACATGGATTGAAAACATGATGATTGACACGAAGAATGTCACATCACCCCAATGCAACTAAACTCCTCGCTACCATATAATAAAAATTTCATGCCATGTCCCAACTACTAACACACCCTTTGAAATAGGATATGTCACATGATGACCAAACTCTTTCAAGAGTAGCCAACATAGCCTTGCCTCCTGCTGCCTCATGTCATAGATATGCAAGTGGCTCACCAGCCTCTTGCTTATCAACATCACCCATCCAACCAATGGTGAGTGTCTACAATGGAGAATACCATCCTCCCAAATCTAATAACTATCTTTACACTTCATGGGATGTTGAAGTGCAACCTCCTGGAGATCTCCATATGAAGACCACTCATCAATGCCCATGTTGAACCCATAAGGATCCAAGTATGCTGAAGGAAAATTCTTATCATTGAGATGTGAAGTTCTCATCAAGAAGGATCCATCATAGTACTGGGAGATAAGATGTATCTCATCAACCATCTGCCTATCCCCTGGTACACATGTATAATGTTCATTGGAATGATCCAATAATGGTTGGGCCCCCAACTCATCATTGTTGCTCAATGACAACACTGCTGATATCCATGATGGTGCATTTGCTATCTCATGATCTTGCTCAATGCTAAACATATAGTCTTGCATTGGATTGTTTAGGAAAATACTCATCTTATTCTCCAAAAATATACACTCCAACCCAAAGAGTTGTGTGTAGCTCAACAATGACATATTAGTATGAATGCACATCTCCTCCTTGATCCTGTCAAGGGTCCTCTTTGTAGTGATAGTCTGCTGCTCCAAATCAACAGTGTGTTTTGACATTAGGTCAATGTCCCCACAACCTTCCATATGATGTGCTGAAATAATAGAAAGTGGAAACATTTGTATACCTTGGTTTAGCTTGGGAACATCTTGTAGTGCTACAAGGGTTCCTCCCACTGTTGTGATGACTTCCCCAACTACTGGTGATGATGGATGCTTCTCTTCTATTGCACCAATGCTGGTATAAGTCTCCTCCTCCCCATGCATTTACTGAATAATGTATGGAACTCTAAATGTCAAGATATCAAGACCAATTTGCAAAGGCACAAGTGTTCCTTCTCCTAATGTAAGTATCCTTGTAGCAAGTGGTGGTGGACATTTATTTTCTTTTGGTTTCTTCTTGTCAAAATTCTTGATCAACCTTTGAGTAAAATCTACATAACTGATCACTTTGGCATGACTCAAATGGTTGAACCACCGAATTTTTTCTTCACCCCCAAGGTGCAGCGCTGCAATCTCAAAAAATTCTCTTTCTACTACTGGATGTAGCAGGAATAATGCATCTAAATTTATCCTCCAAGCCCTTTTTGTGCATGTAGATGACCCATAAAAAATACACAATAGGAATCTATTGTGCTTTCTTCTTCTATTGTTGCAAGGTCTCCTTTCTTCTTTAATCTGAAAAAACTGTGGGAGAGTTAGATTCTCCTTGAAAGCTCTTGATTGAGACTTATATTCTGCAAGATACTCACTTAGAATCTCATGATCTAATTTTCCTCCATATCCATGTCTTTCACCTTCCTCTTCAAAGAAAGTGGACATAGAATATTGCTTTGGATCTCTATGCAATACCGGGTTTCTCTTCTGCTGATAGGAAGTGCATGGACCTTCCTCATCTTGAAACCCTAATGAGGTCTCATTGCTTCTCTCCATTTTCATTTGCTTGAACTCCCTGGTGAGGTCCTTCATAGATATGAAAAGAGATGAGATAAAACTCATTCCTTCCATCATTCTGATCTCTTTTTCTTCTTCTTACTCTCCTGATAGCATAATGGCTGAGATCCACAGGCTGATCCAAGATTATGCTCTGATACCACTGTAGTATTCCCAAATAGGGAAGCAACAATATTTGAACAAAATAATGGAAATAGTAGTGAAATTCATTGTTCAAATACATGAGACAAATATGGAGCCATTTTATTAGTAATATCAGCAACAAAAATGTGAAATATAATGAGGCACAAGTCATACAACATAAGCAAGCAAGCCTCCAATGAAAAACCCTCTTAAGAATGAGGTGCTACTAATAAAAAGAATGTCGGAAAGCTGCTACAACGCAGTCATAATGGACATAACTACAACAATAGATAATAAAATGATATAAAAATAATGATATATGCCTCACAAGATACTATACATAAAGATCTAGGCACTATATCACCTTTCCATGAATACCCAAGAGGGTTTCCGGAAAATACAAAAATGTGAGATGAAACCCTAGGGATGAAGGTTTGCTGCAACAAAATAAATGAGAAGATATGGATGAAGATGATGTATAATTATGTAGCTCCTCTCCAATAGATCCTCCAGATGAAAGGTTGTGCCCTTCATTGAAGAAATCACCTTCCAAATCATACACTGCAACCACCCCTGCAACTCCTCCCCAAAATAACGCAGATCCAAACTAAAACTATGATGTAGGGGATAATGTCACCTTGGCCTGGTGCCAAATGAGGCAATAAATCTCAAGGGGCTTCCTTGCTGGCCTCCCAATGGAAAGAAACCTTCCTCCAATGAAAAATAGCTCAAAAATATCCTAATACAATCCTCGACTACTCCAACCTGCAACACAACACAACCCTAAGTAGAAACTGTGCTATTGAAGAAATATATAGCTTGGAATTATGCCGAAATGTGGAAATGTAGCCCAAATACTTATCCTGAGTGGGCACTGGAAGTCCCCCGAGGATGAAAGTGGGATTCCCACTCAGGAACACCCTTGTGCTAAACAATACTGCAATCTTAGCTAAACAACCAAAGAGAGCCACAAGTCTTAACAGACCATAAACAAAATAATAATCCAATAATGCCCCATTAGGGGAATTTTGAGGTCTAAAATGGGCCTCCTAAGGAAATTATAAAATAATAGTGGAAATAATAAAATAAGATTTGATTACATCATCAAATTTTAGATGGAAAAAAAAACTACTTTTCAACTCATATTTTCAACTTATCTCCCAAAGTTTTTACTCAAATTTCGAGTGGGAGTACTTGTTGGATGCAAAATTTAATTCCTCATCCAAGGAGTACCCATATTGCATACTTTTTATGGATTATTCTACACGAAAATGAGAAATACATGAAAAACATGATTGAAATCACGTTTTTTCATGTATTTCTCATTTTTCATGTAGCAGAGTCCATAAAAAGTATGCAACATGGGTACTCCTTGGACGAGGAATTAAATTTTGCATCCAATGAGTACTCCCGTTCAAAATTTGAGTAAAAACTTTGGGAGATAAGTTGAAAAGGTAGTTTTATTATTTTATTATTTTTTAATCTTTTTACCCTTTTACTTAAAAAATGGTGAATCATCCCCCGTGGTTGACATCATCATCTTGAATCCTATTGGTTCTTATAAAGTTTATTTTGGTTGTACATTTTTCTTAGGAGGCCCATTTTAGACCTCAAAATTCCCCTAATGTATATGAATGCCATGCCATTCCTTATATGCTTGGTGATATTCCTAACCTTGGGCCCCACTCATTAAGGCCACTGCTTCCATGCATGGAATATCCCTCCAAAACTACGTTGTCCCTCAATGAATGCCACTCCTTCCATACCAACACTTTTTGATTTGGTCAAATTTGACCCAGTCTACATACTCCAACCCCTTTTCAGACATAAGGGTTCTTAATAAAGCTACTAAGATGACCCCCATTAACATTAGGAGTGTTTTTATTCCTATTAAGGAGATTTATGGGTCTCCATACCCTCTTATTATTCTAAATAAGAAGCAAAATCAAAATTTAATATTCAAATTAGTTGTATGCTAATTTAGTAATATTACATTATTTCATGATTGTAGCAGGACCATACATTATCCATTTAATATAACAACACATTCAACATCCATAAGTCAATACACATCGACTTTTATACTTATCTGAAGGAGATATATTAGTTAGAAATTGAGGGAGGGACTTCCACTCTCCACCCAACCATAGGCAAGCTACAATGCAATCTTCCTTGTAGTTGACCACCCCAGAGTCAAATCCAAAGTATGAGAGGATGTTTTTTCAAGGGAATCATACCAAAGGTTGGGTCATACACTTCAGAGGTGGAGTCCACTGTCCAAGTGCTTTACCTAAAACCCTCTAGCAATAAGTTCCAAAATGATTCCCTCACTCCTCTCACTACAAGCAAAATACCCTCTAGTGAAGTTATAAAGGAGCTTTTTAATGTTATCAAATTAGCCAAAATTGTGAAATTTTTTTTTTCTACAACATCCATTTTTTGTAACAGAGGTTTTGGTGAAGCTTCTAACAGAACTTCAACACAAATAAAAAAAACTGGGCGGGCGGAGGTTTTTATAGATGTTATTCTCATCACTACGCACATTAGGCATGAACGCACCAGTGAATTTTACCATGTACAGGTTGATATTGTAAATATATCAAGCACCAGGATGGAAAACAAATTTTGGATGCCCCGGGGCATTTAGCAATGTCCTGGTGCATGTCACCCATCAAGACGCACCGGGCAAGGTGTAAAACCGCACCAGTCCATCTAGGTGCTAAAACAAACTAGACCGTTAAGTTATAAAAATGCACTGGCGTGTTAAAGGAAAATTGTACTGGTGCATGCAACGCCTATTGGACCGCCCGAGTGGTAGTCGCCGATAAAGCACACCAGGCGTTATAATTGGTATTGGTATTTGTGTGGTGCCCATAGGTCGTAGAAATGCACTGATGCGCAGTATAATATAAATGCACCGGCGCATAGTAAAACACTGGTGTTCATTTTGTATTTTTTAGAAACATCGACTTGTGACAGTGCAATTATTGTGATTTTTTAAAATTCATTATTTATCAAAAGTTGACACATATCTTATAACAGTATTCATATCAATTAGATTTTTATTAGTGCATTTGAATGTGATCTTTGGATTAATTTGTTATATCATATCATTAGATTTCACATCTCTTCATTATAATATTTAATCATCCATATATTTAATCAGCGGTGTAACATTTCATAGCGACAATGGAGAACACAATAAAATAAATTAAAACATATTTTGTTATAATATATATATGAATAAGACACACTTTGTCATACAAAATGGGACAGCTATTGGTATCCCTTTGTCTTTCAATTGGGACACTATGTCCATTACATTAAACAAAATGATTGATTTCACAAACAAATATTTCAAAAAATACAACGCATTGCTTTGATATCCAAACATATTGATCATCATTCTTCGTTGGAACTGCTGTCACTGCTCGAGCTACTTCCATGACTTGGGTTATTTGGAGAAATTTTTTTGTTCATTGTTTTGATTGTTTTCTTCTTCTTCAAGTTCCATCTAAAACCATACAAATAAAGTGTAATGAGTGTATATAAATTGGTGAGAATAATGAAAATTGCAATATTAAATAATATACATCAATGTAAATCGAAAAGAAATGTACCATAGCAACAATTGACTCATGAACTACACACATTATTTCAAAACAAGATTTCATGCCATCTCTCAACAATTCATTTGTTGACACAGTTCCATATTTTTTTTCATGCAAGTTTTATACCCATAACAAATCATAGATTTATTATAAAATATTTTTTGTTCTATCAATTATAGATGGAGCTAAGTAAAACAAGATAGATGCTTACAAATTCCACAATTAATTTCTGATATGCCAATATATACTAACAACCCATATTTAACCCAATGTAAGTCAATTCTTATGATGGTTCTTCTTTGTATGTTAGCACATATTTGAAGACATTCAATGATGATTGTTGTAAAAGAACTTAAAATATACAAAAATTAAATCTAGTTAAGTTGTTATAAGGAAGTAAAAATTACTCACAAACATAGATATCAACCCTTTTCTTCCTTGTCGTCCTGTTTTATGTGCTGAATGGGTTTTGTTTTCTTTTCTTTTCTGCAAGAAAATACTTGAAAATTAATATTTAATGCTAATTTTTTTATTTATTGTACCTAATCAAAAAATTCAATGATTACATATTAAATTTGAAGCACGTTGTTGTTGAGATGGCTCCTCGTGCGATGCAATTATGTCCATTCCTTTGACCATCTCCATGTACACCTTTTTGGACATTCCCACTGGCATATTTCTGATATCAACACATTCATCCTTTGATATTTTCATAATCTTCCTGAAAATGTAACATGACAATAAAATATTTAATTTTTATATTGATATATGAAAAGTAAATATAACACAAGTTATATTTATAAATGATTTCTTTGTAGTAATATATACATATAATTCTAGAAAAAACATTTAAAGGAATATTACTTTTTCATTCCTTATTTTTTGTTTTTGTACGTTTTTGCTATTAAAAGTCTGACATGTCTCATTGACCAATTCTCAGAAACTCATACTGTAGTTTAGATAAAATTTGGTTCTTGGAATCATTGGATTGATTTTTGTATTGTAGGTGGAAAGAACATCTATACATTCGTTCCACTAGATCCCTCAATGTTTCGTAAAAACTTTTCCCCATTTCGTTAACCTCCATCACCACTCTAGATGATCTAAGGAGCAATACATTTTCATTTGTAGGTTCTATATTTTTTCTTTTCTTAAAACAACATTCCTTTTCGTTGTTGTTGGTCCCTATATAAAATTAAACATATGTGAATTAATAGTTTGTTTGAAACATGTTATCTAATATTTTTAAGTATATTATTAATGAAAATTCAAAATTTAATCTCATGTTGGATCGATAGTATTTTTTCATTCAGTTGATTCATCCTTTTGCAATTTTTCCATCAAGCTTTTACGCTGTTTTGTTCTTATATCATAAATAATATTATTGATATTCATCATTTCGTGGCTCTGCATGATATACACTAAACAATACATATTATTTAAACTTACTTATAGTTAAAAAATAATAATTTTTGTAAATAATTTACAATTAAATTGCCTTTTTTTCTTTTCTCGATGTGTTATCAGTATTTTTGGTACTTGAACTATTTTCAGCCATTTCTTTATCAATATGAAACATGTACCATACCATTCATTAATATATTTTATAAATAAATCACATAATTTTCAGGTAAAAAAAAAAAATCAAGAAAATTGTGCGCCTTTCCCAAAGTACGCACCGAACGCGGTGTGGTAGGTTCTTATAAACGCATCGCTGATACACTAGAAGCACTGAATGATGATCTTTGTAAACAAGGAGACCCTGTGCGTTATATGTTAACTGGTGAAATGATTAACACCAACATAAATTAATAATTTTTTTTTATCAAATAGTGTTTTCTTGTTAGTACGCGCTCGGTGCGTTATATTAAACAGGGCATACCGATTAAAAAAAATATGTTTTTTAAAAAATCACGCAAGGGCCGATATGGATTGGGATCCGAATCTGAAAGTGGTCCCACGGGTTAGATGTCATACGCTTATATATATTATAATACAAACCCTATAAATCTAAAATTAAAAGCCCTAATTTTGAAGTCAGATAAACAAGAAGAAGCAAGGGTTGAACGTAAGAATGGATTTTTTGTTTTTTTGTTTTTTTAAATTTTCTGCAAATGCACAGTAAAAATTAAAATTTTCACTATGCATGTATTAAATCCAATAGAAACTGTAAAAAAAATAATTATTACAGTAAAATTTAACAATTCTACTATACTATAGGGTTTTTTTGCAAATCACCGGATGTTTCAAATTCCGATTCTTTGAATAGTGCTGTTGCTCGAAATTATTTTTCTGCTCCACAGTGCTCTCGTGCTCTCTTGCTCGAGGTATGTCTCTCATGAAAATCCCTCTTGAAATTTTTTGTAAGAATAATGAAATAATAAATATATTTTACTATTTAAAGAACTTTTTTTATGAAATTAGATTTCTGAAAATAATTTTTTGCCCATTTTTCAATTTACCTCTTTTTTTCCACTTAAAAAAATTAAAGTTGCATTTTTTTTTTTAATTTCCGGATATTTGGTGTGTTTGTTAACTACTAGCACCAGTGCGTCAATTAATAAAACTACACTAGTTCACAGTAACTAAAACACATCGGTGCGGTTAAAAATACATTAGCACCGATAACAATAAGTCCATTTTGAAGGTACTGAAATTAGTTTTAGGTATGTACACCAAAATTTATTTTTGATTTTGCTCAAGTGCAGGGAGAAAATATCATAATTATATCAAATGGAAAATTCTTCAAAATCCAACTCATTCCATAATATTCTCAAATTCCACTGCGGAGTTCTCCCTATACATCTCCAGACGTAATAACTTCATATTTTATTTATATTTTCATTATCTTTTTTTTTTTTTTTTTAAATTTATCCATGTCAATCAAATGAATAAAATTAATGTATACAAATTTGCAGGTTCATGCAGATTCAAAATCAAATTTAGATGCACAAAATATTCAAACAAATCCAAAACTTCAGAAGCTCTTATTAAGAGCAGCATACCGCAAGGCACATTTGGTAGATGAAAATGGACAACTGATTCACCCTTCCAATTGTAACATTGCATCTTCTAGCCATAATCCTGGGATAATTATGGTAATAATAATTATTTGGTATATTAATGTAATTATTTCAACTTCAAACCAATTAATCATGCATTGTTGACGTGCTTACTAATTGATATCATCAATTTTGTACTAATCATGTTTAAATATATTTTTTGAAATTATTAGGATTCTAGTGATGATGAGAAACCTACCTACCATCTTCCATTGCACCCCACGACAATGTCAAATTGAGAGAAGGTTGAATTAAGAGGAAAAATCGAAGAGGATTGATACCAACAATGGTTGAATCAACCACCTATTCAATTCCACTACGTCCAGATTCACCAATTAGGAATGACTACAATAATAGTAGTTCTTCACAAGCTGGAAATGGAGGCAATAAAATAGAGGTTGGTATGGATGATTACTTAACGGATATGACTACCATGGAGACAAATTTGTTAGGTGCATTCCAGAACAATGATCAGCTAGGGGATGATGCTCATATCACTGATACCTTTTTCGAAAGCCTTAAATTTTCTTCCACCACCCCTCTCTTTGGACTTGGTGGTCAATCAAAGTCTACCTAGTTGGGGACAACGATGTTGCTGTACAACTTGAAAGAAAATTTTGGCTTGTTGAATGCATGTTTCTCAAAAATTTTGAGGTAATTGAGCATCAAGTCCCTTATATTTTTAGAAATACAATCACAAAATGAACATTAATAATTATCAGCATTAATGTGCATTTAATATTGTCCATGAAAAACTATAGGTTATTCAAATATAAGGTTATTCCGAGTGATAATGTCTTGCTCGGTAGTTGCGAAGAGGTAAAGAAATTGCCGAAAATGTTGGGTGTTGAGTACATATCATATCATGCATGTCCAAATGACTGTATTCTATATAGAGGAGAGTATGTAGACAAAGATATCTGTCTGAAATGTGGGCATGACATGTATGATAAATAAAAAAGAAGGGTAAATCACGCTGTCCTTTTTTTAAGATATTGAGGCACATGCCTATAATCCCAGGGGTTCAAAGGATATTTCGTTGCAAAGAATTAGCTATGTTGCAGGGATGGAATGTCTCACACAGAAGTGAGTTGGGAGTTATGCGAATCCCAACAGATTCAATAGCCATGAAGCATATAGATGATACATGGCCCACAAAATTCAAGGATGAAGTACGGAGTCTACGACTCATGATAGCCATGGATGGCGTCAACTCATATTCCCTTCAGAACATCAAATATTCTATTTGGCCTATAGTAGTGATCAATAACAATACCCCCCCATGGGTGTCTGTGAAGAATGAAAATTTTATGTTGGCTCTAATAGTCCTTGGTAGAAGACAAGTGAAGAAAATGGATGTCTACTTACAACCACTGGTAGATGAATTGAAGGAATTATGGGATAGGATAAATGTATATGATGTATCAAGCCCCATTGCAACAAAGAGTAGTTTTACGTTGTATGGAATATGTGCTTACACGACACATGATTATCTAGGCTTAGGAGTTCGTTCTGGTAAATTACATGTTTATTGATTTTTTTATATACATAAAAATATTCTTTCACATATTAATTATTTAATTCATTTTAATTGTTTTGATCTTCATGATATTATTTAATGTGCCATTCATATTGTATACAATAATTTTTTAGGTCTTGTAACAAAAGGGTATTATGGATGCAAATGTTGTGGACCTTCTCTCAAAGCTATATGGTCCAACGACCTATGAAAGTCAATATGAATGCTTCAGGGTATTCCTCTCAGAAGAACACCCTTAAAAAAGAACAACATCCACTTTCAATGGTAAACGAGAGAGAACCTAAAGGCCTGCAATAACGATACCAATTGAATTTCTTAGAGAATATGAGAGAGAGAAGGAGAAGGAGTTCATAGAAATGTTCAATTCAAATGGGGAGACTATATTCGATGATCCAGAATTCTTCGACACCTATGTTGTGAAATTTCCCATTGGGATGAAAAGGAAATCTATCTTTTATAACCTCCCCTATTAGGAGCATCTTAATATTACCCACTTATTAGATTCCATGAATATATTTAAAAATGTTTCATATTATTTATGGAGGCACATATCATCGAAACAAAGTGACACATTGGCTGTTAGGAAAGATATTATTACTTCAAAAACTAAAAATAAACATTAGCCAAGATGATTAGAAAGTACATGATCAGAGTTAGCTGGTCCCTCTAATTGGTATTTCAAAGAAGGTGACGTCTCATGGATTTTAAAAAAGATGATATTTCTTTCGAAAAGGAAGTTATAATGGGTGTGAGGGTGCTAGGTTCATATGGGTCTTCACTATGGCACCGCTTCACCGTGGATGACCATTTGTCGAGGTTGAAATCACATGACCATTTGAATCTTCTAAGAGTATGTATAACGTCAAAAGAATGATTTTATTCTTTGTTATATTAATAAATTTTATCCCATGTAGGGATCATAAAACATAACTATTTTTTCATATTATTGCATGTGTTTATAACTTTGCAGTGTCATTATCCTTTGTTTATGCGTGGGTGTGTGAAACATGACTTCCCCTAAGACCTAGGACATGCCATATCTAAATTATTTGCATTTTTATTTTGGATCATGTCAAAGGAGATTCATGTGGCTAGCATTCCACGGTGTCGTCAAGAGATAGTTGAGATTGTTTGTATGTTTGAGAAGGAACTCCTAACGACTTTCATGGACTTGCAAGTTCATCTTCTAATCCACCTAGTACATGAGGTTGAATTAGTTGGGCTGGTTTCTTGTTGTTGGATGATCTTCTTAGAGAGGTACATAAATAAATTGCAAGGTTTTTTTCGACAAAGGGAAAAACCCGAGGGGTCTATGGCAGAGGGGTACATATCATATGAGTGTTTCTATTATTCCAGTGAGTACATCAAGAAGATCGAAAACATACTAGATGTGGTGATTTGGGATGATGAAAGGGATTAAGACAAAAGAGAAGGGGAGCTTCTCCAAACGAATATAAAAAGGCGCTTGACAAAGAGTAAGAGACTTATAATTTTTCAAATTTACATACAGAAAATATTCATGTTGAACTTTGATATAATGTATATTTTGATCTCATATGTACTATATGTTGGTTTGATTTCATCAGTGAATGCAAAAATTGAAGCAATCAATAAATTTGTTCTTTATAATTCCGAAGTGACACAACTGTGGGTCGCATTATATGAAAAAAAAAGGATGAAATGGGATAGTGACAGGAAATAATTCAGACGGTTGAATGGTAGAAGTGTGCCTTATCCCGATCATTTAAAAGAAAATATGTCAATTATATGCCCCAACATTGGGTTTCTGGCCAAGTCAGAGAGATATACGGTGCAAACCGGTCGTTACCCGTGTGCTGAAGAGGATGCGCTAAACATAGGGATTGGGTGCACCCACTCTGTAATAATCTATTTATGTACATTTTAAACTTAATAATGCACATTTGAAATGTAACATCTATATTTCATATTTTAACAATTGGGTTATTATAAGTCACATGAAACTATGATTTTTTAACTTTTTTATAGGTGAATTTGTTCCCATCTATGTGGGCATATGGACACCATTTTCACACAGAAAATGCTGATGATGGACACATGACACAAGACTGTGGAGTGGAAGTTGAGTTTGATAAATCTAGTCGAGATATCCACCCTGATCAAAACCTAGTATGAGGTTTTATAGCCTAAATCTACCTTAGGTTGAAAAAGGCAGAATCTAGGGTAACATCAAACCACGCTTAACCTGGTAGCTAGCCCTACCAGATCGGGAGAGGGCTCTCTCCTTGTCAATCTCAGCAAAACATGATCAATGAGGCTTGAGATGACTGAAATGAAAATTGATTTTAGGCTAGGTATATATGTAAAAGAGTCTTGATTTGAATTTAATGAATATTATGTTGGCTCAAGAGGAAAGGAAAATTTGGGTCTAGGGAATGAGGCTCAGTTCTGTAGAGATCTGAATGGGGCAAGATAGGAAATTGATTTGACACTTCCAATTTGAAATAAATGGAGATTTGAGAGAGGTGAGGAGTTGAAGAGGGCAAGAAACCTTCAGGGATCCTCTCCAAACAGCTGAAAACATAGAAAATTAAACAAACCCTAGGTAGAGCACTGCAAATTTTAATGAATAATGCCTTTGTCCTTGTTTGTTTAATTTAAGAAGAAATAAGAGAGAAAATGGTAAACATCAGGCACTAGTAGACTTACATTTGAAGAGAGAAACACATCATCAAAACAAAATGCCACATGAATCCCATGGAGTGTTGCAAACCCTGGTCTATTCCTTTGCCAAAAATGCGGAGATGAATGTACAATGATGCTCAAAGCATTCCCAAGAGTCCAACCATGCTAATGACTGAAAAACCACAAGATATAGACAAACAATAATTCATCCCTAGCCTCTAGGGGTCGAGATCACAAGTTTAGGAGCTGTTTCAACAAGATATAAACTGAGAACTAGAAAGTAGGTAGTGGAACAACTTGCCTCTATAAGATAGGAAACTGATTCATTCAGTTGCAAATCACTTTTTGATGGATGAATCTACCTCCATGAGTAAAAATTTAACAAAATTACATCAAGATCCATCAAATAACATCCAATTACATCATGAGTTTAAAAATTGGAATTAAGAAAGTCAAAATGTCAAAAACTAGGCGAAAAATAGAGTTACTGAGTAAAAAATGAGCAAAATCCTCCAATGCGCCACGCCTGATTTATCTATGTGTCACGCCAATTTGGAGCTGATTTTTGAGGCCTTATCGGTGTCCAAATTTTCTCGAAGTGGGCTTGTTGGAAAGGTATGCCTGTTTAATTTCCAACACAAGTGGAATTTCTGAATTTGGCTTCCATTTGCCCCTCCAAAACTGAGTTCTCCCAACACTGCTTCCTGTGTTTCAAAAAGGGGCAGAATGGTCATTTTTAGGGTGTTTTTGATCCTTCTGGAAGCCCAAAACCTGTCAAAATATCTTGGCCATAGGTAGGAATGCATAATTTTCCATGAAAAAAACAAAAATGTAAAGTTTGCACCAAGAGGAGTTTCCCATCAAAAGCGCGCGCCAAGTGGCGCAACGCATAGAGCTGAGAAGTCTGTTTTTAGGCCAAAAATTCAAAATTTGCAAAAAGTGTCCCAAATTTCTCGAAATTTGGGCTGAGTGTCCTCCATTATGTACTATACTGGGCCAAGGAAGCCTCGACCAAGATTTGAAGTATATCTTGCCTTTTCCGACGCTTTGAGGCCTTCTTCAACTTGGCCTTCAAGATTTTGATCCTTGCTTTGCAAACATGATTTCTCGCCCAATAATGACTAGCCATGTGCCTCAACATGTTCTTTTCTTTGTTGGATTTCTCCAACAGCTTCTCCAAATGCATATTTACCCTTTCAAGCCAAATTTCACGATCAGCCTCAATCTCTTGCTTAAGTGATGTCATCTCGGTTTTGCTCCTTTGAGCAGCTTGCCGGTTCTCACGTATGTTTTGTAGCTCCATGATAGTTTTCTGATCCTCTAGCTGTTTGTTTCTCTGCTCAAGGTATTTGATTATACACTGGGCTCTTTGTAGGCTAAGGGACAAAGTATTTATATCTGCCTTCTGCTCCTGAATGATCTCCCTGAACTTTGAGCTTTGTGGGCCCAAATCAGTGTCATCATCCTGAATGAGGATGAAATATGTCTCCTGATCTCCTGAAGGCCCCTCATCATGTATTGGCCTCTTACCCTTGTCCTGTACCTGTATTTCTAATGAAGGAAGCGAGACCCCTTCCACCCCAGGTGGAGATAATACTCGCTTGGCTGCTGCAAACAACCTTCTAGTGCCCTTTTGATAGGTGACATACACCGGCACACTAGCAGTCTATGTCTCATGACCCTCCTACTGATATGAAGGTTCACCTGTCTCATGGAAAGCTTCCAGAGGTACCTGAGGGGCTATGAAGAACTCATGAGAAATGAAATCCTCCCATGAAATATCCTGCAAACCAAGCTGATGCATAACCACAATTTTGATGAGTGCAAAGTGATAAATACTGTTATACAGCTGCTCAGGATTTTTCTTTTGCACTAGGGTGGTCATTTTCTCAATATTTCGGCACATGAAGTAAGGGAGGTTCATCATTCTCACCTTGGTAAAATGCATCATCAACCTGATGTGATAGGCATAGAGGTGAGAAAACCGGCCCTCACAGCTGAAATATTTGATTATGAGCTTCATCAAAGGAGCGTATGAATATTTCAGGAACTGAAAGGGAAAAACTCTGCTGAGTTGTCTCAAAAAACCGGGTTTGATGTATGGCTCCTAGTGTTCCATGTAAACTTGTTGCCTTTTATTCCATTGCTCTCCGAAATTTGGAATACCGGTTGCTAGAGAGACATATTCAGGTGTCAAGGTGAATGTCACACCTGCAAGAGTGACTTGGCCATTGTGTAAATGAAGCAAAAACAATCTGGCTAGCTCATGATGGTGGTGGACTCTAGCAACCATCTCACAAAACTGATAACAAGACTGCTATTGAAAACATGTAATAGCAAGAGGACAGGCCTGCAGCTCAGCAAGTGAAGTAGGCTCCTCCCTCACATGTCTGCCACTCTTGTGAGGTCTCCTTGGTGCATGCAATTCAGTTGTAGAATCACTGTCTTTGTCATAAGAGGAATCTGTCTCCATGTTTTCCAAAGTCTTTGTTGTCTTAGATGAGTATGAGGAGTTTTAGGTGTCTTTGGTTTGCTGCCAAGTTTATGAAAATGTGTGAGGGGCTATGAAGGGAGAGGGTAAGGGTAGTGTTGTGAATATTGTCAATTGAAATTTGGGGAATTAAAGAGTTTTAGGGGCAATCTCTAGGATTTTTGGGATAGCATTTGGGGTTTGGGAATTTGTAGCTAAGATTTCGGATGATGGGAATTGGGATAGGGAATGAGTGAATTTAGGGATATGGGGGAATGGGTTGATGAAACTTAGAAAAACAGTGAAGAACTAAAGGATGTGGGAGCGATGACACAAATTGCAAACCCTAAACGATCATTTCTTGAGCAAGGAAATAGGGTTTGAATTTTTTTTATTAAATCCTCATAAACATCATAAAAAACACGTTCATTGGCATTGGCGGATTTTATGACTTACTTTAGACTGGAGGAGAATGAGCAAATTTGAAGTTTTGAACAAAACCGTGGTGAAAATGCTTTGCGGCCCTACGCACCGCGCCACAAACCCAACGTGCCGCGCTGGCTCTATGCGTCGCGCCCATGTATTTTTTCCACTGTGGAGGCCGGCCCAATGCGTCGCGCTAGTCTTATGAACCGCACCACTCAGCCAATGCGCTGCGCCACTGAAACTTGCCAATTTCCCTTCAAACTGCTCCCTTTCTCCAATCAAGGTTCTCCTTTGCTCACTCTCTCTTCTTGGAATGAAAATGAGCCTTTGAACATGGAGATGAATTACATACCAAAGAACTTTTAATTTTCCACTTCAAAAAACCCACTTTGTAATGTTTACCTTTGACACTTTTTTTTTAAACTCTGTTTTGGGAAATCTTCTTGATTTCGCCTCTGATTAACTGAATGATTTTCTTTTTGTTTGCCTTGCAGGGAATGGATTTTCTGGAGCTTGACAAGGTGACGAGGGTTGACATTGAAATTATTTACAAATATGAGAACTTGAAATTACATTAACTTTATACATAAAAAGATAAAATACTCTATTTTTCTTCAAAACAGAGTTTTGAAGAAAAATACATTTTTAGGCATATGATGATGAAATTTTTAGTACTGAAACTTTATTCAGACTCCTCATGTGCCTGCTAACCATTTTTGGACATTTTGAAGACCTTATTAATGAAACCCTAGACCTAATGGGAATGAAAACCTAAAAAATGACTCTTACAAATTTAAGGACAAAAAGTGAGTGCAGATGATCTTGATGAAAGAAAATAGGCTAGTAGGTAAAGTAAATGAGGGAAAATGTATAAAAAGCCACTACTGTCAAATGATCCATGCTCCTAATGGAATGCAGCTGACGAGCGAGACACCTAATATGCAATGCAACAAGAGAATTTTGATAACTGACAGAGGGATGAAGATACTGACACTAGCACGAGGGATGTTAGATTACGTCGGAAAGATACAAGAGATCATTGAAGTTGACTTATCTTCTTTCCAATGTGTTATTTTTAGGTGCAAGTGGTGGGACACCTTTGATCAGAATAATGTAAAGGAAGATCGTGATAGTAGGCTGATATGTATCAACTCTAGAAAGATGTGGGGTGAAGCTAAGGAGCCTTATGTTTCCCCCGAACACTGCAACCAGGTTTTTTTTTTACCTAGATGTGTTGTATAGGGATTGATGGTTCGTATTGAGACATGAACCTAGATCAAAACATATTTTTGAGAAAAATAGTGTTATCATGCCAAGCGAGCTAGAAGATAATGAAGGTGATCATGGGAACAAAGAGTGATATGGTACATGTGTTATTTCATCATTTATACTTTTAAGATGGGTTTTTATAAAGAAGAGGACTTAACCTTATAACTAAGACTCTTTTTTTCAAAACATTATAATATGTATTTTGAATTAATTGGTTTGCATTGTGTTAATGTTAAAATCATTTCATTTGATAATTTGCAATTATGTTGATCTCGAAAAAAATGCACTCTATCAAGTTCTTTTTTTTATGCCAATTCCTAAAATAATACAACTACTTGATTGCTTTAAATGTGTGTGAATGATATGTTCAAAATGTATACTGTTATTTTTGGTATGTAAGATCATAATAAAATAATGATAATTCTAAACTTGAATTTATTGGCATTATTTTCTAAACTTTAGTATGTTACAAAAATTCATATTATTCTAGATTCATTATTTTACAATTATTTATATTCATACAAATTTACAAATTTACAATTTTACAATTTTAGAAATTCTAATAAAATCGAATGATGACAATACATACAATTGCAATTACAATTTTACAATTTCACATTACAATTACAATTACAATTACAATTACAATTTTACAAATATTTTACATACAATTACAATTAAAATTAGAATCAGAATTAGAATTACAATTTAACAATTTTACATACAATTACAACTACAATTACAATTTAACAATTTTACATACAATTACAATTAAAATTAAAATTACAATAATTTCACAATACAATTACAATTTTACAAATATTTTACATACAATTACCATTAGAATTAGAATTAGAATTAGAATTACAATTTTACACTTTTACATACAATTACAATTTTACAATTTTACATACAATTACAATTACAATCATGATGCATACAATTACAATTACAATTTTACAAATTTACAAATTTACAAATTTTACAATTTTAATAAAATTGAATCATGATAATACATACAATTGCAATTAAAATTTTACAATTTCACAATACAATTACGTACAATTACAATTACAATTTTAGAATTTTACATACAATTAAAATTAAAATTACAATTACAATTACAATTACAATTACAATTATACAATTTTACAAATTTTACAATTTTAATAAAATTGAATCATGACAACACACATTTACAATTACAGTTTTACAATTTCACAATACAATTAAGTACAATTACAATTACAATTTTACAAATATTTTACATACAAGTACAATTAAAAGTAAAATTACAATTACAATTACAATTTTACATTCAATTAAAATCACGACATAATATTTAATAAATATCATGATTTAATATTAAAAATAAACGTCATGATAATGATAACCATCATACAAACATCATATTCTAAAATACAAATTCAAATTCGCCAACATCATCTAATCATCATGATCATGATCATCTAACAAAACACAAGCATTGTATACCGTCATCACAAAAAAAACATCAAATATACATCTCATGTCAAATAACTGCTATCACATACACATCTATCTGCAAGCACATTAAATGAACATATCTAACATAACCTAACAATATACACATCATGATGAACACCAACATGTAAATCAAGTACATTAACATGAACATAAATTACATGAACCATATATATATATATATATATATATATATAATGTCAAAAATATACAACTATAATATAACTACATATAAATTTCAAATATCTAGTGGTACTACATCAATAATAGTACTTGTCGAGTTCTGCTCAGTCGATGGTGCAGCCTCATGCTTAGATAGATGACGTGCCTGCTCTAGAGGTGCTTACTGATTAGATGGTGCGGTCTTCTCAGGAACTGCTTGCTGATGAGTCGTCGATGGTGTAGCCTGCTTAGTGGATGGTGTGACCTACTTAGATGGACCTGCCTGCTCAGGATCAGGTGCTTGCTTAGTTGATGGCCGTGTCTGCTCATGAATAGGTTTCTGCTAAGATGGTCCAAACTGCTCAGAAGATGCTTGTTGATTAGGAATGGATGCTGGTTATTCATGATCTCCGGCGTGAGGTGAAGGAGGAGGAGGTGGAGTACTAGAATGATGATCAATTCCCTCATGATCATGATCATCAGATGAGCTGATCTGACATGTATCTCCACGATGCTATCCCTCCTAGCCATCAGTACTCTTGAAGCGCTAATGATATGCCACATGAGGGTCATCATATCGCGGGGCATATCTCTCTAGAGCTCTTTGAGCCTACGATCAACTTGGATCTCTTTGATCATAGCAGGGCAGACTCCCTCATCAACTAAGAGTCGACACAGTTGGTCACCCAACTCCGTCCTGAATCATTTTTCTGCCCCACGCCACACCCTCGTGGGTATCTGCACCCGAGGATGATCAGGTCTGTCACCCTAATCCACTGCCTTTGCCTTCTCCTCGTCAACATATACGCCTGGATCATTTGGTTAGGTTGGAATCATGTCCCCAATGAATGTCCCAATATCTACAAAATATATAATACACAAGAATAATTAGACAATTTCATTAAAAAATTTAATAAAACAAGTTAAAGAACATGTTAGAATAAATTTTATTCTAATTAATTAATTAAGACAGTAAAGTGAAACTATATTAATTTAAAGAAAATACTAATATTACCTCTCTCATTTGGTGGCTCCTCCAGTGTGAAGAGGATGTTCGTACACCCCCTCCAATCCAAACCAGCGTACGAACACGACGCCAACATGAACAAGTGATCATCAACACTGGCTAGCAACTCTAGTGCATCAGTAGATATCCTGGTCAAAATGTTAGATAGGTCCCTCTTGGGCATCATCTGGTCCCACATTTGCATTCGTACACGCAACATCGGACTATGAGGCTGCCGAACAAAACTAGGCCTCGTCTCCAGAAACCTCTCAAAAAATAAACAAAATAACTCTGAATAAAAAGGGAAGGTTAACCTCCCATGTGCCTAAGAATGAAATCTATCTAATTTTGTACAAAACAGTCACAAAAATGGCAGACCATTTCACAAGTAATGGTGTCTGGAATAAAGAATCAACATAAAATAAAAGCAGGAAACTAATGCATTGCCCGTCACTGGTATAGTTTGTAATGGTTGTTAGTAGTAGTGAGAGGCACCCCACCTCCTCTGGACCAAACGATGCAATCATAACTAACCACCAGACACTTGAAAATATACAATAAAAACTATATCGTCCCTAATTTATCTTTGGGAGTATGCCAATTCACTCCTTACTGCATACTCGACGGGGACATCTAGGAATTGGGGAAAATACTGCCCTCTCCTAGATAGGCCAGTAATAAAATATATGTTCTCCTCAGTGGGATCGTACCAATGGCCATGACTAAACTTGAAAGCTTGTCGATGGACATCCCACCTGTAGATAAATTGTCCCAATAACCCACTATGGCCCTTCAGGGATGTAGCCTCCTCGTAGAAATTGAGGAGGCCTACCTCCCTTTGGAGCAACTGGGTGGTTGCCGTAATAGGGTGAGGGTACAAAAGTATCTCCCTCTCTCATGCCTCCCAAAGCAGAATCAAATTATAATGGTCCTCCATATGTTCTTGTTCAGCCCTTTGTTCTCTTCGTTGATGTCTTTGAATGATTCACATATTAAATACATTTTTTTTTATTAAATGAGAAGTGTATTTACAAATATACATATACAATTTTTATAGAAAAAAAAATAAAAATACATCGGTGTGCCCAAAAAAACAGTAACGCATTGTTACCAGTGCGTACTTCTTTATCGCGCACGTGCTCAGTGCGCATGGAAAATGTTCACACACCACCCAACTAGGGAATATATGTGCGGTGCGTTGACCAAATGATCTGCCCTAGTGTGGATAGTTTGGTCAATGAAACACCAAACAATAGTACATGGTCAATGATGCAGTCTTGTAAATGACCGCACCATTGACTATGTAATGTTGTCGGGTCAGTGGTGCGGTGACCTAACTATCTGCCCCGGGGCGGTCAGTTTGTTTAGCACACCGCCCTACCGACAGTATTACATAGTCAACAGTGCGGTCGTTTGAACAATCACACCGCCATGTTATTTTTTAAATTCTATCAGTGTGCATTTTCTCAGTACCCCACCAGAACCCAGTGCGGTTTCCGTTAACACCGTTCATGGTGCGGCCTATAAATTTATAGGCAACACTGCGAACGGTGTGAGTCGAATGAATTAAACGCATCGAGCATAATTTTTTTTTTTTTAATTTTTAATTTTAAGTTAATTTCAAGTTTTAATCCTGTAAAAGGTTTAGTTATTGAGAAACAAGTATATTACTTGTACATTTGCGCGTAAAGGAGACATCTTTGCTTAGGAATTGAAAAAACCAAATTTTCCCACCTTTTTCGAAAATTCGAACTCCACATAGTCCGCAATGGATGACAACAATGCGTGTAATGGGAGCACTGATGGTAGAGTGCCTCATAGGAGACAAAATCGCATCAATTCTTGAGAGGTCTAGAGCATTAAACAAGTAAAAATGAGGTTTTTACGATTGGTAATTTTGTTTTAATTGACCCTTTTTCGGTGTGCGAGATTTTGAGACACACCGGGCGGTTTTATCAATGGTGCACCACACATTGTTACGGTGTGCTAGATTACGAAGACGCACCATTCCAGTTTATACGTAGAGCACTGGTGCGCTAGAGTACTTAGACGCACCAGACATGTTTGTATGGAGAGAACAATGGTTCAATGTGCCAATTTTTAGTACGCACCATTGTGTTTTACGCACTGGTGCATTTTATGATGAGAAATGCACTGCAAAAAAAACATCCGCAAAAATTTCCACCAAACAACCTCCTCTAGAGACCTCCATGAAAAACATATATCTGGGCTATTTTTATAAGGGCTTTCTCAAAAAAATCCACTAGAGGGTCTTTTCCCTGCAGTGTCTACATTCAATCACAAGGACTTTACCCAAGGTATGACCTAGTTCAGTCCTTCAGGTTGGCTCAAGGAGCTCCTTGATCCCTCTCTACCCAAAATTTTCCAGTTCACTCCTCTGCTCCTCGAACACTACTCTTATTCTCCATATACTACATAAGAGAGTGTCTTCCTCCCTTGCTTCAACTCATATCTCCTTTTCCTTTTCCAATTTATTGACATCCATTTTCTTCTCTACTCCTCTATTCCAATTTGTTTATTTTTGTGTGTTATTATTTCCCTTCCATCCAATCACATCCTTTAATATTTTAGGTGGTGGTTTTTTTGTTATGCCATCTCCTCTCTCTTCAAGTGAGGGCGCCATCTCCAATTATCCACTTTGTCTTCCTGGACTTCTGTTCCCTTTGTCTCGATCCACGAGGAGGAGACATGCATAGTGCCATCCTCCACCCACGTTGCCCACTTTGAAACCTTTAATTTATGTTATCACATATTGGTATTTGATCAGGGAAATATTAGAGAGGTTGAATGTTTCCGATATGGTTCTACCTAACATGCACATCACTAACAATAAACATGCATGCCACACACAACCAATAGGAATGGAACAAGAAATCCTCTCAGAACATTTGTTATCTATGTTTCCTTCTGGTCATGCCAACCAATTAAAATTCACATTTAATTTATTTTATTTTTACAACATAATTTCTTAGCCAACCATGGCTACCGCAATGTTGTTACATAGTTACAATTTTAACATTACAAAAACAAGGGTAGTGTGAGGGATGCCACACATATCAAGAATCTATGCTTTCCTACAACCATTTATCTTTCATTATTCTATAATTTCCACTTCACAATTTCTTTTAGTCAATTTCCAAAATTTTTCATGGTTGAAAATGGAAAACATAGCATGATAAATGTAAATCATGAACCTGAGAGTGATAGAATTAATGATTATATTGAGTAAAAATGCGAGAATTGAGAGAAGATAATGGAGGTGGGTGGATACCTTCAAGGTGCATGATGAAAAGAATGAAATCTTATGCTAACACTTGACAATATAAAACCTACTAAACCCATGTGGTGTAGACTAGTTGGTCTTAGTGGGGTGTAGTCCTCGTCAAGTCTCAGGTTCAAACCTCATGGGGAGGGGTTGAGGATGGAAGCCACTTTGAGGGAATTAGACTACCCCAAGGGGCATCCAGGTTCGATTGAGCCTTGCACAATAGTGGTGATATCATTCCATTGTGGGTTGATCATTCTTATTCCATCCAATAAACGTGTTGGCCCTAGCCTAGACTCAACCTAGTCAACAAAAAAAGGACAATAAAAACCTACTTTCCTATAGCCCCCCTCCCCTTTCCTCTTAGTCTCAAACCAATTCATACTCCATCTACTCAACCATATTAAACCCTTAGTTCATATATTTCAACATTAATATTTACATAACATAAAAGTTAACAATAGCAAATTTACATCTAATATTGATATCTACCTACTTCATAATTAAAACTTAGCTTTAACTTTAATAACATAAATTCATATTAACATATGAAAAATAATTATAATTCATATAAATTTATTAGAGATTATATTCTTTTTTATTTTGGTAAAAAAAAATTATTTTCAATTAGTTTTGAAAATTTTAAACAAATTCTATGAAGTTTATTAAAGTTTTGAAAACAAATATTAAACATAATATTTTGAATAGATATATATATATATATATATATATATATATATTAAATATAAATTGTTTTTGTTTAATTAGTTGATGGTTAATTTTGTGGTTTTAAATTGAATTATAAGATATACAAATTATATTAAAAAATACAAATTTTGAAAAAAATATACTCTTAGTATCATAATTATAATTGTTATTGCATTCTTTGCACAACATAATGCCATGTGGATAATTTCTCACCATAATTTAAGAAAATATTTGTATAAAAAATAGTAGATAATTGAAAAAATATCCACATAGCATTTTGTTGTGAAAATACTATAATAGCAATGGTTAATTCATTATCATAAACCAGAATACATGGAAAATGCATTACTTTTCCAAACTGTCCTACATATCACTTAACGACTTTTCTATTTCCAGTTTGTTGATAGCTGCATGTTGTGGACAAATATAAATCTAGTAGACAGGAAAAAGTACAATATATCCGAACGATAAAGATAAAAGGAAAATATTGGCAGGCAAAAATAGAGTATAAATGTGAATTAATTGTCAATAGGATTGTTTTATTTTTTGGATGGTATGAAGTGTTGGCGCTGGAATCAGCACTTGGATTGCAGAAAGTGCTTGACCAGACACATCTTAAACTATAAAGAAATTTAATGATTTGTTTTATGAGATTGGTAGATGGATAAACTCATATTCACTGAAAAGAGATTTCAGTCAATTCCATAGTTCTACTACTGAGGGTATTGGAATCTGATGTGGTAGCAGAGTGCAAGTTTGTAGCCTATGAGGAGAGGAAATTGTGATATATGAGGGAACAGTAGGTCTGTGAAACATAAATCTATTGCATCTAATATCAATTCACAAAATTAGCAGTCTGACAATATTCCGTTGAGAGAAAGCTATTTCTAGTGTGACAAGATTCTCATTAAAATATCATGAAGAATAACTGTCATGAATGATGCTCTTCCACTATTGCAATATATATTTACCAGGAATGCTCACTATGTGAGACTAAAAAAAACTGATAAAACACATAGCATTTTTAAGGGACTGATAAATATTCATAACAACATATTGGTTTGCAAACTGAAACTGAAAGAGAGTAGATATGGAAACACAAGTAAAATAGACAATACACACAACAAATTAGTAATAAGTCCTCAGTATCATTCCATTTCATTCACAAAAAAAATTACAGATCATATGAGTCAAATTCTAAAACCATAAAACAATCCCGACTTCATATCATTTTGGCATATATATACAAAATATGATACTTTCATCTTCCACAAAAAAAGGGAAATCTGTTTCAAAAGTCATTACAACCTCATGAAAGAGGTGAGGCTTATCCCTTAATCTTAATTACCAAGTGCCATATTAAAAACAAGATAAACATCATAAAGGCATCATGAAGGCTGTCACTCTGAAATGGTTGTGTGAGGTGGCGACCTATTCGAAGACCACTCTCCTATTTTGGTGCAACCAATCTTCAGCAAAAAGTGTAAAAACAGTGGGAGTGACAAGTGGTTGTCTCCTTTTAAATATGAAAAACAGAACCATGGTAGTTTAGAGAATACTGGATATAAGACACCTGGTAGCATCCATTGCAACTGAAAAAACCCTTCCACTTCATCTGTTTAATGTCATGATCATGATTCAAACCAAAAAGTAGCCCATTTCCATCACATGCTGATATTTCAAAATAATTGCTACCTTCGCAGAAAAGGTAGCTATATTCAGAAAACATGGAACATTTACCCAAAAAGTTTCTCTAAGCAAGCCCTGTTCTTCATTCATCAAAGGTCCAGAATATAGGCAAATATTCTAATGACCTCTGCTTTAGTCACGCTTTTATCAGACCTCTTTCTCTGTTCTTGGCTTTTTGACTAAGTTTTCTTCTTCCTTTCAATTTTGTCTTCTGGCTTTACTCACAGCGGATTGCAATATCAGAGTTTTATAAACATACATATGTGTGAAATCAACAATGATCACTTTATATAAACTTAAAAAAAAATCGCAACTACTCCCAAACAACATGCGCACACGCGGAACTGTGGTTCTAAGGTCCCACAACATGGTGACCAATCGAAAGCAATAACACATTGCAACTTCAACGTCTTATCGTAAATCGGCCTCCCGCAAGTTTAACTCTACACTGATAATGGTTAAACCATAAATTATGCGATGTGTGATATGCGCTGGTGCACTACGTCGACACGTGGCCCTTCTCCTTATCGCATCACAATCCAAATAACATACTGTGTGATTTCCTTAACAATAAACTCTAAAATCTATGATTTGCGAAATCGCTCTATTTGTGATTTAACCTCCACCGTTGATTTTTGTCCAGATCTAACGGTCTTCACTGCTCACCCTTCATCGCATCGCAAATTATATTTTTTAGTTTTCGATGCCATCTTAGCCGTCGGTCTCTGCCACTTCATATATGCGATTGGATAATGACCGTCCACTCATCCTGCACATGATTCTTATCCATCACTTCATTCCTTACTCTAATTCCTGTCGAGCTTCCTGCTTGTTTTAGGTGAAATAGCTACAGGTTAGCGACCTAGGTAAACTAAACATTCATTAATAATAATCCCCTTGGATCGAATAATAATTAATCTTAATTAAAAGAATTATTATGTTCATAGCATAGGGGTCTTCAAACGATATTCAAATATGAATGATCCTTGCCTTTAAACATTCTTTGTTGCTCCTATATACTTGATGAACAACTATCTTTACCTCTATATTGAGATAACCAAAATCCCAATGAAACATCTACACTTATCACTGTGTGGAATATATCACTTTCACTTCTGAGAAATGGCTACCCTTTATTGCCTTACTTGATTTTGGGACTCTTTTTCACCTTTGTTGGAAATGACTCAAACTTGGAAATGGACTAGGACATTAGAAAAATTTGGAAACAGTGACACAATGGCGATTACACCATTAACATATTTAGTGCTAACAGTGGCTCCTATTGGGTATGAAGTCCTCCCTGTGAGGCTTCAAGGACCGTAGTTCTAGTGCCTTTTCCATCCCTTATTTCTCCAACCAACAATTTTGCTTATTAACCTAAAAAAGACCAGCATGCCTAGCCATTAGGTAATGGATTCATAAGCTAGATTTCGATCTTCTTCAACTTATTTCAACATAACTAAAAACTAAATCAAATTGTAATCTAAAATTGAAACAAATTCTTGAGTGGCGAGCTTATTTATGTGCATCCCTACTTCTAATTAGCTGAAATTCACTTGATCAAGTGTATACAAAATTCCAAAAGAAAATTTTCAACAACTGATTTCCTGACATGTATTCACATCCACTACTGAAAGCCTAAAAAGTATGAAGCATAATCTCTAAATGTGACTCATACTTGCTGCTATGGACGAGAAGTACTCCAAGAATAGTAACAAGAGATACTTTCAGAAAACTAAACTCAGTATAATCAGCAATAGGATCATCAAATCGACAATGAAACTTACTCAAAATAATTTTGAGTTCAAGGATAGGCTGACCCATACTTTTCTCTGATAGAACAATGCTTTGATGAAGAGCTTGTTATTAATTTTTTTTCACAAATTTCTTCTTCAACAAAGTATCCCTACAACTCAGATCTATACATTTCAAACATAGGCTCATAAATATTTTTCTTATCATCAATTCCAAACAAAGGTGATAATTTCTCAGCAATTTGTATGAGATGAGCATCATCTTCTTCCCTAGATTCAGATTCATAATTGTCATAGATTGGATCATCAGTGTAAACTTTAAAACACGGTGAGATAAAAACTTACTCTTAATCATTAGGATAATTATCAAACAAAGGCTAATTTATGAAGTTTTCACTATGTTCACCTAATATCTCATCATGCTGCTCAATAATATGTTGTTTACCCTCTTCTTGAATGATAGGAGATTGAAGAAAATGATGAGAACAAAATGAAGAAAATAGGTTAATTTTTCATGACCCAAAAAGTATGAGAGTGAAAGTCTGCACTCACTACCACCAATATTTGGTTATTTAGGTAAGATAGTCATTTTGGAATAATGATCAATGTCAATTAATGACATTCAAGAATAACATCTCAATACTTAATAAATTAATTAAAATATTAGTTTTGTGTAACTAAAACATTATAAATATCTTTATAATAAGCATTTATCAATAATAAAATAATTTAATTTAATAAAAAAATTATTCAATTAAAATATAATATATATAAATTTATATAAATTTAAAATTGTGGAAAAAATTATTATTATTATTTAAAATTAATTTTTTTTAATATACTAAACAAAAATATTAATACTATATATTACATTGGTTTATTCTTAAATGGTTAACACAATATCATTATCACTATGTATTTATAGTTTATATTTAATTTCATTTTGTTGTATTAAAAAAATCATATATATATATACACACACACCACCTCTATGGAATTATATTAGATGATAAACATTGTTTCTTTAGATCATGAGAAGGAATATTTGAAGAGCGTTGCATTAGGATTTCATATATCATTGAACGAGAGAAGATGGAGATGTAGTGGAACTAGTCCCTGTGTTTTGGTATTAGTCGTAATGATCATTGATCCTTGTATTTGTAAGAACTATTCCCTTTATGCCAATAGAACCAGAACCAAGCAAGACATCACTAGATGCAGGTAACCTGCATCATATATCTAGTTGGCTTCATGCAAAGACACTACAAGAAAACAAAGCTCCTGTTTTCATAGGATATCTGTTGATTTGTGTTGAGAAAGGTCTAATGGAAAATTTCAATTAACAAAGACAAATGACAAAGATAAACAAACCTATCATAACTCAATTATCAAATAAATAAACATTTTTTTTTTAAATTTAATTTTATTGTTTTGTATTGCAATTTCACTACATTCACTTCAAACTAGTGATCTAATTATACATGGATGAGCTCCTATTAGTTACAATTTATATTGATATTAGTAATTTGATAAATAAATAATTATATTCCTGCAACTTTAACCAATAATGATAATATATATTTCCCATCATTTGAGATATGGTCATTTTTATGTGGACTAGGGATTTCAGAATATTTTGGATAGGAATGAAGATAACTGTTTAACTTTTTGTTTTTTTTTTGGGATTTCCTAAATATTCTAGAATCTACAATTGCTGAAGCTTTGATATACATAAGATATTTCAAAATTTATTAAGAAGTATTATAATTATCAGAGGTGATTTGTTTCTTTGCTCAAAGGTAATCACATATTTGAAATCTCTCGACAAATCTCCTTTGGCCTTGAAGATTTAGTAAATCACATCAATGTAGTTTTATTTTGAACCATTCTAGCAATCTATTTTCCAATTAAGAAAAATAATTATGTGATTAGAAGTATAGCATGGACCATGAGAGAAATATGGATGGGATAATTAAGCAGAGTGTATTGTACCCCATCAATAGTAATGTAGCAGACTCATTATTGTCGTCTAAAAATTGTTTTTTATAAGGCATTAAAAGAGATATTGCAATGTTGAATGGGAATTTAAATTGAAGAATACAAGATGATGCATATTTGGTTATAAGTAAAGAAGTTTTAGTACATATGGAAGAAAATAAATTAGAAATTTTGAGGTCTAAAATGAGACTCCTAAGAAAATTATAAAATAATAATAGAAATAATAAAATAAGATTAGATTACGTCATCAAATTTTAGAGGGAAAAATGAAAAAACTATTTTTTCAACTCGTATTTTCAATATCGGCCTATGGGTTTACTCAAATTATGAGCATGACCACTTTTTAGATGAAAAATTTGAAGAAGTGCCCATGATGCATACTTTCTATGGACCATGCTATATGAAAGATGAGAAATACATGAAAATCATGATTGCAATTATGCTTTTTCATGTATTTCTCAATTTTCATGTATTTCTCATTTTTCATGTAGTAGGGTCCATCAAAAGTATGCAACATGGGTACTCTTTAAATGAGGAATTAGATTTTGCATCCAATGAGTAATCTCTCTCGAAATTTAAGTAAAACCTTATGGAGATACGTTGAAAATATGAGTTGAAAAAGTAGTTTTATTATTTTTTAGTATTTTTACTTTCTTACTCCAAAAATGGTGAATTATTTCCCATAGTTGACATCATCATCTTGAATCCTATTGGTTCTTATAAAGTTTATTTTGGTTGTACATTTTTATTAGGAGACCCATTTTAGAATTCAAAAATTCTCTAATATTAGCTTCACATGTCTTCAATTTTTTTGAAGATAAAAAAATTTACAACCTTTTCTAAAGTTGCAACGCTGTCTTTACCTTCGATTTTTTTATTTCATCAATTACTAAATATTGTTTGAGACATTTAAGAAAAAAGGTTCATAAAAGATAAATTACATTGTTAATGAAAATATAAATTAAAAAATATAAGAATATGGAAATTTGATGATAATACAAGTACAAAATTTTATGGTTTTTCAATTTTCAAAGATTAAAAATTCCATGACCTTTGTTAATGTTGCATTAATATTTTTATCTTAATTTTTTTTTCCTCAACTATTTAAAAATGATCAAGAGTAGTTTTTTTTGTAATAAGGATTCTTTTATGAATAAATAGAAAATTTATGCAAGATTTTTATGTGCCAAGAATTATAAAGACAAAAAAAAGGGTTAACTTGTCCATAGGGAACTAGGCCAAATTAGCAAATGAGTCATTAAATAACAATTTAAATTTAAAGAGAAATCGTAGTAATCCTTCACTATGAAAACCAAATTCAACTTAACAATTTACATTCAAAGAGATACTAATTTAAATTCAAAGAGAAATTGCAGTAATGCTTCACTAGGAAAACCAAATTCAATATAAAAAATAATGTAAGTATTGTAGTAATCATTCACTATGGAAAAAAAAATTCAAAGTAACAAAAAAATAAGTATTATGACATAATTTAAAATAAGGTATTAGAAACAAAAATCATGGTGGAGGACCTCGGGCCACATAAACCAAGCATTCCCAACAACTACTCCCTTGGTAGAGTAGATCATGATGAATTGTATTCAGAGGATCCCTCATGCATTCGTGGGATGACTCTATTATTATTTCTCACTAACCGAGAGTAAAGTGAAAGTAAGTAGTGATTTTTGTTTTTGTTATCTAACCTCTGTAAAAAACTCCCTCTATAATAGTTCCTTCACCAACATTGTTTAATCGACAAGTATTTTGTATGCGAATAAATTTCAATAATATGGAGATACATAGTATCCCATCATCAAATAGTGCTATATCAGGTGCATACTCCGGTGCTATATTGAAAACATAATTGTAACACCCATCGACAAAAATTAAATATATAATTTACTTTTACCACAAAGACTTGGTAAATCATGAGCTATGTGGAAATTCTAGTGGGAAAATTTAATGTTTAAAGTTTATTTTAATTTTATATAAAAGTGGTTATGGATATTCTTGTAATTCATGGAAAAATACCTATTGACAGTGTTGGATCCCACCAACATGCAAGGGGGTATCCCCGATGAAAAGTCTCAATTAGAGTTTACATCATTTGGTGTATGAACCCTTCTGGAAATAAGGTTTGACTGCCATTTTTCTTATAGATTTTCCTTGGATGTGATGGTCAACACAAGAGAGTAATGTACATGTACTTTCAGATGAAAAAGTAAGTATTCCTTGTGGAATGTTCAATTGTAGAATGTATCAAGGTTATTCTACTGAAGGGGAAATAAAAGTGATCCCTTGAGAGAGGAATAATAATACTGATCTAGTAAAGAAGCACACAAACACACACACAATATATATATATATGTATGTATATATGTATGTATATATGTATGTATATATGTATGTATATATATATATATATATATATATACATACATATATACATACATATATACATACATATATACATACATATATATATATATATATATATATATATATATATATATATATATATATATATATATATATATATATATATATATATACATATATACATACATATATACATATATACATATATATATGTATATGCGAATGGATAGTTGATCAATTAGTGAAATAGTTCACATAGAAGCAACAATTGTTAAAATGCATACACCACAACTTCAACAAGATAAGCACCAAAGCCACCAAAATAGTTCAATTTCTTTAGTACAAATGAAAAAAACATATATTGAAAACATTAAAGGAATGGTCTTACAACATTTAAGGCACACACGTGAAAGTGTGTTGGTTAATGAGCTTAGATTATTAAGAAAAAATTCCAGGATACATCAATATAATGAACACTACTAGCTCCAATAGTGGAGCATTAGAGCAACCAATTTCTTCTCTAAAAGAAATATCTTCCTCTCTAATGCCTGGTAGGAGGAGCCAAGGTGAAAATTCCTTTGCATGAGCTATTAGGGTGTATATATAATAAATGGGGTGACTCTTCACCTCCCTTGTGACTCTTGGACTACCCTCATGACTCATTGACTTCCCTATGGCCTTTTGGCTCCTTCATGACTTTTCACATTATATAGATGACTCTTGGACTTCCACTTTACATTAAATTTCTCATACATTTGAAAATTAAATAATTGTATCCACAAATGATGTGGCAAATGATAACTCATATAAAAATTTTACATGACAAATTGACAAGACATGGCATGCCATTGGTGACATGGATTGAATGATGATATGGCAATGTGCCAATTTTTCTATTGTTATGTATGTGTCTTCTTGAAATATGGTGCATGTTCTTCTTCTTCCTCCTCCATAAGGCTTGAAGGTAGGGAGTTTTCACTATGATATTGATCTTCAACTGTTGTCACAATTTGGTTTCCCCTCATCTTCATGTTTAATGATAAATTTGTCTTTGCAGCTGCATACATATATTCTATCATGGTCTCCTTCTTCATATCCTTCATCATCATCCTGTCATGTGAAAAAATAGTACCTGCAACTGAAATCCACTCATGACAAGAGGAAATTAGTATGAAAAATCCTAGTCTAACATGCTTCATGAAAATCATTTATTGAGCTAAAACTGGGTGCTGGACTTAGAGAGTAGCTCAGGGATTATGCAGTGCACAGTTCCAAAGGCCAGGAGCCAGAACTGAGGCTTGAGACTGCACAATGCATAGTTCAAGAAGGCCAAGGTAGGTTGACTGCACAGTTCAAGGGCTCAACAAATAAGGCTTGAGGCTTTAAGTTTCCCATTGGGAAGTTCTGGAGGCAGAGAGGCAAAGGGATTGTACATGTGCGCATTTCAAGGAGGCAGGCTAGAAGATTTAGGATTGACACTACACAATGCACAAACGAATGTTGCATGGGACTCTAAACTACACAGTTATAGAGGTCAAGGGTATAGGGTTAAACATTGAGACATGGCATTTCATAGTTATGGAAGGCAGGAACTGTGCATTACACAATTCCAAGAGGTAAGGATTGAGTTTGAGGGTTGAGACAATGAAGTCTGCAGTTACAAAAGGCTAAGTGAAGCGAAGTTGATGGGGCAGGAAAATTTTATAATTTGGCTAAGTACAAGATCAATAAGGTCAAAGTAAGCAAGGATAAACTTGAATATGGTCACACACTTAGAACAATCGAAAACACAACATTGATCAATATGAATGCATGAACAACATAATCCCCTGAATGAAACAACAATGCGACAAATTCCTCCAAGTGCGACACTAAAGATACACTTTGTGACGAAAGTGACGACACTTATGTGAAATTGCATAAAAATTTGGGAATGAGTGAAACACATGTCTATATTATAAATAGGACTAATTGGCTCCAAATTTACCCCATGAAATGAACCATAATGCTGGTTATATGTATTGCGACACTTCCCATGCTAAAAGATGAAACTTTGGTTCTCTTATAAAAGAGATTGGAAAAATTAGAGAAAACCCATGGAAAGACTCTTACTACTTGAAACAACAACATGCAAGGTCAAATTCAGCTCTGAAATCATATGCAGGCCAAAATTTTGGAGGGTGTTGTAGCAACGAAAACACATGGCGACACATTGGAAGAAATCAAACTTCTATACCTTGGTCTAATATTTTGTGCACGGTCTAGTTATTCAGGAAGTATTGATTCACTGTGAAAATTACATTGGATTCCCCACTTTATTTGTTTATAAACATAGTTACATTCATCCCTTTATCAGTTGAAGATAGAAATAAGGCCAACCATATCATAATTGTTTTGATTCAGGAGAAGGGTAATACAGTTCGTGAGCTTTAGATATTTAGAGTCTTGGCTTTCATCTCTAATGTTGCTCCGTTGCTAGTAGGACTAGAACGTATCCTTGGGGAGTCACTATAGGAACACATGAATTTATTCATTTCCAGCGATCCTGGACAATACCCCGACAAAGTTAATTTCTTCACCTCTCTTCGTAGGAAGACTTTCTCTTCTTTTTCCCTCTATTTATTTTTATTTTATAGAAATTTGCAAAGGGGCTTATTTATTTAATGGGGTGGAAGAGGGATCTCAAACTATTGAGAGAAAAATAGGTTCTTACTTTAGGGAAGTTTATATATATACCTCTGATATTTTTATGCTTATTAAGATTTTCCCCTTGTCCTTCTCTACTTGATTGGATCAGCATGGAAAAAACTAAACATACATAACCAATTGTAGGAATGAGGTTCGTAGAATGGATATGGATATCATGGTTCTACACAAAGCTTTCCTTACCCAAAGATCATATTTTCCATCAAAACATCATTGACCAAACGGTGTAAACCAAGATGAAGAAGAAGGACCAAAGGTTATCCAAATATTGTAGTGTCACAAAGGCATTTTCCATTTTTCTACATGCATGGGAACCATACAAAATACTTTCACATGAGGCTTATTCGTAAAAATGAAAAGATAACGGAAAATAATGTACATGAAAAACAAAAAATTATATACATAGGTTTGGGCACAACCCTAGAATTTCATTGAAAATATTGTTTTAAATATTGGCCATTAACAAGAAGAGAGTTTGTCTTCCCATCCAAATATTGGAGACGATAAGTGTGGTGGCCAAGTTTCTCACAAACAACTAATAGTTTGATCCAGAGGGGCTAGAAATTAGTGTACTTCCCCTTCTCTTCGTGGGTTTTTTCCCACTTAAATACCAGGTGTCCCACACTAAATTCATTCTTCCCTGTAGACTTCTTGTCAAACCATCTCTTGATACAGTTCTTATGATGAAAATATTTTTATTTTTCTTTCCTCCTTTCTTCCTGTAACTTTAAGAGAGTGTCCATCCTACTCTGAACCAAAAGACAAGGCTTACCCTGAGACCCTTGTGAAAGTCATAGGGAAGACAAGTAAATATTTGGAGGTAGGATGGATTCTTTTCCATATACCAGAGAGTAACAAGAGGTCTTTAGAGAAGGTTTAGGCGTGACATGGTCAACCCATAAATAATTCACCAAATCATTATGCCACTTCCTTTTTTCAGAGAAGAGAGTATTTTTGATAATAAGGATAAGGTTCTTATTAGTTGACTCAACAAGATCGTTTCCATGTGGATAATAGTTTGTAGAATGTTTCAATACAATGCCATTTTCTAATGAAAATTCATAAAGTTTAAGTGATGATAAATATGTTGCATTATCAAAAACAAGTGATCTCAGAATGCCAAACCTGGTAGTGGTAATAATGTTTTTCTTGAGGAAACTACTAACTTCCTGATCATTCACTTTCTTGAGAGGAATAATTTATGTCCACCACGTAAAGTAGTCTATATAAATGATAATATAATTGTGATCCTTCGATGAATGTAGAAAGATCTCACCAATAACATATAATCCCCATCGTTGGAATGGTTCTTCTACAACAACGAGCTGTAATGGAGCAACTGAATTCTTATCTCAGCCAATGCATTTCTGACAAACTAGAAATTTGCAAGCATAACCATGCGAATATTTGAAAAGTGTGGGCCAATAGAAACCAACCTGCATAATCTTGTGCACGTTAGTCTCGCCTATGAAATTTCCTCTAGCTGGTATGTTATGGAGGTAACATAACAAACTATCTGAATCAAGTGCTTCCAAGAATTTGAGCAAGACCACATTATGGTGCTTCCTAAAAATCACTTCATGTACCAACTGATATAATAAATCTTTCAACCTGGTAGCCCTTGATGATTCCCATCAATAGGTATATTATGAGGGTAATAATGCCATCCTCCAAACTTAAAACTATATTTTTCTCACATTTATTCACATTTTTTGTTATATTATACTTAGTGAGAAGAATAAAAGGTGTTTGTAATAGAATGTGGCCTAATGTGGTTTAACTGTACAAAAATGGAGCATTTTTGAGATACTTACTAAGTAGGGGCTTGAAGGAGACAACAAGGAGAGAATCCAATGAGTTTTTCCACCTCCTTAACTCCCTAAATAATATTGGTATCACATCACTATCTCTAATCAATTCCAATTCATTGACAACCAAGACACTACTAGTGCAAGTGAAGCTAAAGGAGGACAAGATCCACCATTTTCGAGATTGAGGAGGAAATCACTCCTATTTTCAAGGGAGCTGCTATCATTACTTTTCTATAAATAAACAAGAAGAATAGCTAATCAGGATTCAAAGTTTGTTTTTAGCTAGGTGTAGCTATTGAGCTCAAGAGATTGACACTGTCATTTGGAACTTTTATTTGATGTATAATACTTTTATTTTATGTTAATGAGAAGATGGTTATTAAGTTGATTGCGAGTTAGTTTCAGAAGGCTTAGACCCTTGGGTTTGGGCCCAACCCAGTGGCTTAGGTCCCTCTTGTGTATTTGTGTTTTGTTCTTAGCTGCAAGTATTTAATAGTTTCTTGCATTTAAATATATATTCTATAAAAACCCATGGTTGCAGCTTCTACATTACCTCTCTTATGGGAGAATGACTGGAAGGATTCACAACCACAGTCGAAAAATATTATGTTTATGATTTCTTGGAAATAGATTAGTGTTAATTGTCTTGTTTTAAATTTTCTTTTTGTAGCTTAGAAGCCACTTTAGTGATTAGATCAGTGTTCTGGTATAAACTAGAATTTATTTAAATTCAGCTCATCTTTTCTATCATAAGTTATATAATTTTGTCAATGATAAATGGATACTCGCATGTGACTGATTGCAGGGTTGTGTTGATCTATAGAGAGCGGAAACTTTACCACTTCCATCTTGAGCTTCTTCATATTCTCTTTCCACCTTCACATTCTGTCCCAAAACTCTATTTCATAAGTCATTCTTCCGAGTATATAGTGAGAACCCATCCTAGTGCAGGAAAAACATATGAGAGGTCTTGATATTAGTTAGGGGATCAGCCTAACCTCCCTTCATTTGCTTCAACTTCCATCCACCTCTTCATACCCTCAAGACATCATTTTCACCTTCAAAAGCCAATCGGAAGCCCTCTTGTACCAATACATGGCTACTGTAGTAGCTACATGTAGAAATACTCTAGCACCCCTTTCCTTCATTAGTTTTGAGCCCCACTGCAACTTTGACTCATTCAAGATGAATAATGACCCACAATTGTTTTTATGATAAAGGGAAGTTCCTAGGCCACTCTAATCATTCCTTTTCTTCAATGCAAAACATAGTAGAATTAGTTCTTTTATCACCAGTATGATGCAAGTAGGCTATTGATTTTCAAGCAAGTGTGAACTAGGTAGATTATGCATGCAATTATGATTGGTAGTTTGATGAATTATGCAAGATAAAATAGTCTCCTTTATGCAAAGTATATTTGGTAGTTTAATGGATTTTTCAAGATAAAATAGCTTTCTTTCTGCAAGTAGATTATCCTTCATCCTTTCATGAATTGATTAGTTAGAATTTACAGGTTGAGGCAATTGAATTTCCACTTTCATAGCTAGAAGTAATTTCCAATTATACCTTCATCAACAATATTTCATTCTAATTTAGTAGGAGGAATGGTATCTGAGCACTTTTGATCTAATTTCATAGTTGAGGGCGGTATGAGTAGAATCACATCTACTGTGCATATAACACTATCACTTCTAAGTTTGTACGAACCCCAGGTTGATAAATAGAGTTGAGGATCCCTTAGGAGTTACAACACTCTTGGTGCAGTACCAGGGCTCACCACCTTTTGGCGACATTTTTGGGAAACATGTTGGAGGATTTTAAAAGTGAAATGATGCATACATTTTCATTCCAGATGGATACCATGCAAATCAAGAGAAAACAAGTAGAGGCAGAGAGGGATCTAGCTATTTTATGCCCTAGATGCTATAGAAGACATCCTAGGAATGAATTCTCAATGAATGTCATAGAATTCTGCTTAGTGTGTGAGGAAAACCATGCGATAAAAAACAAACCTTTTTTGTCAAGTCTAAAAATTGTATACCAAGGGGTAGAAGGTGGGTCAGAGAAAATTTTCTTCATTAATAAAAGGAGGCCTCAAGGATATCGGCCATACCAATAGGGCATGAAAGGTGCAACTTACTCTTATTATAATCCAAATCAGAATGCACCTTTGCAACCTTTGTACTCTTCCAGTCATCCATCATGGTACATACCTCCTTCTTGGCCTTATGATCCTCCATATCCTCCTAAACCTATTAACCATCCTTTTCATCCATATCGTCCCCAACCTTCTCAATGGAGAAAACCATCACAAGATTGGAGGCCTAAACTCAATCAACCTACTGCTTTACTCCCCCCACACCAACCTCAACCACAAATCACTCATCCTACTCCACCTAAGAAACCTCGAATTCCTACTCAACCAAATTCGAACCCAAAAAAAAGCAAGCACAACATGTATACAATGGAGAGACATCTTATCCTGTTTGTGCTATGGAAATACAAGAGATCAACCTTTAGTCTAGGAGAGTGCTCCTAGATAACCATCCACCTTCTCCACCTGAAGAACATAAGTAAGAGAAAGAAGAGAGTGGTCCTCAAGTAAATCCACCTCCTTTTCCAAATAGGTTGATCCACCCTAGCTAGCAGAACACAAAAGAGATTGAACTTCTGGGATAATTGAAGAATTTGTGTGTCAAGATACCCCTTATCCATGATATTAAGGATGTTCCCATCTATAATAAGCTTATCAAGGAGAAATGTTTCAAAAATACTAGGAGAAAAAGGAGAGACACCCCCACCATCAATGGTGTTGGGAAATTATCTGATTTGAAGTTGGGGAAGTGATCTTTCAAAAATACCTAGACCCTAGAAGTTTGGTACTGGATGTGCACATTGATGGAATTACAGTTCCTAATACTCTGATTGATCTTGGGGCTGTAATTAATATGATGACTAGGGACACCATGCTAAAGATAAATCTCCAAGGGGATTTGAGGAGGACGACCATAGTGCTGGAACTTGCAAATAGATCCAAAATAGATTATGAGGGAATTGTTGAGGATGTCATGGTATCCATCGACTCTTGGGAGTACCCTAATAATTTCTTGGTTCTCCAACCCAAAACCAAGTTTAATTTTTATCCTTTCATCTTAAGAATACCTTGGTTGGCCACTGCGGATTCCTATATTAGTTGTAGGGTTGGGAACATGACTATTAAGAATGGACCCTTATCAAAACAACTGGTATTGTATCCTCCTGCGCAACCTTCAATTGAACATGATGTGTCCTTGTGGTTAGAATATGGGGAAGATGATGAATTGTATCACACAACCCCCTACCCAATCTCAACCCTAGATTCTATTATAGGAGGGGAGAAACCTGATGAAGATGACCTCATTGAACATATCCTTTAGAAATAGCCTCCCACTACCATTCCACTTATGAACTTGTGAAAGAATCTGAGAGTATTCATTGGAATGAGTTATGCTCGGTTGAATCAAGTCCTAAAAATGTGAGATTTGTAGAGTTTTTCCCATCTATAAACTTAAATATCAATCCCTCTCTCTCGAACAAACAAGAAGATCAATTCTGCAAGATACTGAGGGAAAACTTAGATTTTTTTCTTGGGATTATAAATAAATGAAATGGGTGCATCCTTGGTTTTTAATCATCATGTTTACATCAAATAGGGATGCAAACCTATGGTCCAACCCCACAGGAGAATGAACCCAACTCTTAAGGACATTGTGAAGGAAGAATTACAAAAGTTTCTAGATGCAGGGTTCATATGCCCCATCTTAGATAGTGAATGGATATCCACTCTAGTTTTAGTCCCAAAGAAGAATGGGAAGTGGAGGATATGTATTGAATATAGAGATCTTAACAAGGACATAAAGAGATGACATTTTCCTTTTCCCTTAATTAACCAATTCCTATATGTTCATGTAGGAAATATATTCTTTTATTTCTTGGATGGATTTAGTGGTTGCAATTAGTTCCAGATAATACCTGAAGAAAAATACAAGACTACATTTATATGCCCTTGGGATAAATTGTGCTATAGATTTCTCGCCTTCGGTCTGTGCAATGCGCCTACCACTTTTTAGAGGGAAATTTTAAGTCTCTTTGTTGAACTTGTTCATGAATATGTCGAGATACACGTGGAGGATTTCACTTCTTATGGTTGTGACTTCTAGGAGGCTCTCTATGATCTATGTAAAGTCTTGAAGAAATGTATAAAAATGATTCTCTCATTTAGCCTTGAGAAATGTGAATTCCTAATGAATTCAGGGAATATCTTTGGCTATTCCATATTGAAGGAAGGGATACATGTCAACCCAAACAAGATTGCAATCATCAAAAGGGTCCCTACCCCTGAAAAATAAGAGAGATGTTAGAAGTTTATTGCGATTAGCTGGGTATTATAGGAGGTTCATCAAATAATTTAGTAAAGTGGCTTTACCATTGTTTGGATTACTGGCCAAGGATTCATATTTTTGTTGGACAAGAAACTGCGAGGCCCTTGAAGTATTGAAAGAAAAACTGACCACTACAGCCATCATTAGGGGCCCCAATTCGGTATTTCATTTCCATATCCGTACCTATGCATAAGAAAAAACTGCAGAGAAAGACTTTTATGAGTATAATATAAGCTTCCTTATGCCATTTATTTCATTAGTAAAAATATGTCTAAAGCTGAGTTGAATTACATTGTCAATAAAAAAATACTCTTAGTTGTAGTACATTCTTTGAACAGATTCATGCACTATATCATTGGATATCAAACTTTTTTTCATTCTAATCATGAAACATTAAATATTTGATGAATAATACCGATGTGAATGCTAGGATAATTAGATGGTTGTTATTGTTACCACATTTTGATTGGAATATTATTGAAAAACTAGTGAAAGAGAATGTGGTTGCATATTTCTTGTCTATACTAACTTTTCATGTAGGTAATGGGGAGATGGTGGATGATCAACTTACAAATGAACACCTACTTTCCATCTATGTGATTTCTCCTTGGATTTATGACATATTCAACTACCTGGTCACTGGGATACTTCATCCTAATTTATCATCCAGGAAGAAGATAAAGTTTGAACAAAAAAGCACCTGTTTCACTTGGATTGGGGGAAATATTTTCAAAATTGGGACAGATTAGATATTTACGAGATGTGTAAGGGAAGAAGAGGTCTTTGAAATACTCTTAGCCCACTTTACATCAAGATGCAAGGAGATACACCACCTATGTGATAGTGCCAAAGGATGGGAAAACCCATACCCAAGGATGAGATTTGTTTACAACCTCAAGTGGCCTTAGAGCCATTTGACAAGTGGGGAATGGATTTCATTGGGCCAATTGATCTACCATAAAAACAAAATAAGTACATCATTGTGTGCACTGACTACTTGACAAAATGGAACAAGACAAAGGTTGTCAAAGCAACAACTGAGCATAAAGTGGCTGACCTTTTAAGAGAAAAAAAATTCTACAAGTTTGGGTATCAAAGGGATGTATTCACTGATCAAGGAGCACAATTCACATGAAATTTGATTGAAGATATTGTGAGGAAATACCATATCAAGCACAAGACATCCACTGCCTATCACCCTCGAGAAATGTAAAAGTAGAGGTCACAAATAGAGCATTGAAGAGCATCATCACCAAGGTTGTTAGCAAAAACATGAAATATTGGGCAAACATATTAGTGGAGGCCACTTGGGCCTATAAAACCACTTGGAAGACCACCATTGGGTTCACTCCATATTATTTGGTTTATGGGAAGAAATATTTTCTTTCTATTGAGTTTGAATATAATACTTTGAGAATGAAAATCCAATTGGACTTAGATGTCACCAGAGAATAATAGTACAATTTGCTCCAATTGAATGGGTTAGATGAGTTCATAATGAAAGCTATCCTACACACTGAAGTCATAAAACTAGAAAGGAAGGTATGGAATGATAGGTGTATCAAGGAAAAGAATTTTCAAGAAGGGGATTGGGACCTATTATATGATTCTAGGTTCAAATATTTTAAAGTGAAGTTAATGGAAAGATGGCTGGGTCCATAATGAGTAGAAAAATATCATGAAAATGGATCTGTCTAGATCAGAACCATTGATGAGGAAGGCATTCCCATGCTTGTAAATGGCTATAGGTTGAAGCTATATAGAATAACTATGTCCAAGGAATAATTCATCATTTCAGTCAACAAATAATTAATTGTGATTGGGAATTTTATAGCTTCCAGTCCATAACATTGCTAGAAATTTGAAAACAAAAATAAAAATGAAAAGGCCTGGATGAAAAAATATATGGGGCATCTGAGGCCAACTCCAGAGTTGAAAACCTCTCTGAGGCAGCCCATGAGAAAATAAATAAATAAAATAATAATAAATATCTTTAGATAAAAACATCCTTTGAGGAACCTAGGGAAGGCAGGAAGGTTGAAAACCTCCATGGAGGAATTATGTTTATCTGAAGAAAATGGAAAAAAAAAGGACAATAAGAACACAAGGAATAAGCTTATACCATGTCTGCTAACCTTTCTCTTATTTTGTAGGATTCCACATAGTTGTATATTTCATGGATATAGAACAAAAACTACAAGCTATCATCTATCCTTCCACCCATACACCTCATATCCATCATATCCATTCATATGACCATCTCCCTCCACCATCCCATCAACAAGAAATTCAAAATTCACCTCCTCTCTGTGATGCTACAGGAAGGACCAATATTGCTATAGGAGGTCCTGTAATGCTAGGAGGAGCCTGTGAAGCAAAAAGAGGGATATCCAAGGAGAAGGACAACAAAAAATAACATTATGGCTCTAAGAAAGGATAAATAGGGCCCTTCAATGATTTTTCCATCATCCATGTGAAAAACACAACATCAATCACTGATATTATTTTTTTTCAACCACTAGAAGGGATGATGAAGCCTTTTCTGCAATGATGAAGAGACACATCACTCTCAGGGAGGCTTTCCACCAGAAAAAATATATTGGACATTAGAGATGCACCTACACACACACAACAAAAGCAATAGCCAAGGTATTGTCAAGAATGAAGACATGCATAAGAAATAAGTCAAAGGGTCATCTCCCTTGATATTAATGATATATGGTCCAAATCCAACATGAAAGCCTCTGCAATAGTTCGATAGACAAGTAGGATTAGGTATGGAAACCCTCACCTCCTCCCTATGCATAAAATTACTATTTTTTTTTTTTAAAGTGAGAAAAGGTGTTTTAATAGGCCAAAGGTGGAAAATGAACTTGGCCACCCTCAGCTAGTAAACTTAAGTTGGTGCTTAGTCACTCAAGAAACGTGAAGGTGTCAAATCAAAGAGAGTTAATTTCATGAAGGTCGGATGATAATTATGAGGGAATGAAGAATGATTGCAAAGAGTGGGGAAAACAGTCCAAAAGAGGAAGCTTGTGTAGATTCCATGTCACCACAAATCTCCAAGATTTCAACTTAAAAATGGAATATTATGTACAAGGGCTTGATTTTTCTTTCAAATTTGGTCATTTCAAAAGTATTTAGAGAGAGGACAAGTTATTGTATGCCACTGAGGAGTTTTGAATCCTATTCTGCAATTGCTATAGGAAGGTCTGCAATTTCTATAGGAGGGTTGAGAATATGCTACAAGAGAAATTAAAGGGTGATAAAGGGGCCATAGTGGTTCGAATTGGTCTCAAAATTATCATTTACGTCTAGAGCTACTTGAAAAGAAGTAAGTGACGTCCAAATCCCTTGTTCTTACACCCAATGGTATGAAAATTATACTTAGAATTTATAGACCGTGGTAGTAAAAGGTTTCTCTAAGGATTGTAGTGGTTAGAAACAACAAGAGAATTTGTTGATAGGAATTCTAGCATAATTTTCACTCACTTCTACAAGGGAATTGAATACTGTCTCACCATTGAAGCTATTAAAAAAGAAAAAATTCCCTCACCTAAGTAGCACCAAGGAGGTACAACAGAAGATATGGGGGGAGGATTCAACATAAGGGAACCCTCAGGCACCAAGAGGATTCACCTACACACTCTTGTAGTGAACATCTTTAGAAGACACCAATCGTTAGCTTTCTTTGAGTTATTAAAGGGGTACAATGATGACCTTACTCATGAATTTTCCATGTCATTTCTTTCCCAAGTAGAGGACAGTGTCATCACTATTATAAGAGGGTTATCCATCTCTATCAACCCTGAAACCATTAGAAGAGTTACCACCGTACCTATAGGGATTAGATGGATAAAATAAGACAAGGAAATGAGTGTCACAACTAGAAATGATTTCTTCATTTTGAAAGAAAATCATATTGAGGATAAGAATGGAGTAAGGAGAGAAAGCCTACCTTATCCTTGGTACGAGGTGGCTTACCATATCCTCAAGTATATATCTTGTGAAGTGAAAATGTGTGTGGTATATGCCTACCATTTTAGATTACTCCATGAGTTGAGATTCAAGGTAGAATTTCCTCTCCCTAAAAGAATTAGTGTGCCCCAATTTCTCCTACAGTCAATCATAGAGATGAGTGAAAAGGCGAGGGAGGGAAAACACCGACGTTTAGCTCACCATGGCCTCATTAAATTGATAGTGATGGATGCTTTAAGAAACTTGAGGTTACCTTTCCTATGGACTAAACTTTTGGACATGGATACAAATAATTTCATAGGAACATAATCCATCATCGTTAGGGAGACACTAATCTCTGGCATTGGAGGCAGAGAGAAAAAAATAGAGGAGGAAGAAGAAAAAAAAACATAGGAGGATTAGGTAGCAAAGACAAAATAAGAAGAGAGAAAAATAGAGGAAAAAGAGGCAACATAGGAAGAGGAATGAGAAACGGGAGTTGAAATAGACTACAAGGAGAAAAAATTAGAAGAATCATTAGGCCCTAGGGAACCTACTAAACCCCAAGAAGAAGAGAAACAACCACCTCAAAGGGATATTGAAAAAGAGGTACCTGCAACCATAGCTACATTAGGCACACTTGCAAGCCCAAAAGGAAGAAATAAAGACAAAGTACCCTATATTTCAAGACCAAAAAAAGAACCATAATTAAACAAGGGAAATCACAAACTCCCACAAGGGTCCGCATCATCATTGAAGAATTACGAAGTAAGAAGGGAGGGGTAGGACCTAGTGAAGGAAAATTTGAAGAGGTCACCTCTCCTAAACTGAAAAAAAGGACACCTGTAGCATCTGTGAGTAGGCCCACTACCAAGTCAACTACTTTCAAGAAGCCCAAGACATAAGATACCCTTCAACAAGTAGAAAAAGGGAAGCTATAGGAGGGATAAGATTTTCTACAAGAAAGACAAATTGTGCTATAGGAGGGAAAAATTGTGCTATAGGCAGGACATATTATGCTATAGGAGGAACAAAGGGAAATACAGGAAGCGGTAGCCTAACCAAAAAAAATTGAAAAGGACTTCCCAGACCTCCAAGAGCTTAGTCCACATCCTAGTTCTGGGTCCTAGTATAAATTCATTAAAGGAGGAAGGATAATCCCTGAAAATGTTTCCACTCCTCTCCTCTATGAGCTAGAAATAGAGAGAGGAAGGACCTACAGGTGGATGCAAATTGCTAAATCTAAGAAGGGGGAAGATGTGGGAATTATGGAAGAAAAATTCGTTTAGATGGGAACATAATTGGATAGTTTGAGACTCAGGGAGTCTATGATGAAAGAGAAACTACAATTAGAGAACATAAGTCTAAAAGCGAAGCTACAGGAGAAAGAGACCCAAGTTTCCACCATGGAAAGTCTCTCTATGGAAGCCCTAAAATGAACCTGAAACCTTCAATATATTATGATATATTTCTCAAAGAACAATGGTTATAGTACCAGATCAAGAATCTAGCACAATATGGTTCTCTTCCCTTCAGATACTACAGGAAGTTTATTGAGTTTTGAAAACAAACTAGTATGGAGGATAGCGAAAAGTTAGCTAAATTCTACATGCATAATTTCATCTTGAAAGATTTGAGATTTTGGGATCTCAATTCAAGATTAGGAGACATGCAGGTAAGTTCTTCGGCATCTTGGTTGAATCATGAAGAAACAAGGGTTGAGGAGGTGAAGAAGGTAATGGAAAAAGAGGAGAAGGAACCTTTGTACACCAGAGCAGAGCTAGTGAGCCCTAAGCCTGTCATTAACAATCATAACCTCATCTCCAAAGATGATTTTTTAGTAGCTAAATAGATTGAAAATAGGAATAAATCAATTCTTCATTTTGAGTACATATTTAGAATGTTGGGAACAATAAATCTACAGGACTGTTAGAGAAGAGGCAGGCCTTAACCCATAGTCTACAAGTAAAAGAATACCACTCTCCTGAAAGGCTAAGAAATTCCTCGGAGAGAACACCATTTTACAAGAGAGTCATGTAGAGGATGAAGATTTAATGGATAGGACTAAAACTCAGTCCATATTTGCTTCTAGGCTTATAGGAAGGAAATGAAAAAATAAAAGATCAGAAGGAATCGACTGAGATAGAGAAAAATGCAAAGTTTTACCCAGAAGAAGGCACATTATCTGAGGTGCCTTGGGATGTCAAGGAGGTCACTAAGGCCATGAGAGAGCTTCACCTGGATGAATGAGTTGATCAGAGGATGAGAAACACCTTCAGCATGGGGTGATTATGAGTCCGATCAATAGGTATATTATGAGGGTCATAATGCCATCCTATAGCCTTAAAACTATATTTTTCTCAAATTTATTCACATTTTTGGTTATATTATGCTTATTGAGAAGAATAAAATGTGTTTTACATAGTATCTGGCCTAGTCTGTTTTAATTACAGGGAAATGGAGCATTTTTGAGATACTTACTATGCAGGGGCTCAAAGGAGACATCAAGGAGAGAATATAGGGAGTTTTTCCACCTCTTTAACTCCCCAAATTAGCTTGGGATTACATCATTCTCTCTCATCAGTTCAAATTCATTGGCAGCCAAGCTAATACCAGTGAAAGTGAAGTTAAAGGAAGGAGGAAAAGATCCACCATTTTCGAGATGAAGGAGAAAATCAATCCTATTTTCAATGGAGCTGCTAGCAACTACCCTTTTTTATAAATAAACAAGAAGAAGAGTTCATTAGGATTCAAAGATTTTTTTTAGCTAGGTGTATCTATTGATCTCAAGAGGTTGACACTATCATTTTAAAATTTTATCTGATGTAAAATAATTTTTATTTATGATAATGAGAAGTTGGTTATAAAGCTGCATCTAAGTTATTTTTAGAAGGTTGAGACCCTTGGATTTGGGTCCAACCCAGTGGATTATGTCCATATTGTGTATTTATGTTTTGTTCTTAGCTTCAAGTATTTCATATTTTCTTGCATTTCAAAAGATATTAATCTATAAAAAACTTTGATCGCAGCCTCTACATCACCTCTCTTGTGGGCGAATGAGTGGAAGGATTCACATCCACAATCCAAATATTTTGTGTTTATGATTTCTTGGAAGCAGATTAGTGTTAGTTGTCCTGTTTTACATTTTATTTATGTAGATTATAATCTAGTTTAGTGATTAGATCAATGTTCTGGCATAAACTAGATATTATTTAAATTCAACTCACCTTTTCCATCATAGGTTATTTCATTTTTTCAATGAAAAAATTAATGCATGCATGTGATTGATTGTAGGGTTGTGTTTATCTATTTGGAAGGGCACCTTTACCACTTACATCTTGATCTTATTCATCTTATCTTTCCACCTTCTAATTCTTTCCCAAAGATTTGTTTCATAAGTCATTATGCCTAGTATACCATGAGCACTTATCCTAGTGGAAGGCAAACCTTGAGATGCCTTGAGCTTGGTTAGGGGCTCAAATCTACCTCCCTTCATTTTCTTCAACTTCCATCCACCTCTCCATACCATCGAGACATCATTTTTACCCTTAAAAGCCACTCGGAAGCCCTCCTATAGCATTACAGGCCCTCCTGTAGCAGCCACTTGTAGCAAGGCTGTAGCACCAATTTCCTTCATAAATTTTGATCCCCACTACAAATTTGACTCATTGAAGATGAATAATGACCCCAGATGTGATTTGATGATGTAATATTCCTAAAATTTAGCCTTTATCTAAATGGAATATTATAGTTTGTTTTATCACTAGGTAGGTGAATAAGTGGGTAGGGAGGCCCACAAATATCTTTAGAAGGATTAATAACACTCCTAATGTGAAAGGAGGAAGAATAAGCAGCTATATTAAGCACCTTTGGGTGTGAATTGGAGGGGATGTATGTTGAATTTGTCAACTCTGACCAAGTCAACAATGCTGTCATGGAGGAGTGGCATTTATGATAAGACAACACAGTTTTAGTGGAGGACAACTTTCAAGAGCTTAGTGGCAAGTATGGATGGCAACCAATGTGAGAATACTCACACACTATATATGGAGGGGATGGCAACCATTGTGATTCATGTTTGAGATTATTATTTGATATTTGTCTCTTTAGACTTTGCATCCTTTAGCTGTTTAATGGGGTTTGTTGTGCTATTTAGCACAAGGGTGTTCCTGATCGGGAATCCCTACCTAATCCTCAGGGAAGGGGAGGTTATTTGGGTTGCATTTCTCATTCTAGAATTTTGGAAAATCTGCCTCCTTCATCTATAATGCAGTTTCTGTTTAGAGCTAGGTTGTGTTGCAGGGTGCAGCAAAGGAGGATCACATAAAGCCAATTTTGGTCCTGTTTTTCAGTGGAGAGGTAGCTTATCCATCAGAGGATCAGCAAGGAGGGCTCCTAGGAATATCTTTACATTTTTGGCATTATTCCAACCATATAAAATCCCTCATAGTGTAGTTACAAACCAGATCTGCGTTATTTTTAGAGGGAGTTGCTAGGAGGGTTCATTGAGCTCATCAGGAGGGTTTATTTCTGAATAGAGGGATCAACCTTCTATTGAGAAATACCAATGGAGGAGGAAATTATAATTTCATATCTGTCATAGCCTCATTCTATTCAGTTCTAGTTTGCAGTGACATATTAACCCCAGGGTTATTTGTCACATTGTATATTTCTTTGTATTTCTAGCAATCTTTCCCGAGTTGGCTAGGAATAATGTATTAGAGCCCCTATCTTATTTTATGGGAATTTATTTTGTATCTATCAGCCATATTTTGTTAAATTATGTTTATAGTAGCAGCTGATATAGATAGCGCTATCATTACTTTCCAACATTCTATATAGTAGCAACAACTCATGTGCTTATTGTTCTGATCATTGGAGGCTTGTTATTATTGCTTGAGTGGCTTAACCCTAGAGATATTTTTGTATATTGTTGCTGATATATGAATAAAATGATGGCTACATATTGATCCCTCTTATGACATGTCTAGAATTGTTGTGTTTTACATTATTATGTCTTGTATTGCAGCTATTTCCATTTTGGAATATTACAGTGGTATCAGAGCATAATATTTGCTCAGCCTATGCATTCAAGACATTATGCCATTAGAAGGAAGAGCTTCTCACAGAAAGGAGAAGTATACAGAAGAAACAAAGGCATGACTCCATTATTTGGAGAAATGAAGGAAGAGAGGATCTTCCAGCTTCTTTTCCAAACTGTGAAAAATATCAAGGAAGATATCAAGGAGATGAAAGGGGAGAGGTGTAGAAAATTTCCAAGAGGGTTTGAAAGAGAAAAAAGCACTATATATTCACGTGATGGGTGTGGAAATTCAACCACACATTCAAATCCATAGCGCAGTTTATTTCCCACATTTACTGCAAGAGAAATGGAGGAAGAAGATGCACCAAGGGAAGAGACCTTGAGTGACTATCTTCAGGATTATGAGTCTCATTCTTGGAGATTCAATGAGCACTTGGACTTCCAAGGGTTTTTCCAACTCAAGGAAGACAGAAGATCCAACAACCATAACAGAAGCAAGAGAGGTAAAATCCTTCTATCTAACTTTGATGGATCATCAAAGTGCACAACCAAGGCTTTGGTGAAGGAGCTAGATTCCTATTTTCATCTACACCAAGTTTCAGAAAAGGAATCCATTAGAGTAGCAGTGTTGCACCTTAAAGGTATGGCCCATGATTGGTGGTTTTATATTTTTGCTTCATTTCATCATGAAGTGTAAATACTTAAGCAAGTTTCACTAAGAATATAATGAAAAGATTTGATATTAAACATTGTAAAACATCTTTTGTTGAAACCAAAAATTCAAATCCTTTGCATGAGTTGGAGGGATCTATTTTACCAACTCCACTCCATATTTCATTTGAAGGGGGTAAAAACATGCATATACCTTGCCAAAGGCAAGATCCCCACTTCTTGAAGAGCCCTATTCTATAGATGAAGACATGAAGATTCCTCCTTCAAAGGAATACCAAGATCTAGGATCTCTCATTGATGATGAGGTATTTTAAAATATTGATGAGGGGGATGAGAAAAGAAGATATAACAATGTTGTACGATCAGGAGGAGATCCATCATCACATGGATATGGAAACCGATCTATTTCTTCCATTAGTGGAGCCCTTATGTCTTTTCAAGGAGTTCCAAATGATCTAACATGTGGGAACCAAAGCATAATTCCAGAGCAACATGTATCAGTTTTTGTGGATTGTGAGACTTGGCAAATGGGAGGAGAAGAAGGAAAGAAGGATCAACATAAAGGGATGATGAGAATTCACCCTTATCTATTTCTAGAGGTTTCTGCATAGAATAAGGAGACTATATTGTGTAGTGAAAGGAGGGACAAATCAATCGACTCATATATACAGTCTGCTTTAGATCTTGATGTCTCACTACATGGGGGCATTCCACCTGGGAGGCCACCAGATATAGAGTTGGTGAGAGAAATCTTACCATTTGGTTCACCACTCTTAGATCCTAGAGGGGTGGATACTTTGGAGGGGTCTAGTACAGCGCAGAGAGTCTGGGATAGACTCAAGGAGGAGGGAGACATTCTCCCATTTTCAGCATTACCCACTCTCACTACATATTTTGCGCTGACAGAAGTTGCTGCAGTGATGGAGGATGGCACCACCATGGTGCAAGCGAGCTTCTCCATGTATTTGGAGAAATATAGGGTACTTCCCTTGGGGAAGGAATCCTCCATATATTGGAGTATATGGAGCCACTCATGCTTACATTGGCCAAGACCAAGAGGTTCTTCTTGGGTGGTAGCTTCTCATGGGAGGCCAACTTCCAAAGGTCACCACTTCTTCTTGAGCATGAGCAGCTGCATGATGGGCAGGGAAGCACTTTGGAGGATGAATTTGGCATGAGGGATGTCAAAGGAAAAGACAACAGCATGTGGGGAGCTTCACATTTCAGATCTTCAGTGCTGTCCCTTAGGAGGATTGATCCATATTGGAGGTCTCAAATTTTGGTAGAGTACTCCAAGGGTCTTGGTTCTTGTGTGATTCTTGATGACCTGAAGGGATATGATAGATACATGATGGATGATGGGGTCATTTATTCTTATGGCAGGGTCTTCTTGACTAGATATTCTGAGCTCAAGGAGAAGTTGTTACATGCAACACATGTGGAATTTCTTTCCATGCACTTTGATGCATATCATTCCTTGATGGAGGAGTTCACTTGGGAGGGCATCGAACAAGATGTATATTAGGATATGGAGATATGCATAGCCCAGATGATGATGGAGAGGCTTTCAAAACCACTTCCCTACTCATTGAGAGTGAGGGAAAACTTACAGTTGAGCCATTTCAGCTCATTGACCAAGGTACATGGTAGAGGATGCACATTTATGCATTATGATTTATACTCTTTTACTTTTTGTGAGCAGCATATTGTACCAAGGAAGATCATTACTTCTTGTAAATTTTATTGTGATGTACTTGAGGCCATTTGCAGCATTGGTGTTGGCCACTCTATTGGTGGTTTGTGGGAGAGGCCATATGATTCTTGGTGTGCACCATTGGCACCAAAATTTACTTCTATGATCTCATCTTGTAGGATGATTGTGGCAAAAAACAAGTGGCTGAAAAGACACTTGTTATACTTTGTTTTGAGGTAGGCATGAGATGCACTGCACTGGTTCCACAAGTGGGACTATGATCCACCTCCCGGTTGTCATATGGAAACTTGTTTTTATTTGTTTTTGCTTCCATATATTGATGATGTTCTTGTTCTTATGGGAAGCTTTATTGGGATGATAACACCAGAGTTGGAGGTGCCCATTGGGAGTATGATTCTCCATAATTCATATGTTGCATGTTTTTGGAGAAACAATGGGCAAACCATGATTTCCACACTACATCTCTTGTCTTCCTGTGGGAGGAGCCATTTGGAGAACTTGAGTTCTTGGGAGAGGAACTTCATGGATGTTTTGATTGGTGGGATAACCTGGGACAGCCTTGGAGACCATAACGTTTCAACCGAAGATCAAAAATAGCCCCATACATACCATAAATGGAGAGAGAAACAACATGGGTGGAAAAATCTAATCTTTCCATGCAGCCCCAATACATTGCATCAAATTGGGGTTGAGGATTTCCTTGATGAGCTACCTAGAATGGCTCATTTCATTTGGACGATAGCATGGGTATGGGAGTCTCTCATTGGGAATGAGATCCCCTATGTTAGTCATCACTCCTACCTTGAGGAGGCCATTGGACAACAAGAAGGTTTCCACTTACACCTTCCACTTTCTCATGATGTGAGCCATTTGGTTTTGCATACTTGGGAGGAACCATTGGAGGGAAGATTTATTGTAGATTATTTTGAGTAGTGGTGGGGACTATTGATGAGGAGGCCACAAGAGGAGTAAGGGAGGAATTTTGCTCCACCTTTACAGTTGCTTGAGGAAAAGCAACATTTTGGAGGGGAGGACTGTAATATTCCAAAAATTTAGCCTTCATCTAAATGGGATATTATAGTTTGTTTTATCACTAGGTAGGTGAATAAGTGGGTAGGGAGGCCCATAAATATCTTTAGAAGGAATAATAACACTCCTAATGTGAAAGGAGGAAGAATAAGTAGCTAGATTAAGCACCTTTGGGTGTGAATTGGAGGGGATGCATGTTGAATAGGCCAACTTTGACCAAGTCAACAATGTTGTCACAGAGGAGTGGCATTTATGATAAGACAACACAGTTTTAGTGGAGGAAAACTTACATGAGCTTAGTGGAAAGTATGGATGGGACCCAATGTGAGAAGACTCAAACACTATATATGGAGGGGATGGTAGCGATTGTGATTCATGTTTGAGATTATTATTTGATATTGGTCTATTTATACTTTGCACCCTTTAGCTATTTAGCAGGGTTTGTTGTGCTGTTTAGCACAAGTGTGTTCTTGATCAGGAATACCTACCTCATCCTCAGGGAAGGGGAGTTTCTTTGGGCTGAATTTCCTCATTCTGGAATTCTGGCCAAGCTACCTCCTTCAGCTACAACACAGTTTCTATTTAGAGCTGGGTTGTGTTGCAGGGTGCAGCAAATGAGGATCACATAGAGCCAATTATAGGCATGTTTTTCAATGGAGAGGTAGCCTATCCATTCGAGGATCAACAAGGAGGAATCCTGGGCATATTTATACATTTTTGGCATCAGGTCAACCATCTACCATCCCTCATAGTGTAGTTACAAACCAGATCTACATTATTTTTAGAGGCAGTTTCTGGGAGGGTTCATTGAGCTCATCAGGCGGGTCTATTTCTGAATAGAGGGATCAACCTTCTATTGAGAAATACCATTGGAGGAGGAAATTATCATTTCATATCTATCATAGCCTTATTCTATTCAGTTCCAGTTTGCAGTGACATATTAACCCTAGGGTTATTTGTCACATTGTATATTTCTTGGTATTTCTAGCAATCTTTCCCTTGTTGGCTAGAAATCATGTATTAGAGCACCTATCTTCTTTTTTGGGCATTTATTTTGTATCTATCAGCCACATTCCATTAAATTATGTTTACATCAGAAGCTACACTGATATAGACAACGCTATCACTACTTTCCAGCATTCTATATAGTAACAACAACTCATATGCTTATTGTTCTGATCATTGGAGGCCTGTTCTTATTTCTTGAGTGGCTTGACCCTCAAGATATTTTTGTATATTGTTGCTGATATATGAATAAAATGATGGTTGCACATTGATCCCTCTTATGACATGTTCAGAATTGCTGTGTTTTACATTATTATGTCTTATATTGCTGCTATTTCCATTTTGGAATATTACAAATGATCAGGGGAAGCTCCTAGGCTACTCCAACAATTTCTTTTATTCATTGCAAAATAGAGCATAATTAGTTCTTTTATCACTAGTATGATGCAAGTAGGCTATTGATTTTCAAGAAATTGTGAACTAGGTAGATGATGCATGAAATTATGATTGGTAGTTTGATGAATTATGCAAGATAAAATAGTCTCCTTTCTACAAAGTAGATTTGGTAGTTTGATGGATTTTGCAAGATAAAATAGCTTTATTTCTACAAGTAGATTAGCCTTTGTCCTTTCATCTATTTATTAGTTTTCATTTACAAGTGTAGTCAATGAAATTTCCACTTTCATAGATAGAATTAATTTCCAATTTTACCTTCATCAATAATATTTCATTCTAATTCAGTAGGAGGAATGGTCTCTGATTAGTTTTGATCTAATTTCATATTTAAGGGTGGCATGAGTAGAATCCCATATAATATGCATATAACACTGCCACCTCTAAGTTTGTACAAACCTCGGGTTGATAAATAAAGTTGAGGAGCCCTTGGGAGTTACAACACTCTTGTTGCAATAGCAGGGCTCACCAACCATATTTTTCCTTGTTGATAAATAAGATGGAAAGGTACCATGCTCAAGATACTATCGCATATATGTGTACAAAGAGGTGGACGCATCAGTGGGAGTAGCTTGTTCGATATTATACATTTCTATTTCCTTCTCCCATCCAGAAGAGTCATGTTCCAGTGAAATTGTCACTTATGCTTCTAGCTGGCATAGACCATGGCCTTTGATAGTGTGAACTGGCTTGAAATCAAGATCACATTATTCCAAGTTGGTCATCTAGTTTTTTCTTCTTTCACCCAACACTTACTAAAAAAAAATGATCTAACAGCTGGGTGTGGCACACAGATAATAACATGATTCTTCAAATGATAAGGCCTAAAGTGTTTTACCGCCTTGTAGACTATGTAACATTTTTTATCGATGGTGGGGTAATTTAGTTAAGGTCCTTGCAAATTGAGAGGAACCACTTATGTCCACCACATGAAGTAGTCTATAGAAATGAGAATATAATGGTGCTCCTTCGATGAATGTAGAAATATATCACCAATAACATATAATTCCCATTGTTGGAATGGTTCTTCTACAACGACGGGCTAGAATAGAGCAACTGAATTCTTATCTCAACCAAAGCATTTATGACAAACCAGACATTTGCAAGCATAAGCATGAGCATATTTGAAAAGTGTGGGCCAATAGAAACTATCCTATATAATCTTGTGCACGGTAGTGTCGCCCGTGAAATGTCCTCTAGCTGGTCTATTATGGAGGTAACATAATAAACTCTTTGAATTAGGTGCTTCCAAGCATATGACAAAGACCCCATTATGGTGTTTACTAAAAAGCACTCAGTGTACCAACTGATATGATAAAGCTTTCGATTTGGTAGCCCTTGATGAGTCCCATCAATAGGTATATTATGAGGGTCATAGTGTCATCCTCCAACCTTAAAACTATCTTTTTTCTCATATTTATTCACATTTTTTGTTATATTATGCTTAGTGAGAAGAGTAAAAGGTATTTTTCATTGTATGTGGTATAATGTGGTTTAACTGCAGGAAAACAGAGCATTTTTGAGATACTTACTATTATCACCCTAGTAATTCTCAAGTTGTGTGATTTTGGTTTTTAGTCAAAGAATTCTAGAGGTAACCACAAACCAACTTTAAAATCTAGGATCTAGCCTTCCTAGGGTTTAGAGAGGGCTCTCTCTTTAAGTTTTAACTTTGTTTGATTTGTAAAATATTAGGCTAGTTATGAATATGCAGCTTTCGTTTGGTTTTTGTAGATTTGGTGGGAAAAATCACTTGAAAGGTTGGATAGTGGGAAATCTATTTGTCCATTGGGCTGTGGAGTCAAAATCAAGTAAACAGGACTGGGATCAAGGGAAAAAAAGTCAAATGTCTTCAGGGAAAGATAGATAACCCTTGGAGATCTTGGAAAGTTGTTTTTGTGAGATGGTATGATTAGGATAAAGGGCACTTAGGAATCCTTAAATCTGGAAAAAGAAGTAGTAGGAAGAGGTAAAATGAGAGAGGGAGAAATTAAGGGTTCCCTACACTGGAAATCAGAGGAAAACATATAAATGATAACTAGTTAAAAACAGGGTGCTTTTAACAAATCCTGTAGTAATACTTCTAGTTATACATTCAGATTTAGCATAAACATAAATGGATGCATGTAACAAAGAAAGGAAACAATGACAAGTGAAGAAAATACTTCACTCCAAATAACTCATCATAGGAGTCCTGGAGTATGATGCCAATTTTCTTTGATCCAGCCTGCTACTCGAAGTTTTGACACACAAAAGCTTTATAGTCCAAGAAGAAATGAATATAACAATTCCAACAATTTTATTCCACACAAAATACTTCTAAATATGAAGTATTTATACATAATGTTTTACAAAATATCCTAGAAGACTTCTAGGAATTATCTTAGGAAAGTAAAATATATTTACAATAATAATAGAGACAACTTCTTAACAAATCGACAAGATGTCTATTTTATCCAAAAGAAATAGAAACAGTTTGAGGATAAGAATCAGTTGGCTGCCTTGGTGTCCTCCTTGCTGGCTTTTAGATATTTTTTGAATCTGATCTGCCTTGTCTGATATTATTTATTCACTAATTCTATTTAAAATCTTATACTCTTTAACCAAAAATTGTTTTACTACTGTAAAGAAAACTGTTTTGACTGTTAAATTAGAAAATATTTTTTGTCTTCCTTTCATCTGCTTTTTTTTATCCCTTCACAGTAAATCTGTGAGTGCTTGCCAATCCTCATTTTTAGGAGTTTGAATATTATTTAATTTCTTAAAGTTCTCATCAGCTTCTGTATATCTAGAAAAGGTTGGCTTGATGACAAACAAGTGTTTGATCTGATGTTGCAAGTAGAATAAGTCTTCAAAACTCTTGAGTAACACTTTTCCTATTGGGATGCCTTGACCTGTTGGTTTATTTACCTGTTCCTTGGCAAATTCTCTTATCCTCTTATCATAGTCATTTTGAGGCATCAATTTATCATTAATGACCATGATATCAGGAAGTCCTTTTTGCCTCAAGCTTGTGAATTTAACCATGAACCTGGTTATGGAAGTATTCATGCCTCCACACTTTTCTTCCAGTTGTCTCATCAAATTTCTCTTTGTTGTGACTTTCCTAATTTCTAGGATAATTGCAGTCGTGTCTGTTATTTTGAGTTCTTCCAACTCCTATCCATTTTTGTTGTTAAGGGAATTGATTAGCCTTACATCTCGCTCTGGTTTGTCAGCCAAATAAATTTGATTCTTTTGAATTTCTTCTTGGGCTACTAGTAATAATTCTCTTTGCTAAAAAATTACCTGAATTGAAGGCCATACATCATGGATGAATTCAATGATATTATTCCAAACGTAATTTTTAATGTATGATATCTAATTCTTCAAAATTAATTCTTTTTGCAAATTTTTTAAATCTTCACTCGATCTACTAGCATTTTGTTCATGCGTCTTAGCATTTACCTGAGCTAATTTATTTCCCTTTTCAAGATTTTCAACCATTTTTGTCAACTTGTTGATCTCATTTGTTTTTAAAGGCATCTCTTCCATTGCTTTCACTATTTTGCTGGCCTCATCAGTAGGCTATACTGCTGTTGTAGAAGATTTAGTGGCTAATGTTGTGGAAGAAGTCACTGGCACTGCAGTAGCCAGTGGTTCTTTGGGTGCCAAATTTTCACCTAAACTTGAAGGCACTGCAGCAGTGATAACTGGAATGACTGTAGGAATCACTGGTTCTTTCACTGTCTCCTTTTCTTGGACAATTTTGTCCATCTGTATTTCCATTTCCTTATCTTGGGCTGTCAACTGAAGAATTAAATCCATCATTTCATCTTTTTCATTCTGTTTCTGTATGACTTCTTTTGTCTGAGGATGCTCACTCTGAGGAAGTTTGAGTTGTTTCCTCAAGGCTACTATATCCTCATTTTCTTTTTCACCAATAATTTTGCTGCTTTGATATTAGTAGGATCATATCCCACCTATAAAACTAGCTCTTCCAAGGGTTTTATCCTTAGATCCTTGGCATACAATGAGGCTTTTTCCATCTTCATTTGATCTTGCATGTTGGAGATGGTATTTTGTAGCTTTTGAGCACTCATGGCTTTATTTGTGATAGTAGAATAAAGCGTCTCTGAAGTCTGCCTGTGGAACTCAATTTGATCAAGAGCATGGATTTTATCTGTATGGACCTCTAAATCAAGTTTCTTATAATCAACCATTGTCTTAGGAGTTTTTACTATGGGCTGCAACATTGACATGATTAGCTTTTGATTAGAATAATCAAAATCAGAAAGAAGCATGTTTTGTATACTAGGAGTCTGTTTGAGATATTGAGAATAAATGTTATTCTTTATCTCTTCATTCTTCAATTTAATATGCTAATATTTATCTTTAATATCCAAATCCTTTTCCTCAGCTGCCTGTGAGGAAGAAGCTTCCATGCTTTGCTGTCTTTCCATCAAATGTGTGTCTTCATTATTGAGTTGTTCTTCATTCTGATTTGGATCATTGATAATTACAGTGGCAACATTGGTTTCTGGAAAATATGTATTGGTATTTAAAGGCTCTGTTTCTTCAACATATATTGTCACTTCTCCTTTACATGCTGTATCTAATTTAGGCCTTTTGTTATATATGATCTTGGACTTGGTTTTAGTTGTAGCCTCTTCCACATAGGCTCCTTCTTCCCTTGTTCTTTCCGTGGAATTCTCTAGTTGATTTGTAGGCTATAAGGTATGACTAATATTACCTTTTTTCACTGCATATATTAAGGTGTTTTCAGTCCATTCAAGCTGATTGGAAATTTTTTTTATTTCTGGTTTAGATTCATCAATAAAGGGTGTTAAATTGCATTTAACCCTTAGCTTTCTCAAGATCCCTTGTGGATCATAGTTCCAAGGGAAAATATCTTCAAATTTATATTCCAATAACTGATTTGCTGCTTCTTTCTCTGCATCCCTGTGATTTCATATGACTGGCCCAATCTGGTTCTTAAGTTTGAATTGGGTTTTCTTCTTAGCTGCCATGAAGTTTATTGAATCAGAGTTTAGGATCTTCCTGATATACTCCAAGGCAAAGATCCTCATTGAAGGATGTATGAGTAACTTGTAAGGTAACAAGTTTGACCCAAAGACTCTGATTTCAGTATATTTCTCATACAAATATCAGTCACCAAATTTAATTTTCTTTGATAACTGCAATATATTTTTCATTTCTTCATTTATTCTAGGCTTCTCTGTCTTGGTGAACATTGTGATCACTGGATGTAAAAATAACTCTGAAAACTCTGAATAACTGAAATTTGTACATTCTTTTCCGAGCATGGATGTCCAAAAAATAACAGATAGAGTATTTCCCTCTATATCAAGTTTTTGGAGAGTGATTGGAAAATTATCTGATTGGAAGTATAGAAACATATGGAAAAGGTAGGAGGTATATCTGAATACTCCCTCAATTTGCAAATTGGTCAATTGATAATGAATATTGTTAGCAATGAAACCAGCATAATCAAATATTACTGAGGGCGGTTGACCTGTAGAAAAGGTGGATAAGAATCCCAAGATGGAATCATCTGTGTGTTCATCAGTAAAATACCCAAGGATGAAGGAAAGCATGGAAATCACATGTATTTAACCTTAAGGGAATTTAGCAGTAGAATATGGAGGATTTAACTTGGGATTTCTACATGCAGAGGCATAAATGTTTGAAAAATCATGAACCTCTTGGGAAAATCTAGGCCAATATATAATTTGGTGAGGGCCTCTTTAGAAAAAGGGACTGATTGGGGGTCAGGCTGAAGCTGTAACATCTGGTTAATTGATTCTGCAGTGATAGTAAAAAGCACCTCTTTATTGGCATTTATAATAGCTCTTTGTTATGGAACATAATACTACTGAAACAATCTAATAATATCCTGATAGGGGTGAGTTAATGGGACAACATATTTGGGCAAATGAGATTCCTAAATATGGAATTCTTTTTAATCATCTAAAGACTTTTCATAACACCAGTTATGGATATCTAGCAGGTTAAATTCAACAATGGGATCTGCTATCTTGTAATTAGTATCGGCTAGGGGAATGTGTTCAATATCAATAACTGGGGGATGTAATGGATTAACAACAATAGCAGTACTTGAAGTCATGGCAGGGGTAGGTATAGGTGCGTTAGAAGCTTCAGGCTTGCTTGCACTTAGTTTTTTAGGCATTTTGATATAATTCTACAAGTTTAGACAGTTTGCAGAAGAAATTTACTTTAGCAGAGGGTTTATTGGACAAATTTGGAAAAGTATAGGCTTTTCTTTGGGTTTTCTGTCCAATTATGCTTGTCAAAAAGGTTTTGAGGCTTTAGAACTGGTTTAAAATAGAAAACAAGGGTTTCCTGAGTCTTTGAATGAGAATTAGGGCTGAAAACGATTTTGAAAAGGATCACAGAGGCTTAGGGTACTTGCAGAGGTTTTCTAGCTTGTTTCAGAGCCTGAAATAAATCATTTAAACTGTGAAAATTTACAAATTTCCTGAAAAATTAAGTGCAGAAGAGAAAAAGGGTTTCTGGGAAAAATTCGCCAAATTTTGGCCTGTGTTTTGGGCTTTTTGGCAGTTTATTTCAATCGATTCTTAATTTCTAATTTTTTTTTTGTTCTTTATAGGTCTTTCAAATTGATTGCAGGTTCCAATTTAGGATAAATACCTTTATTGTGCAGGTATCGGGCTTCGGAATGATTTTTGAGGTTTTGGCTGATTTGATAGCTTCAGTAGCTTATCTAGAGCAATATGAAGCTCCTCGAAAATATTCATAGGTTCCAGGGGAAATTTTGCAGGCTTCGGGCGCAGAGATGATGGAAAAAATTCTTAAAATTTTTGTTTATACAGTCGAGGAAGCTTTGCAGAGGGTTTAGGTTTAAACCATAAGAAGATAAGTAATGAAATGCATTTTTGAAGGTTTATTAAACATATTGGTTGTATTAATTTGGCATTTAATGCAGGTCGCATCGGCGGGAAGGGCGGTTTCAGAGTTCAAACAAATTAAAAACCAATTGTTTTTGCACGACAATTGGGTGGTAGGCGGTATTGAGCTCAACCCATGTGATCGAATAGAAATAGGGCACATGGAGGAGAGAGGTCATTGGAAAACAACCCATTTTGCGGAGCTTTGGTGTTTGGGTGATCGTGCATCTTATCTGCGCGATATTGGATGTCAGTCGTCGGATCTGGAGTTCATGTGTGAATGATCGAGATTAGTTCGGGAGTTACATTTCAATGGGAGTGGGACCGGGCTTAGTTATATGCAACGGAAAGGAATTTAACCTTTATAAAAGTGTGTTTTTAATAAATTTTAATCCTTTAGGCTTTATGAAAATGGGTGGAGGGGTTTATATAACATATATTTAAATTAAAACATTTTTTATGAAATGTTTTAATGAAAACATATGCGGGTGCGGGCTTTACTTCGTTATATAGTTTTCACCTTTTGACAGTTTGTAAAAACTATAGGGGGTGGGATTATTTCAATAGAGATAGGTTTAGGCGAAGGGGTTTGTAGGGCGGGGTTTATTTGCGCACATGGGGATAATAAAATTTGGTCTAAATGTAAAATAATGGGTTTTGGGGGTTTATTTTAAATCTAATGGAATTAATAACTAAGGGATGGTATTTTTAGGGATTTAATAAAAATAGGTTAAAAGTTAATATGAAAAAGGGTAGTGAAATGGAAATAAAACACATGTTATCTCTAAGTAAAGTGTAAAAATAAAGCATAGCTCATTTTTTATATTACTTCACTAATACTTAGGAGAAATGTAATTTTGAGGGTTTTATGAATGATTTTGAAGGGAAATTAATTATTTTAGGGTTTTCAATTTTACTAAGTAAGAATGTGTTTTTACTTAGGAAAAGGGGGTTTTTATGTATGAATGAAGGGTAAATGTTGATGAATGAGGGTTTAAGGTAGGAATTCAATATTTTTAACTAACTAGTCATCGAGCCTTGGGTCCGGTCCCAACAAAAGTTAGAGAAATTCTCTGAGCATTTTTGACTGATAGTTTAGAATACTGAATACTCATAGGGGAGGGGAAATTAGTAATTTTTCCCAATGATGTCTTATTTACATGATTGCTCAACTGCTTTCTACCTACCCAACTTTATTTCTATCATTTTGTTTTCATTTTGTAGGTGCATTTAGGCTTGCAACCTTAAAACATATTTCTTTCAAAGAATAAAACTATCTAAGTCTACCTTATTTCATCCGAGGGCTCAGATTAAACTGTTGAGCTCCTCATTATTCACTACATATCTACTTGTTTTTTCAAGTTTAAAATATTTGAAAAATCTTTATTCTCTATCTAAAACAAAAAATTTAAAGCATGAAAAGTTAAGATTAAACTGTTTAACTGATCATGGATTATGGAATTTATTGACACTCTGCACATAATCATTTATTCTTGCAGTAAAAGTAAAAGTAGTGGCATTTGGATTTGCTCACTTTCAAGTCTTATTTATCTTTTTCTTTTGGGGTCTATATTTTTCTAAGTCCTTTGATCTTTCTTTTAGGACCTTTTACCCTCTTTTTGGCTTTTTATTATTTTTCATTTTTTCAAAATATGGAAAAACAACTTGCAGAAAGCAAGGTATGTACATATTTACAATACTATCAAAGTCAATTCAAAATTTTTATGAACCCTATTATTATAGGACCCTAACAGTGGCTCCACATGGGGATGAAATTTCATGGTGAAATATCAAGAACTTTGAGACTAGTAGCCTTTGGAATTTGACTGTGATGACCCTAAAAATGTCTTATGATATCTGTAATGTATTCATACTTATGATATTTGCCTATCAAAGCTTAATGCCTTCTCTCCAGGCACTAGAAAATTTGGCAGAAATTCTGACGGCCAATTCATTGCTATTCCGACACATAGTCATCGCAAGAGTGACAGTTCGAGGGCGGACAGAACGTGGTTTGTCATGCCGTCGCAGTTCCGACGCACCTAAAAAGTGTCGCACTATCGACACTTCTTCTGTTGCTTCTGAACAAGCGTCACTCTTCCGATGTCTCACGAACCATCGTGCTTCCGACGTTTGTAAACGGTCGCACTTCCGATGAAATGTGGTTCGACATTTTGAACGTCGCTCGTCCGACGTTTGTAAATGGTCGCAATTCCAACGCAATGTGGTCCGAAGTTTTGGACGTCGCTCTTCCTACGTTTGTAAGATGTCGCAATTCCGACGAAATGTGGTCCGACGTTTTGAACGTCGCTCTTCCAACGTTTGTAAGCTGTCGCAATTCTGACGAAATGTGGTCCGACGTTTTTATACTATCGCTCTTCCGACATTTCTGAGTTGTCGCAATTCCGACATATACAAGGCATCGGTATACCGACGACGGGTTCAATTTAAAAAAAAAAAAATGAAACTTTAAAAGACAAGAAACGCTATTTTGAATATATTATATGAAGTCATTGCATTTTCACATCTGAAGATTGGAACCCAAATATCCATCTAGAAAAGTGGAAGTCCCACCCCAGAAAATGATAGAGAAATAACCCATGTCACATACAGGGACATGATATAAAACCCAGCAACGGTCCACATGGAGATTATCTACAAATCTGAGAAAGCATCCAAATATGCCCGAGGCATCTATAAGAAAGTGAAATAGCAGTATGTATAATAGTAAAGCAACAGATAGAGTACCGACGTCCATTGTTCCAAATACAAATTAAAGTACCCAAAACCCTGCAACAGAGAAAAACGCTAATCATGTGAGGAGTGTGATATGTCCAAAATATAAAAATACCATCAGACCATATCAATAAACCAGCAACATAGACCAGCATCGCTAGTTTTGAAGGCAGAGTGATAAACATTAATCATTTTTTTTTCACAAGAGAAAAAATGCTGTTTTGAATATATTATATGAAGTAAAATAGTCCATGAAGTTATTACATTTTCACATCCGAAGATTGGAACCCAAATATCCATCCAGAAAAGTGGAAGTCCCACCCCAGACAGTGATAGAAAAATACCCCATGTCACATACAGGGACTTGATATAAAACCCAGTAACGGTCCACATGGAGATTATCGACAATCCGAGAAAGCATCCAAATATGCCCAAGGCATCTATAAGAAAGTGAAATAGCAATATGTAGAATAGTAAAGCAACAGATAGAGTACCGACGTCCATTGTTCCAAATACAAATTAAAGTACCTAAAATCCTTGAACAGAGAAAAACGCTAATCATGTGAGGAGTGTGATATGTCCAAAATATAAAAAGACCATCAGACCATATCAATAAACCAGCAACATAGACCAGCATCGCTAGTTTTGAAGGTAGAGTGATAAACATTAATCATTTTTTTTTCACAAGAGAAAAATGTTGTTTTGAATATATTATATGAAGTAAAATAGTCCATGAAGTCATTACATTTTCACATCTGAATATTGGAACCCAAATATCCATCCAGAAAAGTGGAAGTCCCACCCCAGACAATGATAGAAAAATACCCCATGTCACATACAACGACTTGATATAAAACCCAGTAACGGTCCACATGGAGATTATCGACAATCCGAGAAAGCATCCAAATATGCCCGAGGCATCTATAAGAAAGTGAAATAGCAGTATGTAGAATAGTAAAGCAACAGATAGAGTACGTACCGACGTCCATTGTTCCAAATACAAATTAAAGTACCCAAAATCCTTGAACAGAGAAAAACGCTAATCATGTGAGGAGTGTGATATGTCCAAAATATAAAAAAGACCATCAGACCATATCAATAAACCAGCAACATAGACCAGCATCGCTAGTTTTGAAGGCAGAATGATAAACATTAATCATTTTTTTTTCAGAAGAGAAAAAACGCTATTTTGAATATATTATATGAAGTAAAACAGTCCATGAAGTCATTACATTTTCACATCTCAAGATTGGAACCCAAATATCCATCCAGAAAAGTGGAAGTCCCACCCCAGACAATGATAGAAAAATACCCCATGTCACATACAGGGACATGATATAAAACCCAGTAACGGTCCACATGGAGATTATCACAAATCTGAGAAAGCATCCAAATATGCCTGAGGCATCTATAAGAAAGTGAAATAGCAGTATGTAGAATAGTAAAGCAACAGATAGAGTACCGACGTCCATTGTTCCAAATACAAATTAAAGTACCCAAAATCCTTGAACAGATCAAGAAAAATGCTAATCATGTGAGAATTCTAAGTAAAGTTAATCTATTAACATTGCGAATAAAATAACACCGAAGTCAAAAACATTGCTTGGCCAGACTCATGGCAAATTTGTCATCAAAAAATCAAAAAATTAAGAAGACTGCCCTCATACGGGGAAACCAGTCTTGAACGTTTAATTTACAGAATTCAAAAATATTACAAAGGTCCAGCACAGTAAAATAAACTAAAAGCAGCCCAATTAAGTGGGCATGCTAAGCAAGAAAAACAAATTAACCAAACTACTCCTCCGGTGGTTCCTCCACGATTCGGCACCATCCTTCGGAAGGTCCAGGATCGCTAGGTGCTACCTCCACATGCATGCCACGGCTCCCCTCCTAAAGGCCCGAATACTGGCTGGCTTTTTCCAAGCTCAGATCCGCCGGACGGGTTTATTCTTCCTCCGTTTGGGCCTCCTCACGGAAGACCACAGTGAATAAAGCCGTGATTCGTGGGCGGTTGAGAGAGAAATTAAAGGAAAATTGTGCAGTGTGCGTCGTGGGAGAAGGTGAACTAGCAGTGGGGAAGCGAGGAGCAGGGGAATCCATACGGTGGCCAGATCCTACAACCCGACCCCACCCACTCCTAGTATTTGGATATCGACCTGCGTAATAATCACTGGACTAGCCGGAATTCGACTCTATTGAGGGGCTGGAGGGAGCGTGCAGGGGTTGACCTCTAGTGCTCCCCCTACGGCAACGCATCCTATGATGCATGCAAGGCATGGGTGTAGTCTCAGGCACAGTGGGCACAAGAGGAGACGGAGAAGCAGAATTCCAATTAACAGAGGAAGACAGACAGAAACAGAACTGAGAGAAATGCAGATATGCTGCAAGGTCTAGGTAGCAGTTCAGCTGGCCACTTCTCCTTATCGTCACATTTAGCAGGCAGTGTAATCCAGCAACCAGCTCATCTGAAAAACCATAGCTAAACGCCATTTTGTCGACCCAACTGCAATGTAATCCAAGGACGCCCGTCATAATTAATCTCTGATCATTAATAATGAGATTCGAAGGCCGGATCATATTGGAGCATGCGGAATCACTAAGAGGAGTGGAGGTCCGATCATGAACAGTGTTAAAAATTAATTAATGCAGATTTGATGTGAAAACTTAATTGAACAATGTTAAATGTTAATGCAATTGATATGAAAGCTCCATATCCATGTCCCATCGCCTTAAACGCCATTGAATGCACCCGCAACCGGGAGCAGGGCAAGTTTTTATTGAGGACACGTGGCAAAAATTGATTGGAGCGAATCTTTGTTTGGGCTGCTCGCGCAGTGGAAATCCGGACCTGAAAAATATTAGGGCGAATTTGATAAGAAATTCGTGTCACAACTCTCCCTCCATACGCCAGCCCAACTTCGGACCCGAAAAAGATTATGGTGGAATTCATTTGGTTTTCGCATCACAAAATTGGCCGACGTCAGCAGGCTATTTTGAAACGCGAATTTGGTTTGAATTATGGTTTATTTCCGTTTGAAGTTTGGCGAGCTCGACTTAAGAACAATTTTGTTTGATCCCATCTTATAAAATTTGTGTTGGTTTTCTTTGATAATACACATATTTATAATAAATCATGGGAATACCACACTAAACATGTGGAAAAGTTATATAAATTATTGAGAACAATCATTTTATGTAAAAATATCCAAATGTGCTTTTGGGAAATAAGAATTCGAGTATTTGGTTCATATTGTTTTAAAGGAAGGAGTGAAGTTGGAGCCTCAAAAGATGCAAGCTATTACAAGATGACCTATTCCTAAGAAAATCAAGGTTCTTAGAAGATTTTTTAGACTTACATGATATTATTGATCATTTGTTAAGAATTATGCATGCATTTCAAGTCCACCCACATATCTCTTGAAGAAAATATCATTTATATGGAATGATGAGGCTACTTTGGCATTCTCTCTTTCAATGGATGCCATGTCTTCTACACCAACATCGGTTGCACCTACTTTTGGTAAAACATTCATAGTAGAGTGTGAGGTACTAGGAAAAGGAATTTACGTAACATTAACACAATAAGGGATATCATTGGCTTTTAAAAGCAAGGAATTCAAAGAAAATATTTGGTGAAATTCAAGGAATTCACTTTTGTTAATAGGTTTATGTCACACGATGATGCAGGGGCATTAGGCACTAGCCACCAATGTAGGAGGTTTTGTCCACATGTTGTGGCTAGGAGGGTTCGAAAACATTTGAGTTGTAACAGCTAGGTGTCAATACCTCAGCTGACTGTATTACTTAGACTAGTTAGGGTTGTAGGAGTCGAACAGTTTCAGTTAGTTGAATTATTATAATTAGACCTTTTGATTTCTATAACGGTCCTCTCAGAGGAACCGAAGAGCCATATGTTATGTATAATATAAATTGTAATTCCTCAGATGAATAAAAGTAGAGAGGGAAGAGGAGAGTAGAGAGGGGATTTCTGCAATAAACCTATGTGTGTGAACAATTGTTTCCAGTTAAATGATTTCCAAGCTTAGTTGCCATTGAATTATCTCGAACTGCTAATTGTGAAGAATTGTTTAACTGTGAGGTGATTGGGTACTAATAATTTCATTCTTCTGTCTTTGAATTCCCGTAAATTGTTGGATAACCCTGTGAACTCACCCCACCCAAAGGCGAGGTCTGTGTAGAGAACCGAGGTCGTGAAAACTATTCAAATATAAAAATCCCGGTTAATAAAGAGACAAAATTGTTGTGCTTTCGGAACCTGACTCAAGGATTGGACATGAGTTAACAAACAAAAGGATAGTGGAACCAGACTTGCACCCGTAGTCAAGCCCTCTACCAAAACCACGAGCGGAATCACAAAAGCGGGTTGCCCATATCGCACCGCTTTTGCAGAGTAGGCGGTATTTCCTATTCGCGAGAGATTCCATAGGGAATGTGACACGTGGCGAAGTGACCCTCGGAAAACCACCGTTTAACCCGTGCCATCGCACGTTAAAGCCCAACGTTGGAAGCCGAGCAAAATTGCCAAGAGTCGTTGATTTGGAGAAGGGCCATCGGACGGTGGTTGCACGTTGAACTTGCTCGGAGGTTAACTAAGGTGTGCGGAGGATAGACAGGTACGATATGAGTGTTTGATTGGTTATTGATATATGTAGGTGGGGCCGGAGTATAATGAAATTGTTTAATTAAACGATTGGCAGATAATTAGCATAAGTCTGGAGCGTGATTGTTGTAAGGCTGGGTGGTGAAATATAGAGCCGAAAGTTCATTACAAGTTATTTATTTAAAAAGAAACGTGGAGTATAAATACAAAGTGTTGAAAGTTAAACATTGGTTATAAGGTTTGGAGATAATATAAAGTCGGGAATATAAATTAAAGTCCAACCATTGTGGATAGTATTTATTTATCAAATTCTACGAATTTGATAAATAAACCCGAAGAAAGCAGAAGTCAATTAAGACTCAGGCTGGAGGAAAAGAACGGGGTACACCAAGGGAAAATGCTGACAGAGCGATTGTAGACACACCAGCTCTCCTTGGGGGTCCAATTTCAGTTTTGTTGCATCACACGATGATCTCTCTTCTCTGGCATTTACTTGTATTGAAGATCAATATTCTAGGAATAAGGAGTTATTTTCTCCAAAAATAACCCTAGCCAAACATTGACAATGCATCAAGGATATCTTTCTATGCTTCATAAGCACATTTGTTCTACTTATAAATCATGTCTTGGAAGTGGTTGTTTTGCTGGAAATTATTCACCGGTTGGTTTCATACCAAAGTCTTTTTCACATTTTCAGCATCCAATACATGAAAAAGATAATGGTTTAAAACAACATAAATATTTGAAATTTTGCAAGAATTGTCTGGCACACTTTGAATATTAATTTTGAAGTCAAGTGCATGATGCTGTATAGGATCAAGTGTCATTTTGAATACCAAATGTTTCACAAGAAACTTCTCAACATGCTACCCTGCAGTAAGGATTAAATAACAATATTGCATCAACTATTTCCATAATAAAAGTGCACCTCGGCCATAAGACTAAACAACTACAAATGTTGTAGATCTAACAAGACCACACAATCAAATGTATTCCACAAGGCCAATACCGTATGAAAAATGAAAAGGAGTTTGCAACCAAAAATACCTTAGGCAACTAATTCAATTAGATACACCAAACCATCAGCAAAAAGGAAAACCAGCCTACTCAAAAGGCAAGCGTTTACCTCCTTTGACAAAAATTTGAGTTCCGAAACAAGGGCCTTTATTGTCTTGTCAATGCCCCTAGTAATTTGAATGGGGTTTGCACCTGCTGCAACAACCTAAACAAAAAGGTTTCATTTCAAACTATTTTCCACAAATTTAAGATACAACCATTGTCAGTTTTGTATTTCCTAACAAGCTCATAAATTTTGACAAAAGAACCAAAATTTTTTAATACCTGATAGCAATTTTTTCACTCAAAAACTATCTTAGACTTAATAAGCCCAACCCAAAACTAAAAAACCAAACACCATAAGACCCTACAAAAATGAATAGATGATCTTAATCCAGTACTATCGACAAAAAGTTACCTTTACACCCTCACATATTAAACCCTGTGCTATTGAATTTTAACTTCAACTGCTGCAACAGAAGGACGGATGCAGCAGCAACATTTTTTTTTGGAGGTTGCTTGCATGCCATCCAGAAATTTAATTCAACATTTAAAATTCCTGCAAGTTTTTTTTGTAGACGGCCGCAGCCATATTTCTGTACAGGATTGTATTTAAACACAACAACTAGCATTAACGCAATTCACCAACCAAAAATTAAACAAACAGAAATTTACCCAACAGTTTTGTAAATTCAAAAGGAGGACACGTGGAGCATTAATATTGGATCGCATGAAATTGAAGGGAATCTGAAAACCTAAAAACCGGACCCGAATTTTTTATAGGGCACATTGGATTGAGAATTCGAGTTAAAATTAGGTAGACGTCAGCATCCCATTTTGGAACGTGAATTTGGTTTGAAATTCAATCTATTCAGACTTTTGAAGTCCGACAGAAAGGGTTCTTTAATGTTTTGATAGTTTAATATATACATATGTTTTAAACATATGTTATATATATATCATATGCGAAATGAAAGGTGGGCCATAGAATTTAGTTTTAATTTTATTGTTTTAAAAAGAGGGTTTATTATAATATGTTTTATATGTTACGACAAATAAAAATAAAAAGGAAAAAAAATCTTGGTAGTTTTTTTTATAGACAGTACATAAATTTTTTATTACACAGCATTGTGTAAAAAGTGAAAGACTGAGTGTAACTTTTTAAGTGTGTATGCACAGCAGTGCGAAAGAGAAAAACACATCAGAGTGTTTTAGAGACAGAGTATGTTTGTTTTGAACAGACAGTGAGTTGGTTTTATGCACTGCGTTTTGTAGCAGTCATAATTTTGTAATCCCTCTCAGTGAGGAAGAAGTGTAATAGTTTTATTTTGAGTTATTGAAGGGAATAGAAGTTTGTTTTCAAAGTATTGAAACTCTGTCTCCTGTCAAAGAAATTTTTATTTTCTCTGTGTTAGAGGAAGGGAGATTTATTCTCCATTCATTGTTCTGGAATTTTTCAATATTCCAACATGTGCAAGAATAACAGATGTTGTGGTTCCATCCCCAGCTAAATCATTTGTCTTTGCCGTAGCTTGCGTTACCAACTTGGCCCCAATATTTTCAACTGGGTCCTCTAATTCAACCAATAAAAAGGCCAAAACCATAGTATTGAGATACATTTCATTACACTGTCAATAACAATAAAATTTGACTCGGCCATAACCCTTTCCTTTTATTGTTGTGAAAAGATTTATGCATTACTCTAATGTGGCTAGTCCATAGGCCAATTAGACCACTGGGTAACAAATATGTTTCCTTTCACCTTTGAGTTTTCAAATTATGCCTACCAAATATAAGACATTTAAGAGGGGGAACTAATACAACCTTAAAAAGAAAACCAGAGCACACATCTACAAATTACCTCCTTAGCTACTGTCACACCATCATTAACTATTTTCGGAGAACCATGCTTGCTCTCCAAGACAACATTTTTCCCCTCGCCCCAAGGGTGACTCCAACAAGATTAGCAAGTTTGTTCACACCGCCTGCAAGACAAATTGACAATGCTTTCAGTAAGTGTGAAATTGAATGCTAGACCATATGCCAAAACAACCCTCCATGAAAAATTAAAATAACACATTAAAATCGAATATAAGTGGACAAGGAAAGATCCACCGCAGTGAAGTTTCACGTGCAGGTGACCTTCCTTTTAACATAATTTTTTCTCTGACCTGCAATTTTTTTGTCACTGAGCCATCCTTGTTGAAGTACAACTCCTTTTCCATAGCTCTTGTATTAACTACCTTCTCTCTGTCGCGTAATCTCAGAGTCCCTCTTCTGCTTGAGCGATTAAAGGAATTGGGTGAAAAAACTGAAAGAGAAGACAATTGTCTGCCATAATTATCAAACATTGCACCCAACTTCTTCCCCTTTCCATTGTTACCCAATGAGGTAGATGTGGCAATTGTTGTCATACTGCCCAAAGCAGAGGCCATCTTCTCTTATGCTGAATATAGAATTGCAAGATCTTCATATTAGTATGAACCTTAAAAAACATGACTCCCATTGCTAAAAACCACTTTTAAGTTGTAACAGGCAAACTAAAAAAATATCGCAACTTTTGGCAACTTCTGGAACATTAAGAGAGAAACAACCAAAGAGAAATACAACCACAATCCTCATTTTAATGAGACCGGACTATATATTTGCATTAAGATAATAGAAAGAAATCACGACTATATTAAGGCCTCACAAAACAATCTTTAACCAGTGTCTCTCGCGGCCTTCAGGTTGCCATGCTAGAGGTTGCATATTTTTAATTTAAATTCTTGACCTCTCGTGCCCATCTATGAATGCATCCAATGGGATATCTACATCAAATGCTCCTTTATATCCCCAAAAAAAAATTCCCTACTACAAGAGTGCCAGTATTGATGGATCACCCCACACCATCCCACCCACTAGAAACGGTGAAAAAGGAAACCCAAGAAACCTTCTGAAATATCTCAAGATGACTAACAAAAAATTAATTAGTTTAGTCAACGTAAAAATTAAAAATCAAACTATCACAATTCATCTCATGCAGAACAAAAAAAATATCCTTTTGAATTTTTATTATTACCTGATATCTTTCTAGCTGCCTCATAAGATGTTATATCCTCTCTTCTGTTTCAGGTGTTTGAGGCGCGTCTATCAAAGTATTAAATTCCGACCTTGCATATCGTGCCTTTTTTTGCAACAAGAACACTGGAGATAGGGATGAAGAAAGCTCTTCCTCAAAGAGGGAATCATCAGGCGTACCATGGCTAGGTGTCTGCATATTTGAACAAAATTAATATTATTTCAATTATGTAAATAGCTAAAATACCTGAAGATAGAGCAATGCTAGCACTTTACATGTTCTTCCGCTGGCCTCTTTCCGCGATCATCCCGTCTCGGGGTTGTTCCTGCACTGCTCTAATCAGTCTGCCACATTGCAATAAAATTATAAATGTAAAAACTTGAAAATAATATCTAACTTGAAAACAGAAAATGAAAACTGAAATAATTTCTAATAAGACACCGGAAGACAGAGTTAGAATTTCAAATATGCCTTGCATTGAATTTAGTCCTGGAAACATGTCATTGCACATTAAGGCACCCAAAAATTCACTCCACGAATGATATATTTAATTAGGCTTCTCCTATTCTGGGAAAATACCATACCTATAATGCATTTACTTGCATGTATAAAGGAAAAGGAAAACATGTTTTCATACAACGGTGACAAAGGCATCTTGGGGAAAGGTATCTTCACTTTTTATTTATGTTGTTCACCCACACCACTCTCGTGTTTTCACTAATCCTGTTTTGTCATTTTTGGATTCAAATTAAGTTAAGGGCTTAAGTATTTTTTGACCTTTCGGTGTAGTTTTTATAAGTGGCATGTATGGATTTTCCATTAATTCTACACTTTTTCTCTTCATGTGCATGTTTCCCTGGAAATCAAATGCATGATTTAGTCCCATACATTTAACAAGTTGTTGGATCAACTCCATTGGCAATATCATGTTTCCTATTCAATCAAAATTTATCTCAGTTAGGGTAGGTAGGAAGGTTTTCCCTTTGTATTAATAGGGTACTTCTAGCTTGCATTTTTATTATATCTTTCAAATTTAGTGTCGTTTCAATTAGGGCATGAATTTTTTCAACTTTCAAGGTGAGAATGAACAAAGACAAATTTTTGTGATGGATGACTGTATATGACTCCATGGCCAGAGGAAAAGGCACTAATCTACTTCTTCAAATATCTATAGTTCTCATTCACCTCATATAGAGATGGTCCCCGATTTTGAGCCAAATGTTGCAGCAAAAAGTTCCCCCCCTCCATAATTTGATATTCAATGGAAATTTCTTAAATTGATGATGGGGCATGATTATGGAACATTTGCACATACATATGTAATGGAATTCCAAGATCATGATATATGTTTGCATATGTTTATGGAGGTGGTGGAGCAAAAAAGAGCTCAAATAGAGCTGAAATTTTTCACATAAAAAGGACTGTGGGTTTGACTAATGGTTCCATTTAAAAAATGATATCTAGACAGAGAATAAGTGTAGCATGCAAACATGCATTGAAAATCCATCTGAGTTTGCATTGTATTACTTATGATGGATTCAAATTTGGGTTTCAAAATTCTAGGTTATGGCATGATTTTGTCGAGAAACCCTTAGTTGGATTCTCATGTTGGTTTAATTTATATTTTAAGTTTGTTTTGCAATCTTTGGGTGATAGTAACTCATGAACTAGGTTACCAATGTGTAACAATCATATTTCAAGAATAAAGTTGTGATTTTTTAATATTATTATTATTATCTATTAGCTACGAGTATTGACACCTAATGCCTGGAATTTTGACATCTTGATAGCATGGATAATTTCGAAAATGTTTCTAGTAATGTTAACATATTAACTATCATTACGTGTCTTCACTTTTGTCACCATAATAGACCTGTGATATGGACTCATCACACAACTTCATATGCTATGTCCCAACAAGTTCAAACTGGTTGAACCTACCTCATAGTGTGGTTATTAAGGACAAGTTGCTTGATATATAACTCGATAGCATAGACTGCGTTGCAGTTCTAAAAAGAATCCTCAAGTGTCAAAAAAACTTCACAATATGTTCTACTATAAAGCCTTTTGGGATACCTGAAATAATATATGTATCATTGATGACTTTTAAAGTATTACAAGATCCAGAGGGAAAGGAAATCAATGGAGAGTGATCCACCAATGAGAACCTAGAATTTAGCATCAGATGAGTTAGAGTCTAGGAAATTGAAACCCTATAATTTTAATTAGTGATGAAGGACATCACATAGGTAATTATATTTTCATGTAGAATAATCTGTTAATTCAAATTTAAAATACATAATATGAAAGGCATACCATGAATTTTTCCACGTAAGTCCAAACAACCTATAAAAAGGGAAAACCTTCTTTTTCCATGGGAAATAATTTACCTTTCCTTTTTCAAGATAATCTAAATCACAAAAAATATGAACTATACCGCACACATTCTTGGATAATGTGAAAGTGGAAAAGGAATACCCTACACAAGTGATGCACACATGTACATTTGAACACTAATATATTTTTGTAGTTGAAATGCAATGCTTGTTTTCATTTAAATGTAGGGTTTTTAAAGCAGGGAGAAATAATGGCTGCCAAATTAATAAGCGTTTCTTTGGGAAAATTTAAATCTTGTATTGGGTGATGAAGATAATAGAGGGTATTGAATCTTGATTCTTGACATCTAGAGAGAACCATACAGCCTAACACAATCCAATGGAATTGACCAAAAAAACCCAAATAGAGTCAACCCTTCTATAGGAGGAAGGGCCTGCAGTAAGAACTTACCATTTTTGCAAGAGCTGAGGGCAAATGTTGTTCTGCAAGAGATGAGGGCGAACGCTGAGGGCGAATGCTGAGGGCAAATGCGGTTCTGCAAGAGCTAAGGGCGAATGCTGTTCTGAAAGAGCTGAGGGTGAATCCAGGGCGAATGCTGTTTTGCAAGAGCTCAGGGCGAATGTTTTTCTGCAAGAGCTCAGGGCGATGTTGAGGGCGAATGCTGTTCTACAAGAGCTGAGGGTGAATGCTGAGGGCGAATGTTGTTCTGCAAGAGCGAAGGGCGAATGCGCGCGTGATATCAGACGTTAATGTAGCACACATGTACATTTGAACACTAATAGATTTTTGTAGTTGAAATGCAATGCTTGTTTTCATTTAAATGTAGGGTTTTTAAAGCGGGGAGAAATAATGGCTGCCAAATTAATAAGCGTTTCTTTGGGAAAAATTTAAATCTTGTATTGGGTGATGAAGATAATAGAGGGTATTGAATCTTGATTCTTTACATCTAGAGAGAACCCTACAGCCTAACACAATCCAATGGAATTGACCAAAAAAACCCAAATAGAGTCAACCCTACTATAGGAGGAAGGGCCTGTAGTAAGAACTTACCATTTTGCAAGAGCTGAGGGCGAATGCTGTTCTGCAAGAGCTGAGGGCGAACGCTGAGGGCGAATGATGAGGGAAAATGTTGTTCTGCAAGAGCTGAGGGCGAATGCTATTCTGCAAGAGTAGAGGGCAAATGCGCGCGTGATATCAGACGTTAATGTAGCTATTGCGACAGATAAGAAACAATAAAATCATTTTTATGTAGCGCACATATAAGTTTCGAATTTTTATGTAGCGCGCATATAAGTTTCGTATTTTTATGTAGCGCGCATATAAGTGTCGTTATATCGACGACGGAAAAAGCGTCGCTATTGCGACGGGTGCCTCCAAACGTCGCAATGGCGACACCTAGACATTGTGTCGCACTTGCGACAATTGGAGTCATCTCAATAGCGACACTTTGGGCCATGGTGTCACAATTGCGACGTCTTCCTCCAAATGTCGCAATTGCGACACTTTTCTAAGTGTCGGTAATGCGACACTTTTCTATAAACGTCAGTATAGCGATGGTTTCGGGCGGGATGGAAAAAATTTGGGGAAATTTCCGACATTTGGTCAAAAGCGTCGGAACCAAGTGTCGGAATTTCCGCCAAATGTAGTAGTGAGGCTTCAACTTTTTTAGGGAAACATCCAATCCAATCTAAACTCTGCAATATATATGTTCAATGATCAAAGGGAATAAAAACTAACTATTTGTTAACTCAGGAGAGTAGTAGTGCTTCAGCTTTCTACCATTTACTAGTCCTTCTTGTAGATCTGTTCCATCCATTTCTTTCAAAAAGAGAGAATTATTACCTCTATATCCATAAATTACATAAGTTCCTTTCCACAGAAAATCAAATTTTCCATGTTTACCTTTGTCTTCACTTCTAGAATCACATTTTAACAATTTATCTCCTATGTAAAAATTATCCTCTTTAGTCTTTTTATCAAAAATTTTCTTGATCTTATCTTGAATGACTTGAGATTTGATATAAACTTCTTCCCTTGTTTGTTGCAAGTTTTATACTTTGATTGATCCTTCTTTGAATGTCATTTGTTTCAACTTGTAATTCTTGGATAATTTTCATTGTTGGTACACCTAGGGAGGAAGGAAAAGCAACATCCATTCCATAAAAAAGTTGGTAAGGGGAAGTACCAATGGATTTTTTAGTAGTAAGTCTATCTTCCCATAAGGCATTGACTAATTTCTTATTCCAAGCCTTTTAATTGTCTTCAAGTAACTTTTTGATGATATTTACAAGGCTGTTGTTTGAGGATTCAGCTAGGCCATTACCTTGGGGGTAATATGCAGTTGAATGACTTAAGGTAATGTGGTATTTGTGGCAAAAGTCAATCATTTTTTTAGATTTGAATGTTCCTGCATTTTTAGTAATTATCTTTTGGGGACATCCAAATCTTTAAAGAATGTTGTTTTCTAGGAAGGAAATAATGACATTATCCGTGGCTTGTCTGGAGGGTATGGCTTCAATCCACTTGGTAAAATAATCAGTGGCTATCAAAATCCACTTATGTTGGCCTGAAGAAGGAGGGTGAATTTCACCAATGAAGTCTAAACCCCATTGTTGAAATGACATTTCAGTTGAAGTAGGCTTTAAGGGGAGGGGTAATAATTTCTTCTTACCCTAAAAAATTTGGCACTTATGACATGAAGTTACATACTTTTTGACATCAACAAACAAATTAGGCCAGTAAAAACCAGCTCTCAGGATCTTGTCTGCAGCAATTTCCCAATATAGGTTTCCTTCACAGTCACCTGCATGAAATTCTTCAAGCATTTTGTCAACTTCTTCCTTTAATAAACAATTTAATAAAATCCCACTATGATCTCTCCAAAAAGGACATTATCTAAAATACAAAATCTTGCTGCCTTTAGTTTTAAGAATATGGCTTTGGTTCTTGACAATATAAGAGGAGCTTGTAAGTTTAGGAGTACAAATATGATAGCTGTATACCAAGGTGAGTCTGAGAAGGCTTAACTGATCATTGGAGTCGCCATCTCTTCCTGATCATCTACTTGGGCAGTAAAATTTATGTCTAGGGCATTACAGTTAGATTCAGCCATAATTCTGGCTAATCCTTGACCTTTGATGAGTTTTGTGGGTTTTATCTCTATGTCATATTCTAAGATAGTGGCAATCCACTTACCTGTTCTTCCATCAGGACCATTCTGGGTAAGAATGTCTTTCACTATAGAATTTGGGACATAAGCAATGATATGAGAGTAGAGAATATAAAATCTGAATTCTTTAATGGCCTTAACCAAATCTAGGGCTTGTTTTTCCATAATGTTGTACTTCAAAGGGGCATCTATAAAAAATTTATGGGTTGTTCAAATCCTTGGTCATTTTTCTGCAGTAAAACTGCAACAATGGTGTGTTCTGAAGCAAATGAAAAAATTATGAAATATTTCTTAAAGTCAAGACTTATTAGGACTGGAGCTTTGGTTAAGGCTTGTTTGATGGATTCAAATGATTGCTAAGCCTCAACAGTCCATTTGCGAACTGAATATTTTTTGATCATGTTATTTAGTTCTGTAATTATCTCAGCTAAATTAGATATGGATCTTCTTAAAAAATTAATCTTACCTAGAAAGGCTTGTAATTATTTGATATTTCTTGGTGGAATGATGTTCAGAATTGCTTCTATCCTAGCAGGATCTATTCTAATTCCTTCTTTAGAAATTATGTGTCCAATTAACTTGCCTTCTTCTAATCCAAATAAACTTTTCTTAGGGTTTAAAGAGATGCCAAATTTCCTACATTTAATAAATACTTGTTTCAGATGATCCAAGTGTTCATTATCAGTTTTGGAAAACACATTAATGTCATCTAAGTAAATTACTAAGAAGTCATGTATTTCCTTTGCAAAAGATATTTTCATAGCCCTTTGAAAGGTCGCCCCTGCATTCATTATAACAAAAGGAATTTTTACATACATAAAAGTTCCCAAAAGTTGTTTTGGCTTGATCTTATTTTTGGACTAAAATCTGGTTGTATCCTGAAAAACCTTCTAAAAGTGTCATCCTAGAAGAACCAACTACCCTTTGTAATATATGATCCATTTTAGATAAAGGGTAATTGTCTTTCAAGGACACTTTGTTTAGATTCCTAAAATCGACACATAATCTAATCTCTCTTGTTTTGTTTCTTGTTGGAACTAGGTTAGAAACCTAATAAGAATATCTGATTGGTGCAATTATCTGTGCATCATACATTCTTTTCACTTCTTTTTCTATCAAAGGTAATAAAACAAGGTTAATTCTTCTCAACCTTTGTTTAAATGGCTTCTGATCTTATTTTATTGGAATTTTATGTTGGATTATGCTGGGATCATATGATTTGAGATCCTCATAAGTCTAGGCAAAAACATCTTGATATTCCTTTAAAAGAGTAATATATTTTTCCTTTCTTGTTGAGGTAATGTTTTGGAAAGTTTGATTATTTTAGGTTTTAACTATGTTCCAATATTTCATTCTTCTATATCAGATCTAACTGGCTCCATTTTTTTTTTCTAGCTACATCATTTGAGTCAAAAATATCTTCTAAGGGAGTTAAACCTTTGGGTAAGAAATTATCCTTAAGATTCAATATGTCTGATTCATCATCAATAATTTCTTCAATCTCTACTTTCTCTAAGCTCTCTATGTCAGATTGACTAAATCTAGTTGGTTTATTAAAATTTATTTTATTTACATCTAAGTTATTCAAATCTATTTCATAATATAAATATTGATCTATAGTACAATCTGTATCTATCTTACAGTTCTGAAATTCACCTTTATTGTTCATAAAATTGTAAATCTGTTCATCCTGAGAAAAAAAATTACCAATACTTAAGGTTTTCTGGAATTATTGGCCTATGTTTGACTTCAGAAGTATATCTGTGATTAGTGTTAGTATGAATCTTTTGTCGAAGTGTAAGAAAAAAGACCACTTTAGCTACGCATAACTTATAGCCCTAACATCAAATGTGGTTGCCAGTATCTTCAGATCTGCAGTTAGTTGATCAAGACAAGTGCAGCAAAAAACCAGATCTATGCATAGAGAGACATTAAGCAGTAAAAATAAGGTTTTGCTCCATACATCCAATAGACAAGACAAGAACAATATTTTTTGAAAGAATTTTTGTATTAAGGGCACCTGGGAGGAAAACAAGAAGGTGTTTCCAATTCTCCTCAATGGGATGGGTTCTTGGAAGTCCTCAGCACTTCAGATCTAGTATTTATCTCTCTTGTTGGTGTAGAAAACCCAAACAAATATAGAACTCAAAGGGAGCTCACACAACAAATGATGAAGAATGTGACCAAGTGTATAGATCCAGAGTGATCTAATAGGCAACAAAAGGTGAAGAATGGTAGGAAAATCCCTCCTATTTATAACAAAATATTGGGTCATTCTAGATCTTGGTGCATGATTAAAATAACATTAACCAAATCTAGATCCACCTTTTATGGAATATTTTATTATATTTGTTGGAGGGAAAAAGTATTTGACTTGGGTCAAATCCATTTATTTGTGAATAATAAATAAATAAATGATTTTTTTATCATTTTAAGGAGGTGGTTAAAAGATAATCAAATAAATAATGATTTATTTAATTATTTATGGGTGATTTAGTCATATTTAACAAGGAATATTATTTAAATAAGGTTTAAAGAATTATTCCTAGAAAATAATAAGATAAATAAAGATTTATCTAATTAATTTCTTTGTTTTGGGTTAAACATGACCAGGAAAATCAAACAAATATAGGTTTGTTTAATATTTCATTTTGGGGTTTCCTGTTTAGACCATAAACAACCTAATAAATGTGTTTTATTAAGTTATTTTACATATTGAAGGCAATTTTACTTAGGGTAAAATTGGTCTTACATGGTGTACTTGGGTCCATCTAATGATAGTAGGTAAGATGACCAAAAAATGGTGTAACAATTAGGTTGGAATGGTAAATTGCATATACTAGCAAAGGTTGCTAGACAATGAGCTTGTATAATTTGTTTTCTAGGTATAGAAGCAAATTTACATTCCAATAAATCATCAGTTAAATATATCATAGTGTCTTTTTATCTGCTTAGTCTAGGATTGTAAACATAATATATTCCATTTACTTGTTTTATGATCAACTCTGAATCTCCCATGATTGAAATTCTTTTTCCTCCTGAGTTCCTAGTGATTTGGAGTCCTGGAATGAGGGCTTCATACTTAGCCATATTATTGGTACATTTGAAATTGAGCCTAAAAGCATGGCCTTCTGAGTGATTAGTCTCCATGTTGTTTATCCAAACTCCTACTCCTGCTCCTAACTTATTTACTGAACCATCAAAGTCTAAATGCCATAGAGATTCATGGAAAATATTATCATTGTTTGGTGTTTTCTTTTTCTCTACTAGTTCAGTTTGGATTGCATTATTTTTAGAGTTTCATAGGATAAAATAATCAAGGTCAGTTGGTGTAGAGTAAATTGGGTAATTTATGGATCTTTCTGCACTACTGACCATGTATTTCATCAATGTTTCCCTATATAACTTTTTAGGCTGGTCAAAAATTGATATAGTAGCATAAGACATGTCCAATTGTAGAGATACCTATAACTTTGCTCCGCATGAGCGAGAAAGTAACATTCCATATTTAGGTGGGATATCAGCTATTACAATTTCCATTAATATACTCTTACTAGGATATTGAACTAGCGTTACACACAAATCTTTGATTAAACCAAGGCATTTAACTTTACTTGAATCAAATGAGAACAAATATTTGTAGGGCCTTGTGATTTCTATATTGAGAGTTTCCATTATATCTTTAGGCATTAGATTATGGGAAGCTTCTGAATCTATCATGGCATTATGTAAAATTTGATCATGAATGGTAAGATTGATATAAAATGGAGGAACTGCTCCATCTGCATGTTTTCCATTCACATCTGGGCCAAAAATCAACTCTGGCTAATCATCATTTAGATTTAAGGAATCTTCTCCATCATTCATATTTAATGTTTCATTTATGGTTGATTTATACAAGTCATTTTTTACAAATTCAGTCAAAGGAATTGGTATTTTTAGCTTTGCAATTTCAGATTGTATGTTGAATGTAGGTTGAGATTTACTAATTTGAATCAATTCTTCTTTAGTAATTGTAGTTTGTGTTGGTTTGTCTTGTTTTTCTACAATTATTTTTTCATTTTCAATTGGTTTAATATTCTTTGTTTGTGTTTCTTGTGTTTTACTGCTCCTAAATTTATTTTTAGGGATTGTTTGTGAAGTAGTAGATGTTCTTTCAGACTTAGAATTATCAACAGTTTTTTTTGAAGTAGCAATTTTTGGATCTACCGATTAGGATCAGCAGAAGGTTTTTTAGGATCTAAATTTGTTGTTTTAATAGAATTAGAAGCTTTAGCAGAAGTAGATTTCTGTGAATCTTTTGCAGCTTGAGCAACTTCATCAGTAATATCAACAATTTTAGGGCTTGATGCATTTTTAGGACTAGAAATGTTTTGGGAAGAACTAGAGTTTTTCTTATTTTCCCTTGGGAGAATTTGCAGAACTTTTGTTTTGGGAGCTTCTACTGTTTTCTGATTTTGAGTTTGGGAAGTTTTTTTGGTAGAAGACTCATTGTTTTTCTTATTTCTAAGGTTATATTGACTATGTATTACATTTATAGCATAATCATAACCTTGTTTATAATCAAAGGATTCACTAGAATCTAATTTGAGTTGTTGGAGTTCAAACAATTCCTGATCTTCCTTAGTGAGAAAGATAGTATTATTATCATCTATTCCCATTAGATTTATTGCATCCTCATCATCATCGTTATTCTAAGAACTTTCAGCATAGTTCTCTTGGAATGGGGGCCTTATTGTTTGGTCTTGGGCTGTTTCTTTTGCTTTCCAGAATTTGTGTTTTTTCTAAAATTGGGATTTCTGATTTTTTGTTGGTTATCCCATTGAGGTCTCCTCTCTATGTTGTCTAATCTATCAATCATCCTCTCTAAGGTTTTAGCTAACATATCTATTTTTGTGTCTGAATTAGCAGTTTCTTGTTTAATGGTCACTCTTCTTTCATTTCTGAGTCTAGATTTTTTGGCTAAAATGTTTACTTCTACACTAACAACATCTATTTGCATTTTTTCTAAGGTATTTGCATCTCTTTCCCTTAATTGTTAAGCCATATTTGCATCAAATCCATTAGGGAATTTGAGCAGGACAGAGTAAGGAGTGGGTTTAATATTTTCAAGGATAGAATTATAGACACTATTATATCTAGTGCAATAGTCTTGGACTGACTCATTTGGAACTATTTTCATGGAATCAAATTCAGACAATATTTGGAGGGGATTCTTTTTCTTTTCCCATTTATTTAAAAACAATCTATGAAACACAACTAAATCAGTTACACTACCAACAGCTAGATCTTTAAACCACTTCGTAACTTCTCCTGTCAAAGTTTGTGCAAACAACCTCATTTGAACATCTGAGTCATCAATCTCATAAATTTCAAAGAAGTCTGTCATCTTAGTAATGTTTTTCTGAGCAGTATAATTGGTAGTGCCATTAAATAGTGGTATTTTATTTTGATAGTCTTGAGGCATGTCATGAAGCTGTTGTGGTAAGACTAGGGGAGCATATCTAGTAGCCATAGCTTAATGCTTAGCTTAGCTAGGAGGTAAAGTAGAACTGCTAGGGGCTGTGGTGGAAATGATAGTTGATGAACTAAAGGTTGTATTTGAAGTGCTAGGAAATGAAACTGGAATATATATGGAACTACTAGGGAATGAGGATGATGTGTTTAAAAAATCAAAAGGTGAGCTAATGGATATAGTGGATGAAGTGAGTGGTGGAAATAATACTCTAGGCTATAAAGGTAATCTAGGGATAAATGGATCTGTAGATGAGCTGGTAGTGGAATTTATATATGATGTAACATAATACAAAGAGGAATATCTAGCTGGTATTATTGTGGTATGTAACTGCGAAACTGGAGGTTTGTTTGCGTAGGTAAAAAATTGATCTAATTCAATAGCTTCATCAATATATTTGAGAATAGTAACATTAAGTTCTTCAATTTTAGTATGATCTTGAACTTTCTATGATTTAGAATCTACTGTAAAATTTTCTGTTTTGTATTCAAGAATGAAATAAAAACACAGTCTAAAATAGTAGTTTTCAAATCGTTTTCAGGTTTTCTTCTAAATAAAGAATGCTCAAATTTTAGATCAAAATCAATATCTTGTAGACTTACTAACTCTTGTGGTAATGAATTGACTCTTTTTAATGATACTTCAGCTTCTAAATTTTCTAACTATTTTTTCTTTTTACCAATTTGGTCTGGGTTATATACTATAACAACAGGATTAGGATCCGGGTTAGACCTGGTATAATAAAATTTCCTAGAAGCCAGAATTACTATTTTCAATAAACACAACTTATAAAAGAAATCTTAAAGTAAAAGGATGAATAAAAATATTTCCTTTAATACTATTTTTATGGCTGAGTATTGGTTAGTTCCCCAGTATGGTCACCAGTAATGTTATCACTCTAGTAATTCTCAAGTTGTGTGATTTTTATTTTTAGTCAAAGAATTCTAGAGGTAACCACAAACCAACTTTAAACTCTAGGATCTAGCTTTCCTAGGGTTCAGAGAGGGCTCTCTCTTTAAGTTTTAACTTTGTTTGATTTGTAAAATATTAGGTTAGTTATGAATGTGCAGCTTTGGTTTGGTTTTGGTAGATTTGGTGGGAAAATCACTTGAAAGGATAGATAGTGGGAAATCTATTTGTCCATTGCGATGTGGAGTCAAAATCAAGTAAACAAGACTAGGATCAAGGTCAAAAATGTAAAAAATTTTCAGGGCAAGATAGATAACCCTTGGAGATCCTGGAAAGTTGTTTTTGTGAGGTGGTATGATCAGGATAAAGGGCACTTAGGAATCCTTAAATCCAGAAAAATAAGTAGTAGGAAGAGGTAAAATGAGAGAGGGAGCAATTAAGGGTTCCCTACACTGGAAATCAGAGGAAAACATATAAATGATAACTAGTTAAAAACATGGTGCTTTTAACAAATCCTGTAGTAATACTCCTAGTTATACATTTAGATTTAGTGTAAACATAAATGGATGCATGTAACAAAGAAAGGAAACAATGACAAGTGAAGAAAATATTTCACTCCAAATAGCTCATCATAGGAATCCTAAAGTATGATGCCAATTTGCTTTCATCGAGCCTTCTACTTGAAGTTTTGACACACAAAAGCTTTAAAGTCCAAGAAGAAATGACTATAACAATTCCAACAATTTTATTCCACACAAAATACTTATAAAGGTGAAGTAATTATACATAATGTTTTACAAAATAGCCTAGAAGACTTTTAGGAATTATCTTAGGAAAATAAAACATCTTTGCAATAATAATAGAGCAGCTTCTTAACAAATCAACAAGCTGTCCTATTTTATCCAAAAGAAATAGAAACAGTTTGAGGATAAGAAGAAGTTGGCTACATTGGTGTCCTCCTTGCTAGCTTTTAGATATTTTTTGAATCTGATTTTCCTTGTCTCATGCTCTTTCTTAGATACTCTTTATTCGTTGATTCTCTTTAAACTCTTATACTCTTTAACCAAAAATTGTTTTACTGCTATAAAGAAAATCTGTTTTGACTGTTAAATTAGAAAATAATTTTTGTCTTCCTTTCATCTGCTTGTTTTTATCTCTTCACTGTTAATCTGAGAGTTCTTGCTAATCCTCATTTTTAGGAGTTTGAATATTCTTTAATTTTCTAAAGTTCTCATCAGCTTCTATATATCTAGCAAAGGTTGGCTTGATGACAAACAAGTGTTTGATCTGACGCTGCAAGTAGAATAAGTCTTTAAAACTCTTGAGTAACACTTGTCCTATTGGGATGCCTTGACTTGTTGGTTTATTTACTTGTTCCTTGGAAAATTCTCTTATCTTCTTATCATAGTATTTTTGAGGCATCAATTTATCATTAATGACCATGATATCAGGAAGTCCTTTTTGCCTCAAACTTGTGAATTTAACCATGAACTTGGTTATGGTAGTATTCATGGCTTCACACTTTTCTTCCAGTTGTCTCATCAAATTTCTCTTTGTTGTGACTTTCCTAATTTCTAGGATAGTTGCAGTTCTGTCTGTTATTTTGAGTTCTTCCAACTCCTGTCTATTTTTGCTGTTAAGGAAATTGATTAGGCTTACAACTTGCTCTAGTTTGTCAGCCAAATTAGTTTGAGTCTTTTGAATTTTTTCTTGGGTTGCTAGTAATAATTCTCTTTGCTCAAAAATTACCTGAATTGAAGGCCATACATCATGGATGGCTTCAATGATATTACAAAGGAAATTTTTGATGTATGATATATGATCCTTGAAAGTTAATTCTTTTTGCAAATTTTTTTAACTCTTCACTCAATCTACTGGCATTTTTTTCATGTGTCTTAGCATTTACCTGAGCTAATTTATTTGAATTTTCAAGATTTTCAACCATTTTTGTCAACTTGCTGATCTTATTTGTTTTTAAAGACATCTCTTCCATTGCTTTCACTATTTTGTTGGCCTCATCAGTAGGTTGTATTGTTGTTGTAGAATATTCAGTGGTTGATGTTGTGGAAGAAGTCACTGGCACTGCAGTAGCCAGTGGTTCTTTGGGTGCCAAATTTTCACCTAAATTTGAAGGCACTGCTGCAGTGATAACTAGAATGACTGTAGGAATCACTGGTTCTTTCACTGTCTCCTTTTCTTGGACAAATTTGTCCATCTGTATTTCCATTTCCTTAACCTGGGCTGTCAACTGAAGAATTAAATTCATCATTTCATATTTTTCATTATGTTCTTGTATGAATTATTTTATCTAAGGATGCTCACTCTGAGGAAGTCTGAGATGTTTCCTCAAGGCTTTTATATCCTCATTTTTCTTTTTCACCAATAATTCTGCTGCTTTGATATTAGTAGGATTATATCCCACCTGTAAAACTAGTTCTTCGAAGGCTTTTATCCTTATATCCTTGGCATACATTGAGGATTTTTCCATCTTCATTTGATCTTGCATGTTGGAGATGGTATTTTGTAGCTTTTGAGCACTCATGGCTTTATTTGTGACAGTAGCATAAAGCATCTTTGAAGTCTGCCTGTGGAACTCAATTTGATCAAGAGCATGGATTTTATCTGTCTAGACCTCCAAATCAACTTTCCTATAATCAACCACTGTCTTAAGAGTTTTGAATGTGGGCTGCAACACTGACATGATTAGCTTTTGATTAGAATAATCAAAAGCAGAAAGAAGCTTGTTTTGTATACTAGGAGTCTGTTTGAGATATTGAGAATAAACGTTGTTCTTTATCTTTTCATTATTCAATTTAATCTCTTTATATTTCTCTTTAATATCCAAATCCTTTTTCTCAGCTGCCTGTGAGGAAGAAGCTTCCATGCTTTGCTTTCTTTCCATCAACTGTGTCTTCATTATTGAGTTTTTCTTCATTCTGATTTTGCTCATTTATAATTATAGTGGCAACATTGGTTTCTGGAAAATCTATATTGTTATTTAAAGGCTCTGTTTCTTCAACATCTATTGTCACTTTTCCTTTACCTGTTGTATCTAATTTAGGCCTTTTTTTTATATATGATCTTGGAATTGGTTTTAGTTATAGTCTCTGCCACATAGGCTCCTTCTTCCCTTATTCTTTTGGTGGAATTCTTTGGTTGATTCATTGTCTCTAAGGTTTGACTAGTATTACCTTTGTTCACTACATCTATTAAGGTGTTTTCAGTCCATTCAAGATGATTGGAAAAATTTTCTATTTCTGGTTTAGCTTCATGAATAAAGGGTGTTAACTTGCATTTAACCCTTAGCTTGCTAAAGAACCCTTGTGGATAATAGTTCCAAGGAAACTCTCTTCAAATTTATATTCCAATAACTGATTTGCTACTTATTTCTCTGCATCCTTGTGATTGCATATGAATGGCCCAATCTGGTTCTTAAGTTTGAATTGGGGTTTCTTCTTAGCTGCCATGAAGTTTATTGAATCAGAGTTTAAGATCTGCCTGATATACTCCAAGGTAAAGATCCTCATTGAATGATGTTTGGGTAACTTGTGAGGTAATAAGTTTGACCCAAAGACTCTAATTTTAGTATATTTCTCATACAAATACCAGTCACTAACTTTACTATGCTTTGATAACTTCAATATCTTTTTCATTTCTTCATTTATTCTAGGCTGCTCTGTCTTGGTCAACATTGTGATCACTGGATGTAAAAATAACCCTGAAAACTCTGAATAACTGAAATCTGTACATTCTTTCCTGAGCATGGATGTCCAAAAAATGACAGGTAGAGGATTTCCCTCTATATCAAGCTTTTGGAGAGTGATCCGAAAATTATCTAATTGGAAGTATAGAAACATATGGAAAAGGTAGGAGGTATATCTAAATACTCCCTCAATTTTCAAATTGGTCAATTGATAATGAATATTATTAGCAATGAAGACAACATAATCAAAGATTACTGAGGGTGGTTGAACTAGAGAAAAGGTGGATAAGAATCCCAAGATGGACTCATCTATGTGTTCATCAGTAAAATACCCAAGGATGATGGAAAGCAAGGAAATCACATGTCTTGAACCTTCAAGGAATTTAGCAATAGAATATGGAGGATTTAAATTGGGAATTTCTACATGCAGAGGCATAAATGTTCGAAAAATCATGAACCTCTTGGGAAAATCTAGGCCAATATATAATTTGGTGAGGGCCTCTATAGACAAAGGGACTGCTTGGAGGTCAAGCTAAAGTTGTAACATATGGTACCGTAATTTTGATATCTCATATTGCAATTCTTCCTCCTCATGCGTCATAGTATAGCTTTCTGAGGGCTTAATGGGTATGGAATTATTTTTTGGAGGCATAATAGAACCCATTACTGACAAAAATTCTTCAATATGCCCTTGGAATCAATTCAACTTGATTCTTCAAACAAGACTTACGCAATTCGGAAAAAACAATACACACCTTTTTCTTGCTTTGAGGAGCTCGATATTGAAATTGAATTATCTCAGTAATTGAAAATCTTTGATATCTGAAATTTAGCCCTGTAGTAGCCCTCTGAATATTCTTTCAAATTCCACAGGTCTGACCTGATTTGGATTCTCTAAGGAAAAGTTGTGTCCAATCTCCCACAATGACCTAATTCTGGACTGGTTCAGTAGAGCGAACTTGTACGAATTTCCACGTGTCACTGTTTTGTCCTTTGTTTCTGAAATTGATAGCCAAGATACTACAGTCCGTGTACTTGTGACCAATTTTTACGGCACTCAAATCCACTGCCCAGAGAGAGAGTTATTGAAATTTTCCCACGATCACCTCTTTGAGATGCAATTCAGGAGCCTGAAAAAGCACTACCTTCCACAGATCATATCTCCAAAAATATTGTGAACCAAGCTCTGAAATTTTTTGATGAATTTCTTGAGGATTTCAGCTTCGTACCATATGAATTTTATATTCTGAACCTTTGTATAAAATTTTTTATAGCGCAAATGCCACGATGACCTGTTTAGGAGCCTAAAAATATACCTAACTTCCACAGATCATTTCTCCGAAAATATTGCGAACCAAGCTCTGAAATTTTTAGAAAAACTTCATCACGATTGCAGCTTCGCACCCTAAAAATTTCAGCTTCTGAAGCTTCGTAGAACAAAAGTTATAGCGAAAATTCCACGCTGACCTGTTTGGAGCAGCGAAACCCTAGAATCCCAAGCTCTGATACCAAATGTTGTGTAACCAGCTCCAAAAATAGAAGAAAAGAGATATGAACGCCTTAGAAATAAGCCACTTTGAGGGGGAAACTCCTCCACACATTACAAAAATGAACAATTCTTGGATGATACAATTTACAAACCTCCTTTTCTATATAGGAGTCCATGGGGCCATAATGTAATCCTAGTGGGCCACAATGTAATCCTACCCGACCTAACCAATAATAAGTTCAGGGCACAATAATAACAATATGGGGGTTACAGGGGTACAATAATAACAATAAGGGGGGCTACAGTAACATAATAAGGGGATACATTATTAATATAGGGACTTAACAATAAAAGTGTGTTTTTAATAAAGTTTAAGCCTTTAGGGCTTTATGAAAATGGGCGAGGGGTTTATATAACATGTATTTAAATTAAACATTTTTTATGAAATGTTTTAATGAAAACATATGCGAAAGGGCTTTAATTTGTTATATAGTTTTCAATTTTGACGCTTTGTAAAAAATATAGGGGGCAGGATTATTTCAATAGAGATAGGTTTAGACCAAGGGGTTTGTACGGCGAGTTTTATTTGTGCACGTGGAAATAACAAACTTTGGTCTAAACGTAAAATAATGGGTTTTGGGGGGTTAAAATATAAGGGTTTTAATATATACGGGAGGGTAAATTAGGGATTTACTACAATAAATTAGGTGTTAATATGAATAAAGGGATAGTAAAAGGAAACAAAACACATATTATCTCTAAGTAAAGTGTAAAAATAAAGCATTGCTCATCTTTTATATTACTTCACTAATACTTAGGATAAATGTAATTTTAAGCTTTTTATGAATGATTTTGAAGGGAAATTAATTATTTTAGGGTTTTCAATTTTACTAAGTAAGAATGTGTCTTTACTTAGGAAAAAAGGGGTTTTGATGCATGAATGAAGGGTAAATGTTGATGAATGACGATTTAAGGTAGGAATTCAATATTTTTAACTGATCAGTCATCGAGCCTTGGGTCTGGTCCCAACAAAAGTCAGAGAAATTCTCTAAGCATTTTTTACTGATAGTTTAGAACACTGAATTCTTGTAGGGGAGGGGAAATTAGTGATTTTTCCCAATGATGTTTTATTACATGCTTGCTCAACTGTTTTCTACCTACCCAACTTTATTTCTAACATTTTTTCTTCATTTTGTAGGTGCATTTAGGCTTGTGATGCAGGGCTAACCCTGCCAACCCACATATTTACACTTCCAGATGCATATAAAAATGCAATTACCATTTCATGCCAAGTAAATCCACTGACTGGCAATTTCAACTCATGCAGAAGCTTCTTTTTTTTAATGGGCATTCAACAACTCAGGTTTCAATCTCTCTCGTGGAAGCTTTATTACTTAACAATGATCATAGAACCATTTAAAATCCCATATGAATGCTTTCATTTAATTTAAAAGGTCTTAGCCCCATCCCATGGAATTCGAACCAGCTTCATAAAATTTAATCTAAATGAACCACAGCTTCCCATTCACATATCAACCATAACATGTATCCATATCCCCAAATCAATGTTATGAATATTTAATAAGCTTTGGATTCAAGACCCAATTCAATGAACCCAACAATTAACACATAGCAATTCAACTTACCATTTACAAGTGAGGCGATACCACTGGTTTAACGGTTCACATCCGTCTTTATTGCTCAGTGCTTCATTGAAACTTCTGCATTATCGAATTGCTATTCGATTCACGGTTTCACTAACCCAACAATTGTAGCTCTATGGTTATCCAACGCATTCTTAAACATTCACCAGCTTGTAACCTCTGCGTTAATTATCACTCCGGCTAATAGAAAATACTTACTCTGCATTAAGACTTAACCCACTCGCACCGTTTCAAGAGCCGAGCATCCATCTATAATTGAAACGATTTTGATAATCAAATCGACTTCAATTACACCAATCGAACCCGTCTGGAAAATTCTGCTGCGCAATTCAGGTTTAACTATTCAATTTAATATCCAGCAACATAACTTTGGATGCTCAGCGTTTAATAAACCAACGAATCTCACATGGATCCGCTCCAGTTGTTGGTTCTTAGCATGAGATTTTCTCCATTTCTATAACCAATATAACTCTGCATCAACTCTGACTCAATTCACAACATCGTGACTCTGCGTCCATCGCTCTGCGTCCGTGATACCACCATTTCACTGTGTCTATGTCATGCAGTTTGCCCTTAACTTCAACGCCCATCAACATTCCATTTAAGGAAAACAACCAACTGTGATTTCAAATTGAACTGTGCCGCATTCGATTTCACAATTGCCCTTCGTGGTTTCAAACAGAAATTCCACGGCATTATATGGGTTTTACAACTATAAGATTGCGTTCCTTAGCATCATCAATTCCATTCGATTCTCCATTTAAACTCTTCAAACAAGTTTAAACGTATTCTAAATTAAGGATTGTGGCTCTCATATACAATCCGATATCGATTAACACAATCGATACCATTCCACATCACCGGACACAGCTAATAGCAATTACATTCCCAAAAGGCCAGAATTCTATACAGTTTCTCCGTTCCCTGCTGTATGGTGGACTGAACTTGTTGGATGGCCAGCAATTGAGTCCCCTCTATCTTTAGCTTCGGATCACACACTGTTGGTATTGATTGGGCAATTCTAGCCAGCATAACAATGTGTTCACCCATTATTCATCTCCTGGTGGCCTTATATAGGAGATTTCAAATCCTCCTTCCTTCTTCGTATATTGTGGATGGCATCAGAGAGCCAATATGATTCCTTTGTGTGCTCACTTGATGTTTAAGGAGGCATTGGTGGCTGTCCTTAGGTGGCTTCAAGTGAGGAATCACTTGTCCTATGCTTTGTGTGGTCTCAGAAAGTGACATTTCACCACTCCCAAGATTGCATGCATTCTGGATCATAAAGCTCGCAAAGGCTCTCTTCATGAAGGATAATGTGCGCCAAAGCATTTAGGACTTGTTCAAATTTGATTTTTCCTCAGACCTTAGAGATTTTTAAATATTTTCCAGATTCTGTAATGTCTTCCAGCCCTGTAAATCCTTCTTATTGACATTAAATAATGTCGTCTTCTGCTGTACGATTTTCCACTGTTAACAGTAGGGATTCCATTTGGTATGTGGGCCTGATTACCATTATGCTGGTAAGAGATATGATTTTTCTTAGATGGAGAGGGGATTCACAGTTATGAGAATGTATGACTACTGAATGAGACAAATTCAATGGTTAATAGACACCCTGCAAGTAAAACACCGTGAATAGAAAAAGAGAAATTTAAAGCATGGAACTCGCGAGAAGTATTGTCAGCAAAATTCGTTAGGCCCGTACTCAAGCGGAGAGCTACTTGAACATATGAGAAACAATTCACTATGATCAAGTGTCTCTCAATCATCTAAGCACATTTTAGAAGAGATTTAGGTATATATCAACAAAATAGATCACTAACATATCGCTACAATCAACCATCATACATCATACACATATCAAAGGAGCTCAAATACATAAATAGTGCATGAACATAAATATACACCAGTCAATTACAGAAAGCATCAATCGTTCAAAAGGACTATATTCATGGAATTAATACACAAAATCCTCCATCAAATCCAATAGTGAGATCAAAAATATTCCTTTGTATTCATTCCCAAAACATACATTCAATGCTATACAATTATCTCTCTCTCTCTTTCCTAGAGTTCCAGAAAAAGGTCTTTACAATATTTCCCAAGGGAGTACATATAGAGAAAAAATGACTTTTGAGCTACCGCGTCCCTTCGTCTCCTTGACTGTTGGGATGACATGTGACTTGGGGCACTTGTGACATGCAACCTGGTTTAGGTTTCGACCTGCGACCTGGGTCGAGTTGCGACCTGCGACCTGTGACCTTGATTGTATCTCCAACTTGCTACCCAGTTAATTTCAGGGGAGAAACTTAGTGATAGAGAGGGTTGGAGTTTCCACCTGCTACTACTGCTTGAGGTAGGCCTGCCAGGCTTGATATTTAACGGCTATTGGGGTGAGTTGAGGCATGTCTTCCCCAAGTCTGTGTAAGAATTCAAGAGTTCTAGGAACCAGCGTACACTTCATTGAATTGATCTAATTAGATAGTGAAGCTAGCTTGGTGTAGATATTGACCGGCTCAATGACATATTGTACAATGTTGTCCTTGGTAACTAGGAGGTCCTTTGAGCCAATTTCTTTCATGATCGGAACCAGAAACGACCGGATGTATTGTAATACCTATTCATGGATCTTTTGTTGGGTCAGTGTACCCATGGAATTTATGTGATGAGATTCTCATATGCGTTCATTACCCTGTCTACATCTTTCGCGAGCTATCTCAGGATTGCATCTTCATCCACATCTGTACCTCATCATTCTGGGTGTGGATCCAATCCCTCTTTGGTAGAGTGGCAAGGGCCTGTGGGTGCCTCTCAGACCATTCCAATATGTTGTCAAGCATTGTGGAGTCCTCCTTTAGCTGGGTGAACTTCTTCCTCATTTTCGCCTGGACCCATGCCTATCATGGGAGTCACTAGGGGTATGTTGATAAGTGGCATACCTACTCGTTTCTCGAGATGTAAGGGTTGTGACCCACCTCCCTCTACTTCCTTGGGTGCCTCTTCCTGCTATTTCCGGGCTTCTTCTTCCTTTCTTCTCTTTTCTGCTTCTTATTTTTCTTATTCCTATTTTAGCTTGCCCTCTACTTCCTTTTTCTTTTGTTCTTCTTCTTTAGCTTTAGCTTATTCTTCCTTCTTCCTGCGTGCCTCCTCTACTTGCTTCCTTTTCTGTTTCTCCCTCTACCACTTCTTCCACTATTATTCCTCCTACTTTTTATTTTGTTGTTATTATTCTTGATGTTTCTTTTATTGTTCTTCTTCATATTTCCTTCAACTCTCTTCTGCTTCTTATTATGCCAGAGCGTCTTAGGTCCTCTTAAGTTCTTCTTCCCTTTTTTTTCTTGGCATTTCATTGTTCCTCGGTCTCTTTATCTAATTCTTCTTGTGGAGTCTCAGGAGGTTTATTTCCTGAGGTGTTTTTGGGCTTCTTGGGCTGAGAAGGAGAAGCTCCTCATGTCGTTGTTTTCCGCTTCATGGTGTCAACTCTATCCTGCAGGGTCAGATCATTATGAGACTGGTCCCCTGGTTTCCTTCTAATTCAAATTATTCTTGAGGGGCTACCTCTCTGAGTGTATTATACAATTTTTTTACCTCATCCTCCAATGTTGTGTTTGTGTGCTAATAGGTCCAGTTAAACTTAGCCTGCTTGCAGTGTGCATGGACGATCCTTTTTGGGTCATATGACCGGAAATGTAAGCTTACGAAATGAAAACCCCTTATGTTCTCAGCCTCTGCCTCTACTTCCTTGAAGTATTTGATTTTTTAGGTACCAATGGTGAGTAGGAGGGTATTCCATGGTTTCTTCTTACCCTTACTCATTGTTTTAGAGAAATCGTTCGTCATCTGGTATTAGAATTCTTGCAGCAAAAGATTATCGTTAACGAATTTGGGAAATGCATGGGATTGATTAAAAGATCCAAAAACCCTGATTAGGGTGCCTTCTCAGATGGGAAACTAGTGGGCTACCTTGATGACAGTATCCATGTCTCTTCTGGACATGCAAGGTGGATCCTCCTCAAAGAGATGACGATAGAGCGCGGTGATGGAATTTTCTGAGATCAAATCGATATCTTGCTTATATTTTGGAATCCCAAAAAATATTCAAATCCTTATGAATCGAGCCTTTAGTCACTGCATTCCAGTTATGTGACCAATTATCAAAATGGCATCGTGAGCAGACTGCATCTAACAGGTAGGAAGCCATGTATAACTCTGATGCATCTAACTAGGCTGAGTTGAAGCAAGTCACGTAGGTGGTGATCGCATACATTAGAGGAACCCATGGATCGTTAAAGGTAGTAGCGTCCATACTGCCATAGATCTGGCACATCATGGTCGTGATGAGCCTATAAACGTTTCTCAGACCCTCGGTCTTGTATTCTTGTACTTTCTTCCCCTTAAAATTCTCAGGGTCTTCGGACCATCCCTTCAGGGTGTACTTTACGGGAATGTCATGTTTTGCTATCCATTAGGCGTTAAAGGAGTATTCTTTGCTAGGAAGTGAATAGTATACTTTGGCGTCCCCCAGGGAAAGGTTAGCGAAGGCTACTCTGGTGGAGTCTCGTATCACCCAATATTTCAAGTCTACCTTTTGGAGGATCCATTTTATTACTTCCACACATGAGAATATTGGAGGGTGAGCAACCATGTAGTGTAGTTTGGATATTTTAACCTATATGTATACCTCATGGTCTGCTAGGTCTTCTGAGAATTCATACTTCTTGAATTCTTGGTACAGGTCATACAAGACATCTTCACATTCTTTCCAAAAATGCAAGAAGTGTCTATATATATAGGATTCAGTGGTGGAGGCACGTCACTCTTTGGTGGAGAAATTTTTGGGCTCTTGTGCCATCTGCGAACTTCTGGGGGTCCCATGCCGCTTGAGGCTGAGGATATAGAAACACACTTGAGCTCAGCTTCAATGTCACCTGGCATATTCAAGAAAAAATCCCACGATAAGGCATATGACATGGAGGTGACAAGATGATAGGGAAAATCACCTGGATAAACCAACTAGTGTCCTGGATGGTCTGGGATGTCAAGTGATCAATAGGATAGGTTGCACCAGGGAGTTTTAGATCACGGAGACCTATAATGGTCTAAAAAGCTTCAGAGTTCAGGGGATGTGACCTGGCGACCTAGTCGCAGGGTCACAGAGTTGCATCTGTGTGGAACAACTAACCTTTGCAATTTGGTGACTTTGGGACTTTGCGACCCATCAACGAGGTCGCGAGGTCACGAGTTTGCATAGGTATTTTCTAGGTGAAATGGGTTCGCACAACCTTCGTGAAACATGGAGAAAAGGAAAGAAAAAGGAGGGGAATCAGGGTTGAGGAGGTCATATGAGGCTTGGGAATGGATGCACAAGGTAACAGAGGGAAGTCGGGAGGGCCAATGTTGGTCTGGGCATGATGGGATACGTAGGAGAGAAGAAGGAGATTCAAAAGGAAATATGGACTAAGGAGGGGGGCATTGCTGATAGAAGCCTGTATTGTTTAATAGCCTAGCTAAGGGAGCAGGGTTAGGTAGGGTCAGAAGTGAAATGAAACAGAAAATGCAGGAGGCTTCAATTACTTACCTGGAAGAAAAGCACTCTCTGGTTAGTCTGTCAGACACCTTGTGAGCTTCATCGTGCAGGTCAAATGCTACCTACGCGACCCATGTATATATAAAGGGGTCACATGTGCGAGCCTTAATGGCAGTCACAAGTGTTAGTATCTTATAATTCATAGGATCTCAAGTTTATTGAGTATTTCATGTGTTGCAATTTCATATTGAGTATGATTTTCAATATTCAAATGATTTCCAAAAAAAAAATTGAAAAAAGAACGGAAAAGAGGGTATATAGAAAAAGGAAAAAGAGAAAACGAAAAAGAAAGAAAAACCCCAAAATAAATAATATTGAAGGTGTTGCAAATCATAATACCACTACTGATTAGATTAGGTTTGTTCAATCATACAGTTTAAGCATGATTGTACAATTTTAAATTTCCGTTGATAGGTTAGAAAATAAGGATTTTCCAAACTCTTTAACCTTGGCATATCAGTAAATAGGTAGAAATAAAATTGACTCAATAGTTTAAGCTGAGTCAATGGAATAAAAAAGGATAGATGTAGGTTAGAGTTTTAAATAAAAAATGAATTGTGGTTTGCAAGTCCAAATGCACCCTGCAAAAACAAAAAATGTTAGATTAGTGACATGGGTAGGTAGGGAAGAAAAGAGGAAAATATAAAGGAAACAAGGGAATTATTGCAAATGTTTATCCTAAACATTTCATGTTTTCTATGGTCAAAGAGAAAAATCAAAACACAAAGGTGTTTTATTCTAAAGTTTTGGGATTAACCACATTTCGACATATTTATTTCATATTCTCCCATATCCTAAAGTTCCAAAACTATATGTTTTCCCCTGTTCTTCATTAATAGTCCCCGACCCCACCATCTAATTTCCCGTCACATCAGCGCTAAACACCTCACGTCTTCCCATCATATTTTTATCCAATGACTCACGTTATATTTCACCCCCCCATCCTCGAAAGATTAACGTCAAGGATGGGGGGGGGGGGGGCGGTCCAAAATGGACAGTTTCCGAAACCGCTTCCACTGCAACATGTTGGCTCTGAATTATTTCGCACCTCCCCCACTCCTTACCACTTACCTCTCATACCCCCCTGTGAAAATATGATTTTACTGTGCTAAACTGAGCCACTCACCACCACGCCTTTGGTCATTTCCTAATCATTGTGCCATTAACGTGGCTCCACATAGGCTACCTCCTATCCCTTCCATCCAACCAGCCATACTCCCGCCATAGGCCCGTTGGAAATTTAATGGCTTAGGCTATTACCCAACATGCCTGCGCCATGTCAACAGTTACATAGTCACCTTATAAAATCATTTTCCTGCACCTGTGGCAAGGTTTACCATTTTTCTTGCATTCTATCATTGTAGTTGATCATTTTCAAAGGTTTTACAACAAAATACGGGCACACAGAAGCTTTCAGTTCTCTAACAGATCAATCACAATACCATTTCCACTATTTTCCCTCCCCATTCTAATCTAAAGAAGTACCCTCTCTTCATTCCATTCTTCTTTTTAATCCCATTCTTCTCTGCACCAGTGAAAAACATAGTCAATTCATTTTTTTAGTACAACGATGCCTCCAAAGAAGGATCAACAACCCTTTAATCCTATGGTCTACCACCAGGTAGACCTAGATCATGTGGATCTGGCTGATAGAGACTATAAAATCCATGAGATAGAGTCATAATTTTATTTTTTCGATGTCTACTGCTGGCTTGACGATAATCTAATAGATGAAGTAGATGATATAGGGTTATGAGAGACCAAATTTCCCTATTTTATATTCCCAAAGACCCACAACTGCCCCTAATTTGTGAGAAAATTCCATGCATATTATGACATCAACCAAAGAGATGTAGTAGCCCCCACATGAGAAGTCCTCTTTATTATCAATGCCCAATCAATCCTACAAATGATGCAGGCTCCCACTATAGAAGAAACCATCCCATTCTCTTATGAATATCTCAAATAACTATATCAAAAGCTCGACTTTTCTAGCAGAGACAAAACATTAGAGCTTTTCATGGCTACTGATGCCCAACTGCCCAAAAATAACCTCCATATCCCTCATCCATTTTCCCTGATAGAACCCAACATATTGTCACTATCCTTTCATATTTACTAGGGTGTCATTCAATCCAGTGGATATATGTGGCCATGATAGGTTTTTTGTCTCTTTTTTCATTAGATTCTAAGCTTTCAATCATGTTCAATTTTAGCTAATTCTTAGCTAATGCCATCAATGATCAATTTCTAAAGTTTCACACAGAGGAATTTCTTAAATACACTTCAGTTTTAGTGTATACGTTTGTCTATTTCTAGGCTAGCAGGTTCGAGTTCAACATGAGAAAGGTTAATGATGACTCTAAGCCTCAATCAGTCATCTTTTGGAAAACCATGCTAATGAAAGAAAATAAGTAATACGCCTACAAGGGATTTGTGGAAATGTTTGTGCATACAACAATGAGCATGCTCAGTAGCAGAGTGGAACCAAGGGTTAGTGAGGAAATTAAGAATTTTATGCAGTTATCAAAACAAATCATAACTGAAGATTCGTACTTTTACGATAACTATACTGAGATCATAATTTATGGATGTGATTTGGCCCCTTACAAGCTACCAAATTTCCTCCCCATGAGGATATTTTCCCTGGAATACATCAATACAGATGAGGTGAACTTTGTATCTGCTAAGAAGAAATATCAATTTAGGACCAAGTCCCAAATTGGTCCTTTTATTTGTAATAGTCGAGCAGTAGGATAGGAGGCTGATAAGATGTTGAGGGAGATTATATTTAGTGGCAGCTTCACTTGGTCCTATGACCCACTGGGTATTACCTCCAAGAAAAGGGTGGAGAAAAAATCATACCCCTACATCCACACCCATAGGCCTGATGTAGAGAAGTTTATGAATCAAGCAGAGTGGGCAGCAAATACATTGCAGGAGGCTAAAGAACAGGTGATCTCAAACTCAAGTATTCAAACCCCTACTCCATAGGAAAAACATACTATAGAAGGAAAAGAAGACAAGGGAAAAGAGACAACATGGAAGAGGCCAAGAGATGATCAGTATGATATGGAGACTAATACATCTAGCACAAAATTCAAAATGAAGTATAGAAAGTGATTAGGAGTTCATAAATGTTTCTCAAAATTCAAATTTATATGATTGGGTTAAAACCATGATGGTTGCATAGATCTCTTCTTCCTAATTCTGGCACCGTAAACGATTCAAAAAACCAATGTCATATGAGGAATATATTGCGTTTTGATCAAAATGAAAAACATGTAAAATTACAATAGTTTAACTAGGTTTGAATGGGATGCACTGTCAGAAAATTCAATGTACAACCAAGGAAAAAGGGAATATTCCTTGGAATATTCCTTCCACCGGACGAATCATTGGTTGAGAAGTGTCATTGTACGATTTGAGGATGGGTTGAAGAGACAATTATATGGTGCCACATGGCTAGCCCTGAGGCCGCCATGTGTCCTTGAGACTGCATATTAAAATTTTAGGAGAGGCCGCAGGGCTCGACCCCCTGACCTCCCTCCGGGCATGCACACACCTTACCGTCCACTCTACGCATTAGTTCTTAACCTCCTTAGGAGATGGGTTGTATTTATTGTTTATTGAAATTTCATATGGGGGTTAGGAACCATCGGTAGTCCCAACCCACCAGCTGTCCACGACATTCACATCACATGGCACCAAAAGTTTTCAACTCCAACTGTGCGGTCTATGTGTTAACCCGATAGCAAAACCAATGGTTCAAACTTTGAACCACATTTTAATGTGAGAGTTCTGCTAACTGTATTGCTAACTGACATTTTGAGGGAGCGCATGTGGCCACCACCCAACCGTCACAATAAATTTGCAGTCTATTTCGGTGGAGAGGTTAGGGGCATGCCATATTTGGCGGTGTGCCCAGTTTTAATTGTAGTTAACTGGAGTTCTCCACTTTTAGTGGAGATTTCCTAGGAGATTCTGGGAAAAAGTGTAGGAGGCCCAATTTTTTACCATTCTAAGTGAATGAAGAGTAATTTTTGATTATTTGGAGCATTCTAGAGCCATTGGTGTAGAGACAATATCCATTAGATAACTGTAATTACATGTAATAGCAAAATTTTGAGAATAAAGAAAGATGGACAAGCCATTGGGAGCTGGACCAGCAAATGTAGCCCAGGAGGGATGAACTGATTCATCATGCCTACTGTGTAAATTTCACGTGGTGACTTATTTCTCTATTTTACACTATTTTACAGTGTTATTTATGCTTTTTTTATGCTTCTAATTCACTAAAACCATCTATAAATCATGGAAAAACTCCTTAACACTTATGCAAACTAATGAGCCAATTATGCACATGTTTTTTAAACTGAAAGACACTTAGCACAACAAAACTAATAGAGCCATTTAAGATCAGATTGGTATGAGAGCTAGAGTTTTTTTCTCTGGTGTTGTTTAGTGTAAAGAATTGTTTTTTATTTGCAAGTTTTATATGCTTACAAGGCTCAAGCTCAAAAGAGGATAAGGAAAACTGGTGGAAGGAAGGTCTCAAAAGAATCCAAATCAAAGGAAAGCAAGATTTACACAATCTCCACCACCTAGTTCACCTCCTAAAGAAGCATAGGATCCATTAAGCATGCCTCATGAGGAAGGAGAAATTCATGAAGAATTTGAACCTAAGGAGGAAGAAAGAGTGTTCAGGAAATAATTCCTTGACATGATTGAGATGACTAGAATTCTTTATCAAGAAAGAAATGACATACTGGAAGGAGAAGGATCTAAACTCCAAAAGGAAGGACAAGGATCTTCAGGAGGTCAACATGATGAAGACAAGTCAAATAAGGGAAATGGTGGAAATGGAGACAATGGAGAGCCATCATCTTCACCCTCCTCCTCCTCCTCATCTTCTGCTTCTTCTTCAGTACATCAGCCACACAAGTCCAAGAGCACTGGTAAATATCCTTTATTAAGACTTGATGTTAAGTTCGAATTGCCAATGTTTAATGGTGAAGTAAATGTAGAAAAGATAGATAATTGTATTAGACAATTGGAGGTCTATTTAAGAATACAAAAACTTCAAGTTGATGATACAAAAATTCAATTATCTTCTTTGAGAATGGAAGATGCTGTTAGACTCCTATACCAATAGGTGTCATTTTTCATGATTTTCTTGATTATCATATATCAACTTTCTGATAAAAGGTTCATAGCTCCTGAAAAACAAAAATCAAAAAATTTAAAAAATGTAAAGAGGGTATACCCTAAAAGAAAATCAAAGGGTAAAAAGAATAAAATGGTCAAAAAATGAAAGAAATGAACCCCAAACAAAAATAGACCAGGAAAGTGTGCAAGTCTAAATGCCACTACTATTTCATTTTCTGTAATAAGCAATTGTGTGCAGCTTGTTAAAATTTTGCCACAATTTATGAAGAGTCAAACTGTTTAAACTTGACTCATTCATTTTTCAATTTCATGTTGTAGAATAGAGAATAAATATCTGACCAAATAGTTTAATCTTGGCAGATAAGTAGATAGGTAGAGTTAATAAAAGGTGCTCAATAGTTTAATCTGAGCCCTTGGATGTAATAAGGGTAGAAATAGATAGATTTATCATGTAAAAGAAAAGGTTGAAAAGGGTTTGCAAGTCTAAATGCACCCTAATAAAGAAGTGAAAATGGTAGTAGTAGATAGGGTAGGTAGATGGTGTTATAAAACTGAATGTTTTTGATCCTTTACTTTCATCACAAATACTGAAGCAGGAAATACACTGGAAAATCACAGCAAGCAAAGTCAAAATCATTAACTTCCCTCATCACTTTCCCCTTAAAGTTTTACTAATTTCCCCCAAATTACTAAGGTACTTGGAGATCAAAGGGGCTCAAGGCATTTCCTTGACTTTTGGAGGGACCGGACCCTCGGCCCAATGATCAAAAGACCTAAGTACTTAAGATAATTCATCATTATAATCATTCACCTTTAACCTTTTCCTAAGTAAAATCCCATTTTGCTTAGGAAAATCATGCAAAACTTCCATAAAATCCATCAAAATAACTTACTATTCTAAGTTTAAGTGTTGAAGATGATATATTGTAATTTACTTCACAAATTGTCACTTTCTTAGATGTGCAAACTATTTTGAGTTCCCTTGTCCTTTTGTCATATTTACATTTAACTCTATTTACTAAATCCCTTTGGCAATTATTCTACAGTCCTTTAATATATAAATTTTTTAAATAAACTCTGGGTGCAAAACTTTTTGTTTTAACCTAAGTATTTACTTCCCAAATATTCATTAAAAACCCGCTTCATACGCCCTTTGGTTAAATATACCTTTATATTATAGTCCCGCCCCTTATGGTAGTTAAATAATGTTTATTTATTACCATATAATAAAATAAAAAACAAATATACGAAATAACGTTTAAACATATGATTTATGTGTTTAACACAAAAATATAAATAAAACCCGAAGTTTTATTTTCGAAACTAAAGCTTTGGAAAAGTCCCTATGCCACCGTGGCTCATCCACTTGGCATTCCACCCGACATTTCAAACATAATTAAAACCCGCGCGCACAATTCCTTACCCCGACCCTTTATAACCATGGAATTAGTTAATTATCTGAATTAATTAATAACCATACTCTCCGCCTATCAGACGCCCCCCGGGGTGATTAATAAAGTTAATGGCGTTTAAAACCCCGCCAGGCCCGCGCAAGAACTATCCCACTATTTCTCCGTTTCTTCAACCGTCGGATCGCCCCTCCGCAGATCAACGCTCCACGTCAATTCCGCTACCCATCCTTTGTCAGAACTTTAACCAGCGGGGGATTGGTGGTATTGAAACAGTTCACCGTCCACGTGTCAATTACTTTGTGGAATCGCTGCCCTCCCGACTAATACCACCTTCGTCCATAAGCGGTGCGAGAGTTACCGCTTACCACTTACCGCCCGGCCTTCCTGCCCCACGTCAGCCCGTACCAAAATGACGTCACTCCTCGAAAAACTAAAAATCCCTTTTACTTGTAAATAAAACCAATTTTTCGTGTTTTTTCCGTTATTTTCGTTATTAAAAACGACTGCGCCCTCTGCTACGATTTTCAAATTTCCGCTAAAATCTATTGTGCTATCTGATTTCGGTCCAAGATTCCGCTGCACCTGTGTTCGAGTACCCTCCTGCCATCGCCCGACACTCGCTGTGCCGCTTTTCCTCCAAGAACCAAGTATTTATCTTATAGCGCTCGGAAACTCCAAAAAGAAAGTCCGTTTTCCTTGTTTTCCACTGGATTAGTGATAAAATCTTATTGCTAAGATCATTCCCTGGTTTTTAAACTGTCAATTGTTCCCCCGAACCTGCAATTGTGCCAATTTTCCTCATTAAAACTGAAATCACGACATTTCTGTGAAGAAAACCCAGAAACTTCCATTTTGAACACACAAGAACCAAAATTGGAGTTCCTGTAGCCTTGAATGATGCTCCATTTTGAACCTGGTTAAAACTTCACTCCCTTGTCCATTGGTGAATTGCTTGAAAAATGAATTGCTTGAAAATCTACTTAGTTGTCCCCCTCAAGAGGTGACCAAGATCACATCCTGATAAACACGACACTTAGCCATTAGACTTCACATTCTATCATCGTTATCAAATCTATTCAAACAGAGGTTAGAAAGCATAACAGCTAAAGAGTATAAGTGGTTAAAGTGTATCAGGTAAAAGTCAGTGAAAGTTAAAATGAAGTTACAGAGCAGTCAAAGGTAAACAGTAAAAGTAAATACAGAAGGCAGTAAAATGGTAAAAAGAGATGAGAATACTTTCACCAATAGTGATTTTTGTCTAAAGTGAAAGTAAAACAGTCAAAAGAGCAAGAAAGTAAAAAGATGAAAAAACATAACAAAAATGAACATTTTTGCAGAAATTGCATATTTTAGTCATAGTTTTGCAGAAACTATTGTGATCAATAAAAAATGAATTTTACAAAACTGAAGGAGGTTTATGTTCTTAAGAGGACCATCTACAAAAACCTCTCTCACTTTTCTAACAGCTATTATGGTTTTGGAAATATTAAACAATGTTGAAAAGCACTTTTTGCAGAAAATTACAGTCAAGTCATCATTTTGCAGAGAATATTGTGGCCAATTAGAAATACATTTCACAAAAATGAAGGAGTTTTTTGTTCCTAAGAGACCCATCTACAAAAACCTATCTCAGTTTTTTCACAGTGGTTTTATAATGAGAGATACATGCGCATCTTTACAGGCCATTTTTCAGACTCTGTAAAACTCTGTTTTACACATATTGTTTACAGAGACTATTATGCATAGCTGGAGAGGAATTTTGGGAAACTGAAAGAGGTTTATCTCACCAACATATTTATCTACAATAACCTCTTTCACTTTTTTCATATCTATTACGGATTGAGAAATAAAAAGGTGTCATTGGACCCCAAGTTTGCAGAATTGTTGGAGCAGAATTCACAAAAAAAGGAAGCAGTTAGTGACTGGGATGCCTCATCATCAACTAAGAGTTGGATCAAATTCAAATTCTCCTCTTTATCATCACCTATCCATAAAAAATAGTGCCAAATAGATGCATTAGTTTGAGTGTCCTTTAATTAAGTTCTATTTATGTAAATAGTTGGAGAGATTTGTGAACCAATTTTGATATTTGTTTCAAGATATTTTAGTTTAGAATTGGTATAAATACTCCACTCTTGGAAGCATTTGGGGTGGATTCTATTACTTTGCTGTAACATTGAGATTTTCGGAATAAAAGAATTTTGGAGAAATTTATTCGTGGCTTACTAGATGACGATTTGAAGCTCAGGACTTTTTGCAGGATTCATGTGTTGGACTGCAGTTCAATAAGTCTTTCTACCCTTTGTCTTAAGTTTTATATAAGTTTATAATATCATTATGTCCATCTCTGAATAATTTACATAAAGGATTGAATCATAATTTACTTAATTTTACTCTGATTTCAGATGTGATTGTTCTTAATGTTTTCCTCTAAATTGGTTATAAGCATGAATTCTTAAATGCTCTTGCTTTGCTAATTTAAACATTGTTGATTACTATAATAAAGAATCCTTCATTGCTCTTTGTTTGTAGTCATCTCATTTCTTTCTTTTGAACATGGTGAAAGATTCTTAGCTGCCTTTCATCCTTTCAAGATCATCCCATCCACTTTAAATTTTAAGGATTGTTCTCTGTCTAGCTATCTTGCCCTGTAATACCATCTTGTGCTTAGAATAGAAATCCAGTAAAGCCATCCTTTGACTCCATAGCCCAATGGACCGAAAGCTCTCAACCTTGCCCTTAGTTTGTGGATTCCACCATTTTCCCAAAACAAACTCTTGAATCTATAACTAGCCTAAAACCTTCCAAGAACAAAGATAAATCATAAAGAGAGAGCCCTCTCTGGATGCAGATTGGCTAGATTCTGCATCTAAAAGGTTGGTTTGTGGTTACCTCGGGTATACTTTCCTCTTACACAACTTCTAGAAAAACCTGAGTGATAACATAGTGGCGACCATACTGGGGATCTGAATCATTTTATTGATACTATTGTTTGATTTATAAGCTATAGACAGAGTCTGAAGATCAGCCAGGTAGCCTTTGAAATTGCTTTTGCATTGCAATTGCAAAAGTAAATAAATGTTGCTTCAGTCTATCTCTGTTTTAGCTTATAAACTGAACTTTGGATTCAAAACATTCAATCAGACTCTCTAGTTTAATAAGTCTTTAAGAAAGTTTAAATCTCATATCTAAAGCCTCTTAAAGAAATCGTAGAAGTTGTTTTTAAAATTCATAAAAAAGAAAATAATCATAAAATATTCAAAACTTGGTTTCCTGAAGAACTAACTTTTTCTTCAAAATTGTTTTACAGGTTTAGATCTGATCTATGATGGTGGACAGGGATCAGACACACAAAGGTTAAAATCATCCACCTGGCGACTCCAAATCAATTTCAGAATCAAGACTCCACTGGAGGAATGAACCTCAAAGGACAATATGGAGAGATCAGGCTTTCAACTTGGATCTTAATCCAAGACATTATGTTCTTTCTCATTAAGAAATTTTTTCAATGTATATTATATTTTATAGAAGATCTTGATTAGTTTCTTAAAGGGTTTCTCTTTAAGATTGTAAGTATATTCTCCTAATCTCTTTGAGCAGCTTTCTTATGAATCTAATGATGATCATTTTCCAATTAAGAAGCCTCAAATAATCAAGATTGATCTTACAATCCCTGTGCCATATAATGTTCCACATAGATATAAGCCCCTTATTCTACCTCCTTTACTCCATGATTTTCCTGAAAAATACTACAAGTATCTTCCTAGATTTGATGGAGAAAATGGTATCACTGCCCAAAAACATATTCAAGGTTTTGAAAATTATTTGGATTTATTTGAGATTGATGAAAATAATGTTAAAATCGTACTTATTTCTCTTCTTTGCAAAAATGTAATAAAGAGTTGTCTCAAAACGTTTTCTAATGCTAAAGTATCTCAAATTTTCAACAGCTTTATCAAAATTTTCCTTGATAGATGGATAATCAAAGTTAATCATTTTATGATCATGGAAGAATATAATCAATTAAAAAGACATCCAAATGAAACAATACAACAGTTTTCTAACAGATTTAATCAAGCTTATTATTCATTGCCACAAAATATTAGACCTCCTCATGATTCAGCTCTCTTGCAGTATCCAAGTGCCTTTGATTCAGAAATAGAATTTCGGTTAAGAGAAAGAGATACAAAAACACCTGTTCCAATGCAGAACATTGCAGTTGATGTAGAAGTTAATCTGCAAATCAGACATGAAAAGTTGAAAGAAGAAGAAGAGGAAAAGAAAAAGTTTGCAGAGGTAAAACTCAGCCTTTTGGTAAGAAAACTAGATGAAAGAACACAGTAGATCACTATGAAAAAAAAAAAAATTATTCAAAATCACCATGAAGAAATAGAAGAGGTTGATAGCCATGAACAAATTCCTCTTAATTCAAATTATCATAGATCAGAAAATGAATTTACAAATCAATATGAGGAAGAGGAATCTGCTGATCTAATGTGTATGTTTGATGACATTCCTTATTGTGATGATTTGCCTAAGTATGATCATTATGATGATATTTATGTTCTCCAAAGTCAAGCTAACTTTACAGAGATATCAGAAGCTAGTTTGGAGGATGAAGAAATGCAGTTTCAGCAGATTGAAGAAAGTGATCAGCCAATACAGATCAGCCATGAGAGTGAGGAAGGAAGAGCAGAAAATGTGGAAATAAGTGAAGATTCTTTACCTCTTTGTTTTGCTTCATTTCAGTTCATTAGAGAAAACTATCATGCCATCAATAATCAGCAATATTTAGGAATTGTGATTGACAACAAAGAAGATAATGAAACTATTGATCAAGATTTTTCAACTTCACAATTGGAGTTATCAGTTCCGATTGAAATAAATGATCAAATGACACAAGAAAGTTCCATACCACTATTTTTTGAACCATTTCAACTTTTAAAGGAAATGTGGTATAACATATTTAAAGAAAATAATGGGAAACTTGTTGAAGTTTATGAAGTCCCATGGAATTTTATATGTCATAGGTTCCATCAATTTTCCCAAGATTTTCAGGATCCAATAGCAGATATGTTGAATATTGAAGGCACTCAAAGCATTCCTCTATTAACTAACTATGATTTTCATAATCAAGATGATAAAGGATTCAACACTCAAACATTACAATCAGTAGGAATATCATCACAAATCTTATCTGAAAGTTTACAGGGAGATAAAGATGAAAATAGAATTTCATATTCATGGTATGGAGGCCATCCAGAACAGATGTACAGTTGTTCATATCAGTTAAACATCAGTGTATATATTTTAGAAGATCCTTTTGTACGGTTTCTAGAGTCAACAAAGGAAATCAAGTGTTTCCTTATCCTCTCATTTGTTGACAAGTTTCTAATAGGTTGCAGAAGTACAATTTTGATAATCAACAAGAAAATGCAACAAAATCTATCAAAGTACATAATGCTTGAATGGTTACATTGGCTATTTCATTTTACCTAACTAGAAGTTGAACAGTAGATTGAGTAGGTAAATGAGTGCCAATAAGCTCAGAATTTTGAGCATTTTTTTTTAGTTTTCAATTTACAACTAGTTTTTCATTAAGTTGGTTTGAAAATTTTTGTATGGTTTTAAGTTTCAAGATTAGATTTCCGTGTTGCAGAAAAGGACTATATTTCAATTCAAGATTTTCAACACAAACTTAATGCATCATTTTACCCAACGATGGTGACTTTTAGTTGAAAGTTGAAGCCCAAGTGAAGGCCCTAAAGCCTAAAATTTTCAATACTATGTACAATAAAGCTACCAGAAGAAGGAGATTACATAGTTCAGTTTGAAGACATTTTGAGGCATCTGACCTGCTGTTCTTGACTTTCCACAAGGAAAAGCCATCCCCAAGTGGAGCCAGTGTTAGTCTCCTATACCAATAGGTGTCGTTTTTCATGATTGTCTTGATTCAACTATGGAATATGTTCAAACCTTTTTTCTTAAGAAAAGGTGTTCCATATTCTTGAAAAAAAAAAAAAAAAAAAAAATTTAAAAAATGTAAAGAGGGTATACCCTAAAAGAAAAATCAAAGGGTAAAAAGAATAAAAATGGCCAAAAAGTAAAAGAAATGAACCCCAAAACTAAAATAGACCAAGGAAAGTGTGCAAATCCAAATGCCAGTACTATTTCATTTTTTGTAAATAAGTAATTGTGTGCAGCTTGTTAAACTTTGCCACAATTTATAAAGAGTCAAACTGTATAAACTTGATTCATTCATTTTTCAATTTCATGTTGTAGAATAGTGAATAAATATCTGACCAGACAGTTTAATCTTGGTAGATAAGTAGATAGGTAGAGTTAATAAAATGTGCTCAACATGACCGAGCTCCTTGAATGTAATAAGGGTAGAAATAGATAGATTTATCATGTAAAAAGAAAAGGTTGAAAAGGGTTTGCAAGTCTAAATGCACCCAAGGAAGTAGGAGAAAAAAATTGTAGTAGTAGATAGGGTAGGCAGATGGTGTTACAAAGTTTTATCTGATGAATGATGCTGCTAAATGTTTTTGATCCTTTACTTTCATCACAAATACTGAAGCAGGAAATACACTGGAAAATCACAGCAAGCAAAGTCAAAATCATTAACTTCCCTCATCACTTTCCCCTTAAAGTTTTACTAATTTCCCCCAAATTACTAAGATACTTGGAGATCAAAGGGGCTCAAGGGATTTTCAAATTTCCGCTAAAATCTACTGTGCTATCTGATTTCGGTCCAAGATTCCGCTGCACCTGTGTTTGAGTACCCTCCTGCCATCGCCTGATACCTGTCAAAAGCCAGTTTTCCTCCAAGAACAGGTATTTATCTTATAGCGCTCAGAAACTTCAAGAGAAAGTCTGTTTTCCTTGTTTTCCATTGAATTAGTGATTAAAACGTATCACTGAGATCATCCCCTGAGGTTTTAAAACTGTGAATTGTTCCCCTGAAACTGCATTTGTGTTAATTTCCTTCATTTAAAACTGAAATCACGAAATTTCTGTGAAGAAAACCCAGAAACTGCCATTTTGAACACACAAGAACCAAAATGGGAGTTCCTGTAGCCTTGAATGATGCTCCATTTTGAACCTGGTTAAAACCTCACTCCCTTGTCCATTGGGGAATTGCTTGAAAAATCTACTTAGTTGTCCCCTGAAGAGGTGACCAGAAGATCACATCCTTGGATAAACAGTCTTAATACTAGAAATAAGACTTGTTTACTCCAATATTGTTATCAAATCTATTCAAACAGAGGTTAGGAAGCATAACAGCTAAAGAGTATCAATGGTTAAAGTGTATCAGGTAAAAGTCAGTGAAAGTTAAAATGAAGTTACAGAGCAGTCAAAGGTAAACAGTAAAAGTAAATACAGAAGGCAGTAAAATGGTAAAAAGAGATGAGAATACTTTCACCAATAGTGATTTTTTTCTAAAGTGAAAGTGAAACAGTCAAAAGAGCAAGAAAGTAAAAAGATGAAAAAACATAACAAAAAGGAACATTTTTGCAGAAATTGCATATTTTAGTCATAGTTTTGCAGAAACTATTGTGATCAATAAAAGATGAATTTTAAAAAAATGAAGGAGGTTTATGTTCTTAAGAGGACCATCTACAAAAACCTCTCTCACTTTTCTAACAGCCATTATGGTTTTGAAAATATTAAACAATGTTGGAAAGGACGTTTTGCAGAAAATTCCAGTTTAAGTCATCATTTTGCAGAGAAAATTGTGGCCAATCCAAAATACTTCATACAAAACTGAAGGAGGTTTTTGTTCCTAAGAGACCCATCTACAAAAACCTATCTCAGTTTTTTCAAAGTGGTTTTATAATGAGAGATAAATGTGCATCGTTACAGGCCATTTTTCAGACTCTGTAAAACTCTGTTTTACACATATTTTTTACAGAGACTATTATGCATAGCTGGAGAGGAATTTTGGGAAACTGAAAGAGGTTTATCTCACCAACATATTTATCTACAATAACCTCTTTCACTTTTTACATATCTATTACGGAGAGAGAAATAAAAAGATATCATTGGACCCCAAGTTTTCAGAATTGTTGGAGCAGATTGCACAAAGAAAGGAAGCAGTTAGTGACTTGGATGCCTCATCATCAACTAAGAGTTGGATCAAATTCGAATTCTACTCTTTGTCATCACCTATCGATACAAAATAGTGCCAAATAGATGCATTAGTTTGAGTGTCCTTTAATTAAGTTCTATTTATGTAAATAGTTGGAGAGATTTGTGAACCAATTTTGATATTTGTTTCAAGATATTTTAGTTTAGAATTTGTATAAATACTCCACTCTTGGAAGCATTTGGGGTGGATTCTATTACTCTGCTGTAACATTGAGATTTTTGTAATAAAATCATTTTGGAGAAATTTATTCGTGGCTTACTGGATGACGATTTGAAGTTCAAGACTTTTTGCAGGATTCATGTGTTGGACTGCAGTTCAATAAGTTTTTCTACCTTTTGTCTTAAGTTTTATATCAGTTCATAATATCATTATGTCCATTTCTGAATAATTTACATAAAGGATTGAATCAGAATTTACTTAATTGTACTCGGATTTCATATGTGATTGTTCTTAATGTTTTCCTCTAAATTGGTTATAAGCATGAATTCTTAAATGCTCTTGCTTTGCTAATTTAAACATTGTTGATTACTATAATAAAGAATTCTTCATTGCTCTTTGTTTGTAGTCATCCCATTTCTTTCTTTGAACATGGTGAAAGATTCTTAGCTGCCTTTCATCCCTTCAAAATCATCCCATCCACTTTAAATTTTAAGGATTGTTCTCTGTCTAGCTACCTTGCCCTGTAAAGCCATCTTGTGTGTAGAATAGAAATCCAGTAAAGCCATCCTTTGACTCCATAGCCCAATGGACTGAAAATCATCAACCTTGCCCTTAGTCAACGGATTCCACCATTCAAACAAAAACAAACTCTTGGATCCATAACTATCCTAAAACCTTCTAAGAACAAAGATAAATCATAAAGAGAGAGCCCTCTCTGGATGCAGATTGGCTAGATTCTGCATCTGAAGGTTGGTTTGTGGTTACCTCGGGTATACTTTCCTTTTCCACAACTTCAAGGAAAACCTGAGTGATAACATAGTGGTGACCATACTGGGGACCTGAATCATTTTAATTGTTAATATTGTTCACTTATAAGCTATAGACAGAGTCTGAAGATCAGCCAGGTAGCCTTTGAAATTGCTTTTGCTCTGCAATTGCAAAAGTAAATAAAAGTTGCTTCAGTCTATCTCTGATTTAGCTTATACATTGAACCTTAGTTTCAAATGTTTAATCAGACTCTCTAGTTTAACAAATCTTTGAGAAAATTTTAATTAAAAATCTTAAATTTCTTGAAGAGTTTGTAGAAGTTGTTTTTAAAATTCACAAAAATTTAGTTTCCTGAAGAACTAACTTTCTCTTCAGAATTGTTTTACAGGTTTAGATCTGATCTATGATGGTGGACAGGGATCAGACACACAAAGGTTAAAATCATCCACCTGGCGACTCCAAATCCATTTCACAATCAAGACTCCACTGGAGGAATGAACCTCAAAGGACAATATGGAAAGATCAGGCTTTCAACTTGGATCTTAATCCAAGACATTATGTTCTTTCTCATTAAGAAATTTTTTCAATGTATATTATATTTTATAGAAGATCTTAGATTAGTTTTTAGTTATTTTCCTTTGAAGATTGTAAGTAATAATTCTCCTAATCTCTTTGAGCAGTTTTCTTATGAATCTAATGATGATCATTTTCCAATTAAGAAGCCTCAAATAATCAAGACTGATCTTACAATCCCTGTACATATCCCTGTGCCATATAAAGTTCCAGATAGATATAAGCCCCTTATTCTACCTCCTTTACTCCATGATTTTCCTGAAAAATACTACAAGTATCTTCCTAGATTTGATGGAGAAAATGGTATCACGGCCCAAAAACATATTCAAGGTTTTGAAAATTATTTGGATTTATTTGAGATTGATGAAGATAATGTTAAAATCAGACTTTTTGCTCTTTCTTTGCAAAATAGAATAAAGAGTTGGTTCAAAAATCTGCTTAATGCTAGCATCTCAAATTTTCAACAGTTTATCAAACTTTTCCTTGATAGATGGATAATCAAAGTTAATCATTTTGTGATCATGGAAGAATATAATCAATTAAAAAGACATCCAAATGAAACAATACAACATTTTTCTGACAGATTTAATCAAGTTTATTATTCAATGCCAAAAAATATTAGACCTCCTCATGATTCAGCTCTCTTGCATTATCCAAGTGCCTTTGATTCAGAAATAGAATTTCGGTTAAGAGAAAGAAATCCAAAAACACTTGTACAGATGCAAAATATTGTAGTTGATGTGGAAGTTAATCTCCAAATCAAACAGGAAAAGTTGAAAGTAGAAGAAGAGGAAAGGAAAAACATTGCAGAGGTAAAACTCAACTTTTTGGTAAGAAAACTAGATGAAATAACACAGGAGATCACTATGAAAGAAGAATTTTTTATTCAAAATCACCATGAAGAAATAGAAGAGGTTGATAGCCATGAACAAATTGCTCTTAATTCAAATTATCATAAATCAGAAAATGAATTTACAAATCAATATGAGGAAGAGGAATCTGTTGTTCTAATGTGTATGCTTGATGACATTCCTTATTTTGATGATTTGCCTAAGTATGATCATTATGATGATAGTTATGTTCTCCAAAGTCAAGCTAACTTTACAGAGATATCAGAAGCTAGTTTGGAGGATGAAGAAATGCAATTTCAGCAGATTGAAGACAGTGATCAGCCAATACAGATCAGCCATGAGAGTGAGGAAGGAAGAGCAGAAAATGTGGAAATAAGTGAAGATTCTTTACCTCTTTGTTTTGCTTCATTTCAGTTCATTAGAGAAAACTATCATGCCATCAATAATCAGCAATATTTAGGAATTGTGATTGACAACAAAGAAGATAATAAAACTATTGATCAAGATTTTCCAGTTTCACAATTGCAGTTATCAGTTCCCATTGAAATAAATGATCAAATGACACAAGAAAGTTCCATACCACTATGTTTTGAACCATTTCAGCTTTTAAAGGAAATGTGGTATAACATATTTAAAGAAAAGAATGGGAAACTTGTTGAAGTTTATGAAGTCCCATGGAATTTTATGTCATATGTTTCATCAATTTTCCCAAGATTTTCAGGATCCAATAGCAGATATGTTGAATATTGAAGGCATTCAAAGCATTCCTCTATTAACTAACTATGATTTTCATAATCAAGATGATAAAGGATTCAACACTCAAACATTACAATCAGTAGGAATATCATCACAAATCTTATCTGAAAGTTTACAGGGAGATAAAGATGAAAATAGAATTTCATATTCATGGTATGGAGGCCATCCAGAACAGATGTACAGTTTTTCAGATCAGTTAAACATTAGTGTATATATTTTGGAAGATCCTTTTGTACAGTTTCTAGAGTCAACAAAAGAAATCAAGTGTTTCCTTATCCTCTCATTTGTTGACAAGTTTCTAATAGGTTGCAGAAGTACAATTTTGATAATCAACAAGAAAATGCAACAAAATCTATCAAAGTACATAATGCTTGAATGGTTGCATTGGCTATTTCATTTTACCTAACTAGCAGTTGAACAGTAGATTGAGTAGGTAGATGAGTGCTAATAAGCTCAGAATTTTGAGCAATTTTTTTAGTTTTCAATTTACAACTAGTTTTTCATTAAGTTGGTTTGAAAATTTTTGTGGGTTGTTTAAGTTTCAAGATTAGATTTCAGGTTGCAGAAAAAGGACTATATTCAATTCAATATTTTCAGCCACAGCTAATGCATCAGTTTTAATTGGATGGTGACTTCTTGAAGTTGAAGCCCGAAGTGAAGGCCCTAAGCTTCAAAATTTTCACTATCATATGTACAATAAAGCTACCAGAAGAAGGAGATTACATAGTTCAGTTTGAAGACATGTTTAGGCCTCTGATCTGCTATTCTTGACTTTCCACAAGGAAAAGCCATCCCCAAGTGGAGCCAGTGTTAGACTCCTATACCAATAGGTGTCATTTTTCATGATTGTCTTGATTGAACTATGGAATATGTTCAAAACTTTTTCTTGAGCAAAGGTGTTCCATATTCTTGAAAAACCAAAAAATCAAAAAATTTAAAAAATGTAAAGAGGGTATACCCTAAAAGAAAAATCAAAGGGTAAGAAAAATAAATTGGTCAAGAAAATGAAAGAAATGAACCCCAAGCAAAAATAGACCAAGGAAAGTGTGCAAATCCAAATGCCACTACTATTTCATTTTTGTAATAAAGCAATTGTGTGCAGCTTGTCAAACTTTTGCCACAATTTATGAAGAGTCAAACCGTTTAAACTTGACTCATTCATGTTTCAATTTCATGTTGTAGAATAGAGAATAAATATCTGACCAAACAGTTTAATCTTGGCAGATAAGTAGATAGGTAGAGTTAATAAAAGGTGCTCAACAGTTTAATCTGAGCCCTTGGATGTAATAAGGGTAGAAATAGATAGATTTATCATGTAAAAAGAAAAAGGTTGAAAAGGGTTTGCAAGTTTAAATGCACCCTAATAAAGAGGAGAAAATGGTAGTGTTAAGTAGATAGGGTAGGTAGATGGTGCTGCAAAGTGTTATCTGATGAATGATGCTGCTACATGTTTTTGATCATTCACTTTCATTACAAGTACTAAAGCAGGAAATACACCGGAAAATCACAGCAAGCAAAGTCAAATTCATTAACCTCCCTCATCATTTTCCCCCTCAAGAGTTTTACTAATTTCCCCCAAAAGTACTAAGGTATTTGGAGATCAAAAGGGCTCAAGGCATTTCCTTGACTTCTGGAGGGACCGGACCCTCGGCCTAATGATCAAAAAGACCTAAGTGCTTGAGATAATTCATCATTATAATCATTCACTTTTAACTTTTTCCTAAGTAAAATCCAATTTTACTTAGGAAAATCATGCAAAATTCCATAAAAATCCCTCAAAATAACTTACTATTCTAAGTTTAAGTGTTGAATATGAGATATTGCAATTTACTTCAAAAATTATCACTTTCTTAGATATGCAAAGTGTTTTGAGTTCCCTTGTCCCTTGGTCATATTAATGTTTAACTCTATTTACTAAATCCCTAGTGAAATGCCCTATCCTAAGTATATAACTCCTTTTTTATAAATACCCCCAAAACCCCTCTATTATAAAGTTTAACCAAAGTAATTATTTCCCCGTGCATTAACATAAAAACCCACTATATGCCCTTTGGTTAAATTTATCATTATACCATAAACCCGCCCCTATGGTAAGTTAATTACATTTGTTAATTTACCATATAATAAAATAAAAAAACATATATACGAAAAACTTTAAACATATGATTTATATGTTTAATACCAAAAAATAATAAATCTGAAGTTTTATTTTTAAATCAAAACTTCGGAAAATCCCGCGCCAACGTGGCTCGTCCACCTGGCATCCCACCCAAAATTTTCATTATAATACCCGCACGCGATATTCTTTACTTCCAACCACGGGATTAATTAGTTATCAAAACTAATTAATAACCTTTCCGCCTATTATATGCCCCCCGGGATGTTTAAATAGAGTTAATTGTGTTTTAAAACCCGCCGGGCCCGCGCACAAAAACCCCACCATCTATTCGTCCTTTCCGCTGTCCGATCTCCCACTGTAAGATCTACGGCTAGCGTTCATTCCGCTAGCCATCCAACACCCGAACAATAACCAGCGGGGGATTGGCGATATTTGGCTAAGTCACCGTCCACGTGTCAATTACTTTGTGGAATCGCTGCCCTCCCGACTAATACCACCTTCGTCCATAAGCAGTGCGGGATCACCGCTTACTGCTTACCGCTTACCGCCCGACCTTGCACACGTCAGCCCGTACTACTATGACGTCACTCCTAGAAAAAATAAAAAACCCTTTAACTTGTAAATAAAGCCAATTTTCGTGTTTTTTCCGTTATTTTCGTTATTGAAAATGACTGCGCCCTCTGCTACGATTTTCAAATTTCCGCTAAAATCTACTGTGCTATCTCATTTCGGTCCAAGATTCCGCTGCACCTATGTTCGAGTACCCTCCTACCATCGCTTGATACCTGTCAAAAGCCAGTTTTCCTCCAAGAATAGGTATTTATATTATAGCGCTCAGAAGCTTCAAGAGAAAGTCTATTTTCCTTGTTTGCCACTGAATTAGTGATTAAAACTTATCACTGAGATCATCCCCTGAGGTTTTAAAACTGTGAATTGTTCCCCTGAAACTCGTATCGGTGCTAATTTCTTCATTTAAAACCGAAATCACGAAATTTCGCAGTTGTCTCGGAAATCGCCATTTCGGCTCACAAGAACCAAAATGGGAGTTCCCGTAGCCTTGAATCCTGTAGCCTTGAATGATGCTCTATTTTGAACCTGGTCAAAACCTCACTCCCTTGTCCATTGGGGAATTGCTTGAAAAGTCTACTCGGTTGTCCCCTGAAGAGGTAATCAGAAGATCACATCCTTGGATAAACAGTCTTAATACTAGTCATAAGATTTGTTTACTCCAATATTGTTATCAAATCTATTCAAACAGAGGTTAGAAAGCATAACTACTAAAGAGTATCAATGGTTAAAGTGTATCAGGTAAAAGTCAGTGACAGTTAAAATGAAGTTACAGAGCAGTCAAAGGTAAACAGTAAAAGTAAATACAGAAGGCAGTAAAATGGTAAAAAGAGATGAGAATACTTTCACCAATAGTGATTTTTGTCTAAAGTGAAAGTAAAACAGTCAAAAGAGAAAGAAAGTAAAAAGATGAAAAAACATAACAAAAAGGAACATTTTTGCAGAAATTGCATATTTTAGTCATAGTTTTGCAGAAACTATTGTGATCAATAAAAGATGAATTTTACAAAACTGAAGGAGGTTTATGTTCGTAAGAGGACCATCTACAAAAACCTCTCTCACTTTTCTAACATCCATTATGGTTTTGAAAATATTAAACAATGTTGGAAAGCACTTTTTGTAGAAAATTCCAGTTTAAGTCATCATTTTGCAGAGAATATTGTGGCCAATCCAAAATACTTCATACAAAACTGAAGGAGGTTTTTGTTTCTAAGAGACCCATATACAAAAACCTATCTCATTTTTTTCACAGTGGTTTTATAATGAGAGATACATGTGCATCTTTACAGGCCATTTTTCAGACTCTGTAAAACTCTGTTTTACACATATTTTTTACAGAGAATATTATGCATAGATGGAGAGGAATTTTGGGAAACGGAAAGAGGTTTATCTCACCAACATATTTATCTACAATAACCTCTTTCACTCTTTACATATCTATTACGGATTGAGAAATAAAAATATATCATTGGACCCCAAGTTTGCAGAATTGTTGGAGCAGATTGCACAAAGAAAGGAAGCAGTTAGTGACTTGGATGCCTCATCATCAACTAAGAGTTGGATAAAATTTGAATTCTCCTCTTTGTCATCACCTATCCATACAAAATAATGCCAAATAGATGCATTAGTTTGAGTGTCCTTTAATTAAGTTCTATTTATGTAAATAGTTGGAGAGATTTGTGAACCAATTTTGATATTTGTTTCAAGATATTTTAGTTTAGAATTTTTATAAATACTCCACTCTTGGAAGCATTTGGGGTGGATTCTATTACTTTGCTGTAACATTGAGATTTTCGGAATAAAATCATTTTGGAGAAATTTATTCGTGGCTTACTGGATGACGATTTGAAGCTCAGGACTTTTTGCAGGATTCATGTGTTGGACTGCAGTTCAATAAGTCTTTCTACCCTTTGTCTTAAGTTTTATATAAGTTTATAATATCATTATGTCCATCTCTGAATAATTTACATAAAGGATTGAATCAGAATTTACTTAATTGTACTCTGATTTCAGATGTGATTGTTCTTAATGTTTTCCTCTAAATTGGTTATAAGCATGAATTCTTAAATGCTCTTGCTTTGCTAATTTAAACATCGTTGATTACTATAATAAAGAATTCTTCATTGCTCTTTGTTTGTAGTCATCTCATTTCTTTCTTTTGAACATGGTGAAAGATTCTTAGCTGCCTTTCATCCCTTCAAAATCATCCCATCCACTTTAAATTTAAGGATTGTTCTCTGTCTAGCTACCTTGCCCTGTAAAGCCATCTTGTGTGTAGAATAGAAATCCAGTAAAGCCATCCTTTGACTCCATAGCCCAATGGACTGAAAACTTTCAACCTTGCCCTTAGTTTGTGGATTCCACCATTTTTCAAAACAAACTCTTGGATCTATAACTAGCCTAAAAACCTTCTAAGAACAAAGATAAATCATAAAGAGAGAGCCCTCTCTGGATGCAGATTGGCTAGATTCTGCATCTGAAGGTTGGTTTGTGGTTACCTCGGGTATACTTTCCTTTTCCACAACTTCAAGGAAAACCTGAGTGATAACATAGTGGTGACCATACTGGGGAACTGAATCATTTTTATTTGTTAATATTGTTCACTTATAAGCTATAGACAGAGTCTGAAAATCAGCCAGGTAGCCTTTGAAATTGCTTTTGCTCTGCAATTGCAAAAGTAAATAAATGTTGCTTCAGTCTATCTCTGATTTAGCTTATATACTGAACCTTAGTTTCAAAATGTTTAATCAGACTCTCTAGTTCAATAAATCTTTGAGAAAATTTTAATTAAAAATCTTAAATTTCTTAAAGAAATCATAGAAGTTGTTTTGAAAATTCATAAAAAATAAAATAATCATAAAATATTCAAAATTTGGTTTCCTGAAGAACTAACTTTTCTTCAAAATTGTTTTACAGGTTTAGATCTGATCTATGATGGTGGACAGGGATCAGACACACAAAGGTTAAAATCATCCACCTGGCGACTCCAAATCAATTTCAGAATCAAGACTCCACTGGAGGAATGAACCTCAAAGGACAATATGTAAAGATCAGGCTTTCAACTTGGATCTTAATCCAAGACATTATGTTCTTTCTCATTAAGAAATTTTTTCAATGTATATTGTATTTTATAGAAGATCTTAGATTATTTTTTAGTTATTTTCCTTTGAAGATTGTAAGTAACAATTCTCCTAATCTTTTTGAGCGGCTTTCTTATGAATCTAATGATGATGATTTTCCAATTAAGAAGCCTCAAATAATCAAGACTGATCTTACAATCCTTGTACATATCCCTGTGCCATATAAAGTTCCAGATAGATATAAGCCCCTTATTTTACCTCCTATACTCCATGATTTTCCTAAAAAATACTACAAGTATCTTCCTAGATTTGATGGAGAAAATGGTATCACGGCCCAAAAACATATTCAAGGTTTTGAAAATTATTTGGATTTATTTGAGATTGATGAAGATGATGTTAAAATCAGACTTTTTTCTCTTTCTTTGCAAAATAGAATAAAGAGTTGGTTCAAAAATCTGTCTAATGCTAGCATCTCAAATTTTCAACAGTTTATCAAACTTTTCCTTGATAGATGGATAATCAAAGTTAATCATTTTGTGATCATGGAAGAATATAATCAATTAAAAAGACATCCAAATGAAACAATACAACAATTTTCTGACAGATTTAATCAAGTTTATTATTCAATGCCAAAAAATATTAGACCTCCTCATGATTCAGCTCTCTTGCATTATCCAAGTGCCTTTGATTCAGAAATAGAATTTCGGTTAAGAGAAAGAGATCCAAAAACACTTGTACAGATGCAAAATATTGCAGTTGATGTGGAATTTAATCTCCAAATCAAACAAGAAAAGTTGAAAGTAGAAGAAGAGGAAAGGAAAAACATTGCAGAGGTAAAACTCAACCTTTTGGTAAGAAAACTAGATGAAATAACACAGGAGATCACTATGAAAGAAGAATTTTTTATTCAAAATCACCATGAAGAAATAGAAGAGGTTGATAGCCATGAACAAATTTCTCTTAATTCAAATTATCATAAATCAGAAAATGAATTTACAAATCAATATGAGGAAGAGGAATCTGTTGTTCTAATGTGTATGTTTGATGACATTCCTTATTTTGATGATTTGCCTAAGTATGATCATTATGATGATAGTTATGTTCTCCAAAGTCAAGCTAACTTTACAGAGATATCAGAAGCTAGTTTGGAGGATGAAGAAATGCAATTTCAACAGATTGAAGACAGTGATCAGCCAATACAGATCAGCCATGAGAGTGAGGAAGGAAGAGCAGAAAATGTGGAAATAAGTGAAGATTCTTTACCTCTTTGTTTTGCTTCATTTCAGTTCATTAGATAAAACTATCATGCCATCAATAATCAACAATCTTTAGGAATTGTGATTGACAACAAAGAAGATAATGAAACTATTGATCAAGATTTTTCAGTTTCACAATTGCAGTTACATGTTCCCATTGAAATAAATGATCAAATGACACAAGAAAGTTCCATACCACTATGTTTTGAACCATTTCAGCTTTTAAAGGAAATGTGGTATAACATATTTAAAGAAAAGAATGGGAAACTTGTTGAAGTTTATGAAGTCCCATGGAATTTTATATGTCATAGGTTCCATCAATTTTCCCAAGATTTTCAGGATCCAATAGCAGATATGTTGAATATTGAAGGCATTCAAAGCATTCCTCTATTAACTAACTATGATTTTCAGAATCAAGATGATAAAGGATTCAACACTCAAACATTACAATCAGTAGGAATATCATCACAAATCTTATCTCAAAGTTTACAGGGAGATAAAGATGAAAATAACATTTCATATTCATGGTATGGAGACCATCCAGAACAGATGTACAGTTGTTCAGATCAGTTAAACATTAGTGTATATATTTTGGAAGATCCTTTTGTACAGTTTCTAGAGTCAACAAAGGAAATCAAGTGTTTCCTTATCCTCTCATTTGTTGACAAGTTTCTAATAGGTTACAGAAGTACAATTTTGATAATCAACAAGAAAATGCAACAAAATCTATCAAAGTACATAATTCTTGAATGGTTGCATTGGCTATTTCATTTTACCTAACTAGAAGTTGAACAGTAGATTGAGTAGGTAAATGAGTGCCAATAAGCTCAGAATTTTGAGCATTTTTTTTAGTTTTCAATTTACAACTAGTTTTTCATTAAGTTGGTTTGAAAATTTTTGTGTGTTGTTTTAAGTTTCAAGATTAGATTTCAGGTTGCAGAAAAATGACTATATTCAATTCAAGATTTTCAGCCACAGCTAATGCATCAGTTTTAATTGGATGGTGACTTCTTGAAGTTGAAGCCCGAAGTGAAGGCCCTAAGCTTCAAATTTTTCACTATCATATGTACAATAAAGCTACCAGAAGAAGGAGATTACATAGTTCAGTTTGAAGACATGTTTAGGCATCTGATCTGCTGTTCTTGACTTTCCACAAGGAAAAGCCATCCCCAAGTGGAGCCAGTGTTAGACTCCTATACCAATAGGTGTCATTTTTCATGATTGTCTTGATTGAACTATGGAATATGTTCAAACCTTTTTCTTGAGCAAAGGTGTTCCATATTCTTGAAAAACAAAAAAAATAAAAAAATTTAAAAAATGTAAAGAGGGTATACCCTAAAAGAGAAATAAAAGGGTAAAAAGAATAAAATGGTCAAAAAATGAAAGAAATGAACCCCAAGCAAAAAATAGACCAAGGAAAGTGTGCAAATCCAAATGCCACTACTATTTCATTTTCGTAATAAAGCAATTGTGTGCAGCTTGTCAAATTTTGCCACAATTTATGAAGAGTCAAACTGTTTAAACTTGACTCGTTCATTTTCAATTTCATGTTGTAGAATAGAGAATAAATATCTGACCAAACAGTTTAATCTTGGCAGATAAGTAGATAGGTAGAGTTAATAAAAGGTGCTCAACAGTTTAATCTGAGCCCTTGGATGTAATAAGGGTAGAATGAGATAGATTTATCATGTAAAAAGAAAAGGTTGAAGGTTTGCAAGTCTAAATGCACCCTAATAAAGAAGAGAAAATGGTAGTGTTAAGTAGATAGGGTAGGTAGATGGTGCTGCAAAGTGTTATCTGATGAATGATGCTGCTACATGTTTTTGATCCTTTACTTCATCACAAATACTGAAGCAGGAAATACATTGGAAAATCACAGCAAGCAAAGTCAAAATCGTTAACTTCCCTCATCACTTTCCCCTTAAAGTTTTACTAATTTCCCCCAAAGTACTAAGGTACTTGGAGATCAAAGGGGCTCAAGGCATTTCCTTGACTTTTGGAGGGACCGGACCCTCGGCCCAATGATCAAAAGACCTAAGTACTTAAGATAATTCATCATTATAATCATTCACCTTTAACATTTTCCTAAGTAAAATCCCATTTTGCTTAGGAAAATCATGCAAAACTTCCATAAAATCCCTCAAAATAACTTACTATTCTAAGTTTAAGTGTTGAAGATGATATATTGCAATTTACTTCAGAAATTGTCACTTTCTTAGATGTGTGAAATATTTTGAGTTCCCTTGTCCCTTTCTCATATTAATGTTTAACTCTATTTTACTAAATCCCTAGTGAAATACCCTACCCTAATTATATAACTCCTTTTACATACATATCCCAAAAAACCCATCTATTATAATGTTTTAACCAAAGTATTTACTTCCCAAATATTCATTAAAAACCCGCTTCTACAAAGCCCTTTGGTTAAAATATATCGTTATATTATAGTCCCGCCCCTATGATAAGTTAACTACATCGGTTAATTTATCGTATAATAAAAAACATATATAAGAAAAAAACTTTAAACATATAATTCTATATGTTTAAATACAAAAAAGGATAATAACCCGAAGTTTTGTTTTTAAAACCAAAACCTTGGAAAGATCCTATGCCACTGTGGCCCAGCCACCTGGCATTCCACCCGACATTTCAACCATCCAACGAAACCCCGCCGCAACCCCTTTTTTCATTATAAATATGGGGTTAATTAGTTATCAGAACTAATTAATAACCTTCGATCCACCAATCATATGCCACCCGGGATGATTAATTAAACGTTGATTATGTCGGGCCCGCGTGATAACCACCCCACCATCTTCCCGTCATTTCAACCGTTCGATCGCCTTTCCGAAGATCTATGCCCCGTATCAATTCCGCTACCCGTCCCTGGTCAGCACATTAACGCGCGGGGGATTGGTGGTATTTGACCAGTCTCCCGTCCACGTGTCGTTACTTTTATGGAATCACTGCCCGCTCGTTCAAAACCACTCTTGTCTATAAGCGGTGCGGGATCACCGATTACCGCTTACCGCCCGACCCTGCTCACGTCAGCCCGTACTAGTATGACGTCACTCGTCGAAAAAATAAAAATCCCTTTTACTTGTAAATAAAACCAATTTTTCGTGTTTTTTCCGTTATTTTCGTTATTGAAAACGACTGCGCCCTCTGCTACGATTTTCAAATTTCCACTAAAATCTACTATGGTATCTGATTTCGGTCCAAGATTCCGCTGCACCTGTGTTCGAGTACCCTCCTGCCATCGCCTGATACCTGTCAAAAGCAAGTTTTCCTCCAAGAACAGGTATTTATCTTATAGCGCTCAGAAACTTCAAGAGAAAGTCTGTTTTCCTTGTTTTCCACTGAATTAGTGATTAAAACTTATCACTGAGATCATTCTCTGAGGTTTAAAACTGTGAATTGTTCCCCCGAACCTGCAATTGTGCCAATTTCCCTCATTAAAACTGAAAACACGACATTTCTGTGAAGAAAACCCAGAAACTGCCATTTTGAACACACAAGAACCAAAATGGGAGTTCCTGTAGTCTTGAATGATGCTCCATTTTGAACCTGGTTAAAACCTCACTCCCTTGTCCATTGGGGAATTGCTTGAAAAATCTACTCAGTTGTCCCCTGAAGAGGTGACCAGAAGATTACATCCTTGGATAAACGGTCTTAATACTAGTTATAAGACTTGTTTACTCCAATATTGTTATCAAATCTATTCAAACAGAGGTTAGAAAGCATAACAGCTAAAGAGTATCAGTGGTTAAAGTGTATCAGGTAAAAGTCAGTGAAAGTTAAAATGAAGTTACAGAGCAGTCAAAGGTAAACAGTAAAAGTAAATACAGAAGGCATTAAAATGGTAAAAAGAGATGAGAATACTTTCACCAATAGTGAGGTTTGTCTAAAGTGAAAGTAAAACAGTCAAAAGAGCAAGAAAGTAAAAAGATGAAAAAACATAACAAAAAGGAACATTTTTGCAGAAATTGCATATTTTAGTCATAGTTTTTCAGAAACTATTGTGATCAATAAAAGATGAATTTTACAAAACTGAAGGAGGTTTATGTTCTTAAGAGGACCATCTACAAAAACCTCTCTCACTTTTCTAACAGCCATTATGGTTTTGAAAATATTAAACAATGTTGGAAAGCACTTTTTGCAGAAAATTCCAGTTTAAGTCATCCTTTTGCAGAGAAGATTGTGGCCAATCCAAAATACTTCATACAAAACTTAAGGAGGTTTTTGTTCCTAAGAGACCCATCTACAAAAACCTATCTCAGTGTTTTCACAGTGGTTTTATAATAAGAGATACATGTGCATCTTTACAGGCCATTTTTCAGACTCTGTAAAACTCTGTTTTACACATATTGTTTACAGAGACTATTATGCATAGCCGGAGAGGAATTTTGGGAAACTGAAAGAGGTTTATCTCAACAACATATTTATCTACAATAACCGCTTTCACTTTTTACATATCTATTATGGATTGAGAAATAAAAAGATATCATTGGACCCCAAGTTTGCAGAATTGTTGGAGCAGATTGCACAAAGAAAGGAAGCAGTTAGTGACTTGGATGCCTCATCATCAACTAAGAGTTGGATCAAATTCAAATTCTCCTCTTTGTCATCACCTATCCATACAAAATACTGCCAAATAGATGCATTAGTTTGAGTGTCCTTTAATTAAGTTCTATTTATGTAAATAGTTGGAGAGATTTGTGAACCAATTTTGATATTTGTTTCAAGATATTTTAGTTTAGAATTTGTATAAATACTCCACTCTTGGAAGCATTTGGGGTGGATTCTATTACTTTGATGTAACATTGAGATTTTCGGAATAAAAGCATTTTGGAGAAATTTATTCGTGGCTTACTGGATGACGATTTGAAGCTCAGGACTTTTTGCAGGATTCATGTGTTGGACTGCAGTTCAATAAGTCTTTCTACCCTTTGTCTTAAGTTTTATATAAGTTTATAATATCATTATGTCCATCTCTGAATAATTTACATAAAGGATTGAATCAGAATTTACTTAATTGTACTCTGATTTCAGATGTGATTGTTCTTAATGTTTTCCTCTAAATTGGTTATAAGCATGAATTCTTAAATGCTCTTGCTTTGCTAATTTTAAACATTGTTGATTACTATAATAAAGAATTCTTCATTGCTCTTTGTTTGTAGTCATCTCATTTCTTTCTTTTGAACATGGTGAAAGATTCTTAGCTGCCTTTCATCCCTTCAAGATCATCCCATCCACTTTAAATTTAAGGATTGTTCTCTGTCTAGCTATCTTGCCCTGTAAAGCCATCTTGTGTGTAGAATAGAAATCCAGTAAAGCCATCATTTGACTCCATAGCCCAATGGACTGAAAATCATCAACCTTGCCCTTAGTCAACGGATTCCACCATTCAAACAAAAACAAACTCTTGGATCCATAACTAGCCTAAAACCTTCTAAGAACAAAGATAAATCATAAAGAGAGAGCCCTCTCTAGATGCAGATTGGCTAGATTCTGCATCTGAAGGTTGGTTTGTGGTTACCTCGGGTATACTTTCCTCTTACGCAACTTCTAGGAAAACCTGAGTGATAACAGATGCAACACTTGTTTGGTGGGAAGCCAAGACACAGGAGGAAATCAAGAAACATGGTAATATTGTTCTATCATGTTCATATTTTTTTTTTCTATTAAACAACAGTTTTATCCATTATATCATATGCAAAAATCCATCATGAACTGGCATAACTTTAGGCAGTTAAAGGGACAAAATGTGCAAGAATACACCCAGGAATTTATGAGAAGATCTCTTTTATTAGGGGTTGATTTGCAGAGTCAAGAAACGTTGCTAAAGTACATAGGAGGCTTACACAACTACCTAAAACATACTATTCTCATGTTTAACCCCACAAGTCTAGATGAAGTTTTTTTTTCAGGCCACACATCTAGAAGTTAGAGGGAAGAACATTTCTGAAGAGGGTAGGAAGAAACCTTTTAAGGGTAAATCCAAGGAAAATACCTCAAAAGGTAAAAACAAAAATGATGAATCTATTAAGAAATAGGGAGAAAAAGTGACTTGTAAACATTGCTCAAAATAAGGCCATGATGAAACTCATTGTTGGAAATTACATACTAAATTGAGGCCAAAGAAACCAAATAGCAAAGGGAAACATAAAACTGATGCTAGAGCTCAACATGATTTAGGATTTGATTCAGGTGATGAAACTAAAATCACAGCCATGGGATTGAAGAACATGAAGGGAAAAGAAATTGAAACTAAACCTAGTATAAGTATATCAAACTGTCACATAAACACTCCAAATGAATAAGAAAGAATAGAGTTGTTTCTGACAAGAATTGAAAACAGAGAAAAAGTGGAGCAGAGGATTGCTCTTCTCAATATTAAGAATTAGTTAAATAAGATTACATTGGAAACATCATCAATAAATGACAGGAGTGTAACTTGACTAAACTAGACTAACTGAAACTGAACTGGGACACTTGTACGGATGGTTTCGACACCTAGCAAGTGGTTGGGATTAGATTCTCTAACACTCCCCTTTAATTACAACCACATAAAAAATTAATTAAGATACCTGCTGGTCTATGTCTTGGTGAGGCATACAATTTTAAAAAATTGACTTCAACTAGATTTAATTTTATTCTTCTCTTCTTCCAGATTCTAAAGCCTCTAAATTATTTCATATTTTTCACTTTGTTGTATCCTTCAAACCTTCGTTTCTTCATTTGCTGGGGCAGGTCTTCTATAATTCCAAATTGTCTAAGCATGTCGTAGAATTATTCAAAATTTGACTTGTGTGTGGGATGCTGCCACATACTGTCTTCTATACTGCGCTTTTTCATCATCAATCTGCTGCAACATAAGATTAGAATAATATCTTATCTCTTCATAACTCCAATGCCTGAAAATTTCATTGACATGTTAGTCATGCATGCTGTCTTCAACATTCATATCTACAACTTCTATGTAGACCTCATCTAGACATGGTGTTGCAAGCCATGTTTCAAGAAACTTTAACTCTTCTTCATAATCATTCTGTGTACCTGCACATTGGAAATCAATGGTAAGTGTAAAAACTTCTTCAAAACCACATTGATTTTTTTCTGTGTGCTCTGCAATGGAAGCCTTCTCCTATTGTGCTTCCTTCTCTTATTTTTCCTCTATCTCTGTTTCTGCTTTCCCTTTGCAGATTGTCTTTATCTATGTTTCTGTCTCTATCTTTTCTTCACTAACCTATGTTGTTGCAATCAGGTTTTCTTCCACTCACTGAAGCTGGGTTATCTCACCAAATAACATCATGTCAATATCATGTTTTTGTTTTATCATCTGCAACCAATCATCATTAGCCAAAAATTATATATCAAGGTTTACATCAATAATTTTTGTTGCTAGATTCTGCATATCATCATCAACAAACTCTAATGCTGGTATCACCAATTTTTCATCATCAACAAGCTCTGTTGTAGGTATCATCAAATCTTTGTCAACAAGCTCCATTGTTGGAATCACCAAATCATCATCAACAAGCTGTGTTGCAGGAATCAACAAGCCATCATCAACAAACTCTGTTGCTGGTATCACCAAATCATCATCAGCAAGATATGTTGTTGGAATCACCAAATCATCTTTAGAAATCTCTGTTGCTAAAATTTCCAAATCATCATCAGCAATCCATGTTGCTGGTATCATCAAAACTTCATCCACTTGTAGTTGTGTATAGTGGGGTTCACGAGCATCTTCATGTTGCTTCTCTACTGCTTCTGCACTTTCTTCGCAGACATCATCCACTTGTGGCCAAGTCTTTTCATCTCGATGTAGATCTACTGCAATAGATCCACCGTCACCTTCAACTTCAATGCTCCCCCTTGCACCAAAAAAAGGCTCAAGGGTATCCCATGCCTCCTTGGTTGTCTTGGCATAAAAAATGAAGGGAAGAATGCTTTTATCCACAGATTCCTTTATGCATTTTAATGCAAAGGTGTCCTTTCTCCTCTTCACTTCGAGATCTAAAAAGATCTCAAACATCTTGGTATAATCATTGCTTAGATTTCACAAAAAACTTCTTGCAAACCTTTTCTTTAAAATATGTAATGCTCATAATCAATTTAAGTTTTTTTTTTCATAAAAAAAAAATCTTTGGAAAAAAAAACTTTTCATTCACGCTCTTTTTTTTAAAAGACTTTCGAAAACATCCATTTCTTAAAAAACTTTGTATTCACTCTCACAAAAATTTCCAACAATTCCCCTTTTTAAAATGTGCTTCCTTCCATTTATAAATCAACCTTTTAAAAAACCTTTTTATATTCCATTAAAAACAAAACAAGTACATATTTTTGAATATAAAAATTCCTTCATGAATCATTTTTGTGACAAGTTGAATGCTTTCAATGCCTTTTCAAACTAAATAATAAGTGATACCTTAACTAAACCTTGGCAAATCACTTGAATCAAACGAAAATCACCTTAACATAGAGGCTTAAGCTCGGACCCGTGTGCTTGAAGAATTGCTCTAAGAATTTGAAACTAACACGGATATTTTCTTTGGACTCCAACATTAGTAACACTCTATTTTGCATGCCCAAGAATGTTATTATGATTTTTTTTTTTTTAAATAAAAATTATTTTTAAGCTGACCTTTTTTCATGTCATTTCGCAGGTGCCTTCATTGGCTTCGCATGGATTTTTTTTTTCATTCTTCTTCTGCTTCTTCGCAAGAGGCATCTTGAAACTTTCCTAAAAATTCTGCTGCTCTGTCAATGAGTCTTATGTAGGCTTTCCTCTTCTCTCTATTGCTCCAACTTGGCTCTATTGCTACTCTCTCCAGAGTCTCATGCAAACTAGCTCTGATACCATGAAAATAATTGAAAACTGAAAATAAGTGAAGCAGAGGATTGCTCTTCTCAGTATTACGAATTAGTTAAATAATATTACATTGGAAACATCATCAATAAATGACTGGGGTGTAACTTGACTAAATTTGACTAACTTCTTCATAATCCAATCATACCAAGATTGACACATTGTTTGACAGTGTGTCACAAGAAAAATTAATCTCTGAAGATTTGGTAAAAAAAATTAACCTTGTGACCATACTGCATCCAAAACCATATCCATTGGGTTGGATTTGTACGGATTAAAATCTACAGTTTCAAATAAATTTAGTTTGGGGTTTGCAATTACTGTAAGCTTTGTTGACACAGTTGAATTAGATGTAGTTCCGCTTGAAATAATTGGTATTGTATTAGGGAGTACTTACTTGTATGACAGGAAAGCAACCTTCTATAGTCATGAGAACAAGTATCATTTATTCAAATATGGAAAGGAGTTCATTGTTAGAGCACATCGCAAGAAGACAAAAATTTCTTTGGTAAATGCTGGACAGGTAAAGAGGCTGGTAAATTCAAGTAAGAATTTTTTTATTCTTATGATTAAGCCCAAAGCTTATATTAATCATGAATATTTTGAGGGATGTGATCCTAAGTTGAAATCAAATTTATATTATGTGGTTAATGGGCATCATGATTTGTTTCAGGAGCTAACAAGATTCCCTCCAAAAAGGGAAATTCAACATGAGATTCAGTTGCAACAGGATTGTCCTCTTCCAAACATCGGTATGTATTGCATGTCGATAATGGAGAATGCTGAAATAAAGAGGCAAATCAAAGAGATGTTGGATAAAGGAATCATAAGGCCAAGCACCTCGCCATGGGGCTCACCCATAGTCTTGATACCAAATAAATATGGGACTTGGCGCATGTGTGTAGATTTTTGAGCTTTGAACAAGGTTATGGTAAAAAATCATTACCCACTCCCAAGAATAGATGATTTGATTGATGAGATGAAAGACAAAATGTTTTTCACTAAGTTATATTTACGAAGTGGATATCATCAAGTAAGAATTTCATAAAGTGATATATGGAAAACTGCATTCAAAACTAAACAAGGACTCTTTGAGTGGCTAGTTATGCCTTTTGGTTTATGTAATGCACTGGCAACTTTCATGTGAGTTATGGATAATGTTTTGTGACCATTCCTTGATGAATTTTTTATTGTGTACTTAGATGACATTTTGATTTTCAGCAAAACAAGAGAAGATCATGTCTTGCATGTGAATAGAGTGCTTGATATTTTAAAGAAAGATAAATTATTTCTTAAGATGTCAAAATGTGAGTTTGGAAAGAATTCTTTGGTCTATTTGGGACATATTGTAGGAGGAGAAGAATTGAGGACTGGTCCTTCTAAAATGGAGGCCATTGTGAATTGGCCCACACCCAAAACAGTTACTAAGGTAAGAAATTCCTTAGGTGCAGCTCAATATTGGAGAAAGTTTATTGCTAACTTTTCTTCCATTGCAACTCCTATGCATGCAGTGACAAGCGTGAAGAAAGGCTTCCAATGGGGAGGAAAAAAATAGCAAGCTTTCGAAGCTTTAAAAGACAAGATCAGTTTAGCTCCAATCCTTGCATTACCAAATTTGAGACAGTCATTCGAGATACAAACCAATGCTAGTGATTATGCCGTGGGTGCAGTACTTTTGCAGCATGGTAAGCCTATCGCCTTTCATTCAGAAAATTTTAATGGTGATGTGAAAAATTATCCTACATATGACAAAGAACTATATGTGTCACTATAAAGTTTCAAGAGGTGGAAACACTAATTTATGGGTAAAGAGACTATTGTACACATCGATCACCAACCATTACAGTACTTGTAGTCGCAAACAAAATTGCAGTGATCAAGACATTTCAGGTGGATTGGATTTCTTCAACAATTTCACTTGGTTATAAGGTAAAAAAAAGGTATATTCAATAAATTTGCAGATACGCTTTCATGACCAATCATTAATGCTTCTACTTTACTCAAAAATGATTATGTTGTACATGAGAGTTACATAGAACAATATGCACATGACATTGATTTTCAAGATGTGCATGACAGTTTGAGTGAAGGGAATCAAGTTGAAGAAAAATATTATCACATGCATAACAATTTTCTGTTTCATTTGGGAAAGCTCTGTATTCCACAAGGAGAGAGGCTAAGTGTCATGAGAGAATCCCATTCTTCTCTTATTGTTGGACACTTTGGGGTAAGAAAAACAGTGGCACATCTACAGAGGTATTGTTATTGGCCTCACATGATACATAGTGTGTCACGTTTTATAAGAGGTTGTTCTATGTGTGCAACAATTAAGCCTAGTAATATGAAGCTTGGATTGTACACGCCACTATCGGTACCATCAAGGCCAGGGGAGAGCGTCTCCATGGACTTTGTTGGAGGTATACCTATTTCAAGAAAGCAACATGATTATCTTTTTGTAGTTGTGGATAGATTCAGTCAAATGTGTATACTTATGCCATGTAAGTAAACCATTACTCTTGAAAAAACTGCTAAACCTTATTTTCAAAATGTTTGGGTTCATTTTGGATTGCCCACTTCTATTGTTAGTGACAGGGATTCCAGGTTCATTGGGATTTTTTGGTCAAATATATGGAGAATGATGGACACAAAATTGAAAAAGAGTATTGCTTTTCATCCACAAAAATATGAACAAATCGAAGTGGTTAACAGAAAAGTTGTGCATCTATTGAGAGGATATTGCAACAAACATCCTAAGTTGTGGGATGAACAAATACATTATATTCAACATGCTTACAACCGGGCAAAGCACTCTTCAACAAAAACCTCACATTTTGAAGTATGGTTTGGGTATTTGCCAAAATATCCATTAGAATTCATCTTTGGGAAGGATGTTGCAATTGATGGCCATAGTGATACTGATAAGGCTCGAAAGTTCATTGAGAAAATTTAGATGATACATCAACAAGTTCAAGAACAGCTTGAGAAAAGTCAAAGAAAATAAAAAGAGAGGCATGATAAACATTGGGTTGATCACAAATTTCAAGAGGGAGATGAGGTATCGTTGCACATTAGAAAAGAAAGGATGTAAGGGGAAGGTAAAAAGCTCAAACCCATTCACTATGGTCCTTTCAAGATCATAAAAAAAGTTGGTAATAATGCATTCCAAATTGACTTACCTTCTTACATGAAAATGTATTCAGTTATTAACGTTGAAAACTTACGCTTGTATGAGCCACATTTGATCGATGATCAAGGAAGTGATGTTCAACTACCTTCTATTGAATATTTCTTTCCAGAATTTCTCGATGAGCTCAAAGAAGATACAGTTCTTGACGGGAGGACAAGAGAATCAAAGAGGGGGAGTGTTGAATACCTTCGAGTTGGGCTCAAAGGCACTAAACCAAGCAAGAAAATATGGATGGAGGTTAGAAAGGTGAGGGAGTTGTACCTTCATCTACTGAACAGGTAATAAAGTCTTTTGGGGTCCAAAAGCTTCCCAATGGGGAGGAATGATCAGGAGTTCATAAATTTTTCTCAAAATTCAAAGTTACAGGATTGGGTTGAAACCAAGATGATTGCGTAGATCTCATCTTCCTGATTCTCGTGTCGTGAACGATTTGAAAAATCGATGTCGTGTGAGGAAGATATTGCATTCTGATCAAAATGCCAAACAAGTAAAATTACGAGAGTTTGACCAGGTTTGATTGGGATGCACAGTCAGCAAAGTGGATGTATAGTCAGCAAAAAAGGGAATATTCCTCAAAATATTCCTTCCACTGGACCAATCGCTAGTTGACAAGTGTCATTGCACGATTTGAGGTATAGATTGAAGAGCCAATTATAGGGTGCCACGTGGCTGGCCTTGAGGCTGTCATGTGTCCCTGAGACTGCATATTAAAATTTTAGGAGAGGTCGCAGGGCTCGATCCCCTGAACTACCTCCGGTAACGCACACACCTTACCATCCTCTCTACGCATTGTTTCTTAACCTCCTTAGGCAATGGGTTGTATTTATTGTTTATTGAAATTTCATATGGGGGTTGGGAAACATTGGCAGTCCCAACCCACCAGTAGTCCTCGATGTTTACATCACATGGCACCAGCAATTGTCAAATCCAGCCGGCGGTCTATGTGTTAACCTGACAGCACAACCCACGATTCAAACTTTCAACCATAGTTTAATGCGAGAGTTATGCTAACCGTATTGCTAACTGACAGTTTTGGGGTGCACATGTGGCCACCACCCAAATGTCACATTAAATTTGCAGTCTATTTCGACGGAGAGGTTAGGTTTGTGCCATATTTGGCGGTATACCCTGTTTTAACTCTAGTTAACTAGAGTTCTCCACTTTTAGTGGAGTTTTCCTAGGAGATACTAGGCAAAAGTGTAGGAGGCCCAATTTTCGACCATTCTGAGTGAATGAAGAGTCATTTTTGACTAATTGGAGCATTCTGAAGCCATTGGTGTAGAGAAAAATTCCATTAGAGCACTATAAATACATGTAATAGAAAAATTTTGAGAATAATGAAAGATGAACAAGCCATTGGGAGTTGGACCAACGTGTGTAGCCCAGGAGGGGTGAACTGATTCATCATGTCTGCTGTGTAAATTTCATGTGGTGACTTATTTCTCTATTTTACATTGTTGTTCAATTTTATTTATGCTTGTTTTATGCTTCTAATTCAATAAAAATCATCTATAAATCATGAAAAAACTCCTTAATCCTTATGCAAACTAATGAGCCAATTATCAACATCTTTTTTAAACTGAAAGACACTTATCACAAAAAAATAATACAGTCATTTTAGATCAGAAAGAGAGCTAGAGTCCACATGGACATTGACAAAAGCAGTGAAAAGCAGTAGCATCTAGTCATCACCATTAGGGATTCCCCAAGTTCATCTCCAGTAGCAGGAAAGACCTTATTCTCAACATCTTCAGCCACCATTCCATTCCAACAACAAAACTCAAAAAATCCTACATCTACTGCTACTACAAGGGGAAAAGAGGAGAACATATATAATACATTTAGGGAAATAAAAAGAAAGAATGAGATCCTGAAAACCAGCACCTACAACCAATTTTGGAAGCAGATAAGCAGTTCACAGAGGAGGATTTTATCAGCCTTTGACTCAGATAAAGGAGAGATGATAATGGCTTTCCTATAAGCACAGATCTCTTAGCCTAAAAAACCTGCAGACTTCAAGCACACTTCTTTTGAATTTGTTGTGAAATACATCCATCTAATATACCAGATGGAGATGCATAATCAAACTATAGAAATTATTTCCTCGACATTGACAAGCACTTCCATGAGCTTGTCTAAACTCCAAGTATCATTGGCCAATTTTCAGTCTCAGCTAAAAATGGAGAAGATTTCTTCTATGTCCAAAGATACAAGAATAAAATCCCTGGAGGACTTATTCGTAAAGATTGGTTATGACCCAACCAATGTAGAAGTTGTGGAAGAGATATTGAAGAAGAATAATGCTGATATAGCATCCCTAGAAAACAACTAAAAATGTCAGCAACTGAAGATCCTTTGACAAAGAAAATTGAGGATAATGAGGCACAAAAATATGAAATGAGGAAGTTAATCATCGAGTAGTCTGCAAAACTAAAGGAGATGGAGACAGAAATGGAAAAACTAGTAAAATAAAAGGAGAAGGCAGCAGAAATGGCCATTATCCCATTGGAGTATTTTACTATTGCATCCATCCCTACAGCTACACCAACCACTACAGGCACCTCAAGTGGTGCATAATAGCTAGCCAATGCCATGGAGAACATGAATTTACAGTCACATGAAATTAAAAAGCTAGAAGTAGAAATTAACACCCTAAAATTGAGATATAGAGAGCTCAGAAATAGATTGAGAAAATAATAAAAGCAGAGAGTGAAGCTTCTATTGGACAAACTATTGGCCAGGAAAAATAAATTATTTGGACTAGTATTGTTGATTCCATGAATGAGATATGACATTCTATTCAAATTATTTATGAACAGAGAGATCTGATTAGATTAGTGAATGATGACATAGAAAAAGCAAACAGAGAACTAATAGGCATGCCTAAAACAAGAAATAATATTATCAAATTCTTGAATTCCAAGGAAAGGTTTGAATTGGAAGCACTAGGAGCGGAGGACATAACAACAACCATCATAGAAGTCAAGAAGGTAATAAAAAAAAATAGTTTGATCACACAGGTAGAAGAAAAGTGTCATCAGTTACAAATTGGTGTTAGCACATTCTTCAATAGAATCGAACCACTGACTAAAAGAGGATTGCAATCTCTTTTTGTGATAAATGATAATCTCATGCACAGGCTAGATTATGTCATGAAACTTAAGGACATTTCGAAAGATACAACAAAATTTGCAGGAATTAAATGTTCAATGACTCGAAGAGCCTTCTTAGAGGCTATGGACAATGATTTATATATACAACATGAAATCAAGCATATTTTCCAGTTAAGGCCAGCATTCATGAAGTACACAGAGACCGATGATGTTTACAATAAGCTAATCAAGATCAAGATCTAGAATGCACAACAGTGGGAGAAATTATGTGATTACCAAGAAGGGTGACACCTCAGCACATCAGCAGGACAACCAACTCAGCAAATCAATTAATTTCATAGACCAATGTATCAGTTTAGCATTTCAGCATCAGATTATCTAAATCTGTCTGCACAACAACAAGTCAAAGCACACAGTAATGACATAATGACTATTAGGGCCACATGTCACAAGTCATTCTATCGTGGCCACTTTGTGGTCACATTTGTCAATATTTAGTAATTATTGTAATAAATATCATATTGCCCAAGTAGATACGGAAATCACTAGGAATTAGTTAAATAATTCATTTTTGTTTAGTATTAGGGGTTGGACCCTAGGTTGTAAGATTTTCTATTGGATAATTGTCATTTTGGAGTTGGAGTATCAGTAATAAAAGACCATTTTGCAAGATTCTTGAGATATTTTTATATGGTGATGCCTTTTCTTTAATGTGTTTAATGTTTTCCACTGTTACTTCTTTTTGTGTACCATCTAATTCTAATTGTAAAACAAAAATCTAAAGATTGATATTTGCTAATAGAGCACCTTAATTCTGGCTGTGTTTACAATGTAAATGTTTTTCTTCTGAAGTATGGTTAAAGAATTCTTAATTTATTTTTAACCACAACTGAAATCACGTTTCTTTCATCTCATAATTCATAATGTTTTAAGATCCAAAAACTATAGTTAGCTTTCCTTGCAATTGCTCTAGAAAAATTGATGCAACAACCCAGCCTGTTCTAACTCCATAGCCCAATGGAAATAGTTTGAACATATCCCTGCATCCAACCAAGACTATCAATCAAAAACAGCCTTCACAATCAGTTTAACTAGCCTAATATCATAAATCATTAAAAACAAAGTTAAACCTTAAAGAGATATCCCTCTTTGAGTCTAGGAGGGCTAGATCCTAGGCTCCAAAGTGGTTTTTATGTTGTCATTTTATGATTATTCTTTCCAATCTTAAAATTATATAACGATGACATAGAGGCGACCATACTGGGGAACATAAATTGAAAAAATTATCTTTTCATTCTAATTCAGAAACTTCAATTAAAAGCATTGTATGATAAAAGTATTTTCTAAGATTGGTTTATTTTAGTTTTTTAGAATAATCAGTTTGTCTATGCTTCTCATATGAATTCTAGCTCCTAAAAGAATCTATTAGGTCCCCATATTACTAGTATAGTCCCTTATTGTTGTTAGTGTAACCCCCTTATTGTTATTGTTAACCCCCATATTGTTATTATTGTGCCCTTAAATTATTATTGTTAGGTCGGCTAGGATTACATTGTGGCCCCATGGACTCCTATACATAGAAAGGAGGTTTTTTCATTTGTATCATACAAGAATTATTCATTCATGTAATGTATTGGAGGTTTTCCCCTCGAAGTGGCTTATTTCTAAGGCATTGATATCTCTTTTCTTCTATTTTTGGAGCTAGTTTCTCAACATTTGGTATTAGAGCTTTGGATTCTAGGGTTTCTCTGCTCCAAAAAGGTCATCGTGGAATTTTTGCTATAAATTTTTTTCTACGAAGGTTCAGAAGCTGAAATTTTTTGGGCATGAAGCGGTAATCCTGAGGAACATCTTCACAAAATTTCAGATCTTGGTTCACAATATTTGGGAGATATGGTCTTGGAAGTTAGGGATTTTGTAGGCTCCCAAATTTCATCGTAAAGAGGTGATCATGGGAAAATATTCATAACTCTCTCTCTGAGCATCAGATTGGAATTTTGTAAAAATCTGCTACAATTACACAGACCATAGCTACTTTTCTATCAATTTCAGAGCCGAAGGAGGAAACAATGACACGTGGAAAGTTGTACAAGTTTTCTCTACTGAACCATTCCATAACTAGGTCATTGTGGGAGATTGGACATAACTTTGCGTTGAAGAATCTAAATTAGGTCATACCTGTGGCATTCGAAAGAGGATTTAGAGGGACACCTCAAGACCAAATTTCAGATATTGAAGATCCTAAATCACAGAGATAATTCAGTTTCGATATCGAGCTCCTCAAAATCAAGAAAAAGGTGCGTATTTGTTTTTTCCCGAATTGCATGAGTCTTGTGTAAAATATCAGTTTGAAGTGATTCCAAGGGCCTATTGAGCATATATTTCAGTACTAGGTTTTGAAATGCCTCCTAAAAATAATTCAACAACCATTAAGCCCTCAGAATACTCTACTATGACTCATTGAAGATGAAGAATTGCAACATGATCTATCAAAATTATAATAGCAAGTGCACCAAATTTTTCTCTCGCAAAGAGCAGCAAAAAATGAAATGGAAGTTTTGAAGAAAGGCGTGGAAGCGAAGATGGATGGTTGGAAGAATGATATGGATGGTTTGAAGAAAGGTGTGGAAGCTAAGATGGAGGACATGTAGGAAAAAATGAAAGACAACATGGAAAACATGAAGAATGATCTAAAAGCAGACATGGAAGGTTTGAAAAAGTTGATACAAGAAATTATTCCTAATGGTGAAAAGATAGTAGAGAAAACTCATGATGAGAACAAAATACATGTTAATAGTGATTTCATAAACTCTAATGTTGGATTGAAGAACCGCCATATTCCAAAGATGGATATGAGGAAGTTTGATGGCAAGGATCCCGTAACATGGATACTATAGATGGAGCAATATTTTGATCTCAATAATGTGCAAAATACACAAAAGGTACGCATTGCAACTTTAAATTTAGAACAAAATACATTTGTATGGTATCGATGGCTTTTCTCCATTAAAAATTTTTTCACTTGGTCAATTTTTACGGAGGAAATGATAGCACATTATGAGGATACAAAGAGCAACACCTTCTTTAGCCAATTGATAAATCTCAAACAAAAGGGTTCAGTGTCGGAGCACATTGAAGACTTCCAAAAATTGAATATAAGGGTAACTGATATTCTAGAGGAACATAGGATTGATGTCTTCATAGGGACTTTAAAGGATAACATCCAACATGAAGTTCGCGTTTGGGAACCTGATTCATTGGAGAAGACATTCAAGTTGGTAAGAAAAATTGAATGTAAAATTATGGCGACAAGGAAGCCTACCACTCACATCTACAAAGATGGAAGTGTTGCTACTCCTAGACTTCCACAACCTACAAGGTTGACACCACAAAAATTTGAAGAAAAAATAAAAAAAGGGCTTTGCTACAGTTGTGATAGCAAATACACTAAAGGTAATAAGTGCACTAAGAAAAAATTATTTTACATAGATTATGAAGAGGAGGAAGAAAATGAAGAATAAACTTCAAAAGTAGAGGATATACACCAGGAAGAAACCCTAGAAGAAGAAGAAATGAGTCTGACCATATCATGTAATGCATTGGCAGGAATTACGACTCCTCAAACTCTCAAGATATAAGGACATATCAAGAAGAAAAAGGTAATAGTATTGATTGATTGAATTAGTACCCATAATTTTATTCATTAAAATAATAAAATTAGATTGTTTCCCTATCTAGAACTTACGAATGTCAAGTGAAAATTGCAAATGGAGGAACTATAAATTTCTCTGGAAAATCCCTTAATATCAAGCTAGCCATGGGGAATATGTATTGAATAGTCCAATGCTTTCCATTCCAATGGGAGCTGCTGATGTGGTACTATTGAACCTATTGGTTGTCTGCATGGGGACAGTAGCTTTTAATTTTCAAGAACTTTTCTTGAATATTTTTTCGGAAGAAAAGGAAATCGAATTACGAGGTATCACAGGGAAGCCAAGAAAGATAATAAGCTCTAATGTCATGAAAAAGCTTCTAAAGAAAGAACAACAGGGCGTAATTGCACAATTATGCTCACTAGAAGTTCCAACATCAAAATCATCTATTTCTGCAGATCTCCAAAAAGTCTTGGACAATCATTCAAAGGTGTTTGAAACTCCCAAAGGACTCCCAGCTATTCGTGATCATAATCATGCTATTCTTTTGATTCTAGGAAGTGTTCCTCCAAACATCAGGCCTTATAGATATCCTTATGTCCAGAAGAGCGAAATTGAGCGTATGATTGCAGAAATGTTAGAGGCAAGTATAATTACTTCAGTCAAATTATTTCTCTACTCGATGGTATTGGTGAATGAAAATGATGGATCATGGCGCATGTGTCGGATTATGAGGACCTCAATAAGCTCACCATTAAAGATAAATTACCCATTTCTGTGATTGATGAATTATTGGATGTATTACATGGAGAGATTTATTTTACCAAGTTGGATCTAAGTTCAACATATCATCAAATTAGAATGAAGACTGAAGATATTCCAAAAACAACATTTCAAACTCATAAGGGTCATTATGAATTTTTGGTTAATACTTTCCTTTTGGCACTTACAAATGCATTAATACATTTTAAGGTTGATTAATTCCATTTTCAAACCCTTCCCTCAAAAAATTTGTGCTAGTATTGTTTGATGATACACTAATCTACAACAGGTCTTGGAAGGATCATGTTCAACATATTGACAGGGTGCTAAAACTGTTGGAGGAGAAACAATTATATGCAAAAACATCCAAATGTTTCTTTGGAGTATAAGAGGTGGAATATCTGGGTCATATTTTATCTCACGAGGGTGTTAAGGTAGACCGTAACAAAATTAAAGCCATTAAGGAATGGAAAGTCCCCACAACTATAAAGCAGTTGCGCAGATTTCTTGGGTTAACAGGGTATTATCACAAGTTTGTTAAGAATTATGGGAGAATAGTAGCACCTATAACAACATTATTGAATAAAGATGGATTTTCATGGACTCCTGAAGCAACTAATTCCTTTGAACATCTTAAAGAGGCCATGTGCCTAGCACCAGTCTTAGCTATTCTAGACTTCATAAAAACCTTTATTGTGGAATGTGATGCCTCAGGAAATGGAATTGGTATTGTTTTAATGCAAGAAGGAAGACCCATTTCTTTTGAAATTCATTCAATCAAAGGAAAGTATTTACAAAAGGCTATTTATTAGAAGGAAATTTTTGCAATACTACATGCACTAAAGAAATGGAGACCTTACCTAATGGGAAGACACTTCAAGGTAAAAACTAATCATGATAGTCTTAAACACTTTTTAGAACAAATACTATCTTCAGAAGAGCAGAAAAAATGGGTCAAAGATGTTGGGTTATGACTTTGAAATCGTCTACAAAAAAGGGAAGCTAAATGTTGTTGCAGATGCACTCTCGAGAAAGGATGAAGAGGTGGAAGCATTTATTTGTGCCATTTCAATTATCCAACCAGATTGGATAACCGAAGCAAGGGATGAATGGAAGAAGGATGAAGAAGTGTGGACTCTCATTCAAAAGTTGTAGCAAGATCTATTTTATCAGTACATTTAGTTGGAAAATGGTTTATATAAACATTTGAAAGATTACTTATATATTTAAAAAATTGCTAAAATAAGCATTGTTACTTAGAATTCAGACACTTCTCTTTAGGAGAGCATAATATTGCAAAAACATTTATGAGGTAAGACAAGAATTTTTTTTGGGATGGCCTTAAATATCGATATTCAAAAGTTTGTGGCGGAATGTTTGGTTTTCCAACAAAATAAAGTTGAGACAATTAAGACCCCAGGTCTTATACAACCTTTATCCATTCCATGTCAACGTTGGGAGGAAATTTCAATGGAATTTATCGCGCTTTACTCTAAGTCCGAAGGAAAGAGTGTCATCATGGTGGTAGTTGATAGACTTACCAAGCATGCACACTTTTGTTCATTATCACATCCATTTAAAGCAAGTATAGTTGCTACTACACTTACAGAAACAATTCAAAAGCTACATGGAAACCCAAAGATTATTGTAAGCGACAGAGATCCCATTTTTACTGGAAATTTTTGGACGAAATTATTTTCTTGTTTGGGTACTCAACTAACTCATAGCTCATCTTATCATCCTCAATCCAATGGTCAAACTGAGATAGTAAATAAATGTTTGGAAGGATATCTTTGTTGTTTTGTATTTGATAAACAAACATGATGGTTCAAGTGGTTATCTCTTGCTGAATGGTGGTATAACACTTCCTTCCATACTCCAACAAAATTGACCCTATTTGTGGCACTTTATGGATATCATCCACCATCCATCATGTTCCTTGAGAAACAATTCTTGGCTGTGTACAAGAATCCGTGCTCAAGACATTAAAGATTATGTCACAAAAATGCATATATGTGTCTCTGTTTCTTAACCCTTTAAATATTAGTAATATATTTACCAAATATCAAATCTTTAGGAGCCATGCAATGCCATATTCCCTTTATACTGAAGTGAACAGATGAAAGACAGAGAAAGAAAAGGATTTTAACTTGTCATGCTGCGTTACACATAAACTGTCATTATAAAATCCAGAGGAAGTGGAAAACATATAAGTTAAAGAAGAGGAGCGCCCATTAAGGATATTTAACTCTTAGACATATAAATATCAAGAGACCTGCAGCTCTAATCACTCTACTTTATTCGCAGAAATGCACATGAAATGAAAACCAAGAAAACTCTTCAACATAGATGGAATACTGGAAACTTGCAAAACTTCTTTATTCATTCGATATTGCTCAGTACAAAATTTAGCCTTCAAAGGTTCAAAACTCGGAGCCTTCTTCCTTCTTTCAAATGTCTTTAAATACAAGTTGAACCAAACTGGTTTCAGTTATAAAACTGATTCTAACTGACTGTAACTACTTAACTACTTTATGTCACGGAGGTATATGCCTCAGTAACATTTCATTACATTGCATCATTCGATTTGAAAATAAAATAAAAGATGACAAATCCTAATCTAAAGGAACTGATGTTCCTGGAACATCAACTGATTCAATGATTTCTTGCGGCTGTACGGTCACTTGTGGCTGCTTGGCGGGAAATCCTTTTTCTGTATCAATAGTAAACTTCTTACATTCCTTCCAAAGCTTGTCTTGAGTTATTGGAGCACTCTTATAACGATGATATTCTACTGTGAAGGCAACAATATGACTGTGAGTGAGGTTACTTGTAAACAACGTTTTCACCATCCACAGTAGAAGGAAATGTCTTTGTAAGAAATTGAAGACTGTTTCTCCCTTTAATATCTGCGTCTTCTCATGTCGACCATCTGCTCTGCTTTTTGCAAACACCAACTGATCTTCATAAAACTTCCAGGACATAAATTCACCTCCTTCCTTCCAGCATGATGGCAAGCCAGTTCTTATCAATTTATCAAATGAAATGTAAAATTTCTTAATCACCTCTTTGATTACCTGTAGCCGCTTCTCTGATGCTTTCAGAAGATCATTTTTAATGATCATCTTGCTTATTTCCTCAGCATAAAAATACCTGTCTTGTATCCCCATGTCTTGCAAATCCTCATCTGTTTTGGAATTAATAAAATTCATGAATCTTTTGGCCCAATTTGATCTCTTGATTGCAGCTGGCTTGTCTGATGACAATTCCTTTTCGTGATCAGCAACAATGCCTTTCTCTCTGGCAATTACTTGTATGGAATTCCATTTTGCTTGTATTTCAGAAATGATCTCATTCCAGATGAGATCCTTAGCTTTAATAAGGGAAATATTTCCCTTCAGTTTCTCCTTGAGTTCCTTAATTTCTTCTTCAGCTTTATGTAGCTTCTGCTCATTTTCGCTTGCCTTTTCTTCCCATCCTTGCATTAATCTCATAGCTGCATTCTTTTCAGATTGGGTCTGTTTGCAATCTCTCTCCGCCATTTTTAACTCTGTATTCAATTGAGAAACTTGGACCTGTGGATCGGTCGCACCTGCAGAAAAATCAAAAGTGCAAGTGTGATTCTGAATTTGATTTTGTAAAGTTATGGCTGTTTGCTTTACCTTATCAAGCTCCTCATCTTTCTTTATCAATTGTTGTTGCAGCTCTTCTTTTTCCTTTTCTACCGCTACTACTTCAGCTGCCAACGAATGCTCTGAAGCTGGCAATTTCATCTTCTTCCTTAAGGAAGAGATTTCTGCTTCTGCGCCCTTGATAAATTTTTGCATTGCGCTCCTATCATCTGGATCAACGCCAATCTTCTTTATGATTTTCTTTAATTCTTCATTTTGAATAGTCAATGCTCTGGCATTGGCTTTCTCCATCTTGCACTGTTTGACAACCTTAGCAAGCATATTCTCTGTCTTGACTGATGTAGCATGAGTCTTACCTAAATCATTAACAATTAACTGACCTGTTTGCATATGTAGATTCATCTTGTCCCACAAGGGTATCTTCTTTACATCCATAACAATATTTAACTCCTTAAAACTGCCTGAGGGTCCCAGAGACATCCCTGTCGGATGTGATAGCGCCATTTTGAACTGGTCTTTCTCCAAATCCATTACAGTCAAAAGTCTTGTTTGGTCAGCAGATACATGATGTTCTGCTTGTATCTCTATATTGGCCTTTATTCTTTGATTCTTTTCTTCAATTAGGGAGAACACCTGCTTCATGGAAGGAGCCTTCTCTAACTGGAATTCTGATCTGCTAGGAGATGAAGCATCCTGTTCTTCACTGACCTAGAGAGTGAAACCAGGTGAATTGGAGGAGTGATCTTCTGCTAATTTAGTCCTTTTCTCCTCTCGGGGCTCTTCCTCATCAATCTCAATAACATCATCTCTCACTCTCTTACCCATCTTCTCCAATATTACAAGAGTTTGAATATTAATCCGCGATGAACTTGGCCCTCCTGGATTAGCCAACTTTTCTAAATCTGGTTTACTCACATGAGTAAAAGCAGCATAACCGTTCTCGACCCTTCTCTGTGAAATAATCGCATGTGGGTCATAGGCCCACTTCTCTCCTAATAATAACTGTGTTTCTTCCAACATCCTTGTCACCTCCTCATAAGCTTGCCTTGTGTTAACAACAAAAGGACCTACACTCATGGGCAGCTTGTACATTAACCCCTTCTTCATTGGAAGAAAATGAATTTGATCCACATTGAGACTTTGCCTTATAAATTCCAGAGCAAACAGTCTCATGGGAACAAATGTTGGAAGCCTATAAGGCTCAACACCAACTCCATATAGCCTTATTTCAGAATGGTCTTCAAAAACAAACCAGTCTCCATATCTACAATTAGGTCCTAATTGCAAGAACTCCCGAGCCTTTGGCAAGAAACAGGGAGGCCGAGTTCCATTGAGAATTCTATAAGCAGTGGTCATAAAATTTTCCACAAATTCAAATAAACCAGCTTCATTTTCTTCTCTTCTGATCAAATCAGTCCAAAGTAGAACTGACTGCTTATTCTTGTTGCTATCCATTATATTCAAACCAATACCCATAAACTCTTCCACATTCTGGTATAAAAACAGGTAAACAATTAATGAGGGAAATCTAAAATAACCTGTTAGTGGGAAAGAAAGCAACTGAGAATTCACCACTTCTTGCCAAAAGGACGGAATATCTAACACCACTCCTGGTTTCATCATAAGAGTAAACATCCCCAGAGTTGCTTTGTTAACTTCGCCATCATCTTCTCTCCCCAGAATCTCCATAATACAGCTGAGAACTGACCTGTATTGAACATTAAAAGCATCCAAACCAAACTTTCCCGAACCAAACTGGGTCTTCTCCGGACTTGGTACCAAAAATGACATGCAGCGGTTAATTGAGAGCTCCTCGAAGTATTGAACCAGCGAATCTTCTGAGAATTGCAAAGGAGAATCATTCTCTGGGAAGCATAATGCCTGACGCATTAATTGAGCTGAAACCTGCAAAACACTTTCTCCCTGAGAGTTCATGACATAACATTTACCAGGATACATGGACGAGACCAACCAGGAGATGAATTCAGGAAAAACATGGGTCTTAGGGATGCAGGCGAACAGCACTCCAGAACTCTGCATAGCGGAAAACACAGGTGACTGGTCGGTGTTCAAGGTCACTTGATAATGCAAGAGAGGGTGATTGACAGAGGAAGCAGTATCACGGACGTCTTTCTCACTATCTAGGAGAGGGCTCAGATTGGACAAACCAGACACAGACGCTCGTTTGGCCATGGCTGACGAGAATTTTGGAAGCAATTCGGTGCGAAGGTGGCGGGACGAGGTTTGAAACAGAACAACAATCACAAATAAACCGCAACGGAATGGCAAACTCGACTTTATAACAATGCAAACCGCAATTAATGCGAAGGTGACGTGGGACAACACGTAGGCGATTTTGCCAACTGTTTGACACTTCGGAGAATGACGTAATGCGGGGGGTCTGTGAGTACGGCCGAGACCTTCAACCAATACCCCCCGCAATCCATCGGAGCCGTTGATCAACGATTTTCGTAGATCTTGACTAGTCAACTGCGGGGGGTCGGGTTTTGATAACAGGCGAGCAAGTTGACCCCCCGCAGTTGCTTATCCAAAAAGCTTCTGCGCGTGATCGCGACTTCCGCTCCAGAAGTTGCTCGACCTTTATGATAAATAAAAGATATAACAATCTAATGTTTGCCGCTCCACAAATCAAAATGAAAATGGGACCACAATGTATTACTTCTCGTATTTCTCCTATACTAAAGTATAAACATTATACTATAGCATATTTCGGATCTTTAGAAATATTTTTTCAAAAACACTTTTCTTTTTCCAAAATTTCAAAACTTAACATAAAAAAGGATATGCGGATAGAATGATCCACAACACATCACATCTTCTTTAAGGGAAAATGCCAGGGTTCAAGCAGCGAAGGATCACATTGAGCATCAACAAGAAGTTCTCCAACTCTTAAAAGATAACCTAAATTTGGCACAAAATCAAATGAAACAACAAGCAGATCAACATTGCAGTGAGAGAAGTTTTGATGTGGGAGACTGGGTATTTTTACGGCTACAACCATACAAACAAATGTCGCTCAAGCAAGCTAAGAAGGATAATAAATTATCACCAAATTACTATGGTCCTTACAAGGTTTTGCAAAAGATTGGTACTATGGCATACAAATTGGAGCTTCCTGCTTCTTCACGAGTGCATCCATTTTTCCATGTTTCATGCTTAAAAAGGGTTATAGGGGACAAAATTCCAGTTCAAACAATCTTTCCAGAACTTGATGAGGAAGGAAAAACCATATTGGAACCTGAAGCAGTCATGAAAACAAGAACTCGATAACTACAAAATCGATCAATTTCAGAGTATCTCATCAAATGGAAGAACTTACCCAATGAAGATTCTACATGGGAGGATGAGAATTTTATACAAAAGCACCCAGAGCTACTCAAAAATTGAGGACAACAATTTTCTGAAGGAGAGGAGCATGTTAGGTCCCTATATTACTAGTATAGTCCCTTATTGTTGTTAGTGTAACCCCATTATTGTTATTGTTAACCCCCATATTGTTATTATTGTGCCCTTAAATTATTATTGTTAGGTCGGCTAGGATTACATTATGGCCCCACTAGGATTACATTGTGGCCCCATGGACTCCTATATATAGAAAGGAGGTTTTGGTCATTTGTACCATCCAAGAATTGTTCATTCATGTAATGTATTGGAGGTTGCCCCCTCAAAGTGGCTTATTTCTAAGGCATTGATATCTCTTTTCTTCTATTTTTGGGGTTGGTTTCTCAACAAAATCTCTACTAGATCCCATCCTGATCCAAATCCTCCTCCTATAGTGGACAATATTGAGAATATTTTAAGAAAAAATCTAGAACTGAAAGTCAAACTAGTAGCAGGATTTTCCACAAAAAAAATTCCCTCCCTAAATTTTTTTTCACTTTACAAGATATTCAATTTGATTTACATTTTGAACAAGGCTTATTAGGACTAAATATGAGAATTGGACAGAAAATAAAGTATTTGATCCATCTATATTGCAACAAAGTCGAGTGAGAGAAGCTTATTCACAAATTTAATTTGATATTCAGCTTCTCTAGGATTTTGACACTCTCCAAGATTTGGTAACAGATTTTACTTCAAATGTTGATGATTCTTACCTCCAAAAATCTATAGAATTAACTACATTAACCATAACAGCTTCTTATTTTACATCTTAGACTACCCATTTTAAGTCAGCTAGTCCTACTTGCTTCCACAATCCCCACCACTACTTTTTTCATCCCCATACTCAAACCTTTACACAAACATCTTCTCCCACTATCCATCCTACTTCATCCAATGTTCACCTTCCTCCACCACCTCCACCAATCATGGCAGCCAGATATGCCCCATTGGTGCTGCCGAAACATTTTCCTGCTATGCCATAGGATTACCAGTCTAAAAATACATTATATGATGGAACTGGTCATTTAACTGCCCAAAAACATGTTGAAAAATTGAATGATTATTTTTACCTTCAGGAGGTAGATGAAGAAAGTGTTAAATTAAGGATGTTTTCTCAAAGTCTTAGTGGAGAATTTAGGAAATGGTTTAAAGGTTTACCTACAAACAGTATCAATGATATCCCTGGGTTTCATCAAACATTCCTAAATTGGTGGGAAGTAAAAAAGAACACTTTTTAAATCTTATCTGAATATGAAAATATTAGAAGAGCACCGGCTGAAAGTGTTCAAGACTATTGCACTAGATTCAACAATTTATATAATTAAATACCTACTCACAAAAACCCACCAATTCTAATATTAGATAGCTAGAATTAGAACTGAAAGAAGAGTTACTATAAGCGAAGAAACTTCAACTTCCACGTCTGATGATAAAATAGACTCATTTCTTAGAAATATGGAGAGAATGATGGAGATAATCAATTTAAATGAGAGAAATATTCCTAGAGAAAATCAACCACCTCCTCAAAAAAGAAACCAAAATCCTAGGAGAAATCCTCTTCAGATAAGACAGAGAGAGCAAAGAGTTCCTTATCAGCAGATTAGGCCTCCTTTCCAGGAGAATTATGCTGATGAGGATGAAGGATTAGTTGAGGAAGTAGAGGAAAATCAGATAAATTTGATGGGAATTAATGAAGATGACTCTGTTTTTCTCACCCAAGAAGAACAAGAATTATTTTCATTAACTCAAACAGAGTTAGAATCCAAGGAATCTAATGATTATAAACAAGGATTTTAGAATGCTATCAAGGAGGTTCATAGGAAATATAACATTAGAATCAAGAAAAAATTTGACAATTCCAATAAAAATAATCCAGAAAATGCTGCCAAAAAAGTATTTGAAACTAATCTCAACAAAACAACATAAAATTCAAATAAAACAATGAATAATTCAAAAAAAAAAAGAACACAGAAAACAGTACTAAGAAAACAATTGATATCCCTGCCAAAATTGCTCAAACAAATATTCCTAGTACAAGCAAACAAACTGAATTTACCCAAAAGTAGTGGTTGAAAGAACTGATTTTTCAAATATGCTCAAAGTTCAAACACCATTCAACATTGAGAATGAACTTGCTAAACTGAAAATATCTATTCCTTTCACTGAATTGGTAAACAAGAATTTATATAGGTCTCGGGTCCTAAAGGTATTAACATAGGGAAGATTGTTGATACTGTTAATTTAAATGATGATCAACTTGAACTTTTGTTTGGGCCAGAAGTTGATGGTAAACCCTAAGAAGGAGGTGTCCCTCCTTTTTATGTTAGTTTTAATGTTCATGACAAAATTCTTCATAATTCCATGTTGGATTCAGGTGCATCACACAATATTATGCCAAAGGCTGTTATGGAGAAGCTTGGCCTTGAAATCACTAGACCTTACAAATATTTGTACTCATTTGATTCTAGCAAAGTTAGATTCCTAGATCTTATCAAAGATCTTTGGGTCACACTAGCTCAAATACCAGCAAAAATTCTAGTGATGGATATAGTAGTAGCTGACATCCTCCTAAATATGGAATGCTTTTATCACACTCATGGGGAGAAAAATTACAAGGGACCCTACAAATGGACATGACTTATGCTACAATACTCATGTTTGGTCAACCAAGAAGACTGTATAGGGAAACCTTAATGAAGTACATGGTGAGTAGTCAAGAAAAACCTCACAATTATCCTTTGTAATTTGTTCACACTGACCTCGACTCCTTCATTATTTAGAATGATGGAGGCATTGATTCAGAGGTTACCCATGCAAAAAATTACCTTAAAGAAAAACATGACAGTCAAATACAAACTACACAACAAGATCCTGAAGATGAACCCCTTTGGAATATGATTTTTGATGGCTCATGTGGCAAATCAGGCTCAGGAGCAGGTATTTGGGTGTATAATGCAAGGAACAATCATGCACAAGAATACTCATACAAGCTAAATTTTTAGTGCACAAACAACATAGTATAATATGAAGCCCTACTCTTAGGATTACAATTGTTGAAAATATTAGGAGCTAAGAGGATTTCTATCCATGGTGATTCTGAGTTAGTCAGAAAACAAATAAAGGGGCAATATGCTACAAAACATCCCAGGTTGAGAGCATACAGAAATGTTGTACTTGATTTCTTACGAACATTTAATGAATATGATTTAGCAGTTATCCCCATAAATCAAAATGTCCTAGCAAGTGGTCTAGCCTTTTTAGCAGGCACATGTCAATTGCCTCACCCAAACAAGAAATCCACAATATAGGTTAAACATCGTCCTTCTGTGCCAGATAATATGAGACATTAGAAAGTATTTGGTAGTGAAAAACAAATTGAAAGTTTCTTACAATATAAGGATAAATTTGAAGATAACAATGTAGACATATATTTTGAAGAAGGCATCCAATCTGATGTACAAATAAGTGTAGAAAATAAATTTATTGTTTCTGATGTAAATATTTCAACGAATAAAACTGTACATAAAACAGAAATACATACAGACCTAGAAAAACAGGAATTCGAAGTACTTCAACTCAAGGATAATATCCTACCTAAAGGGTTGGTCCCTTTAGAAGAACTATTTGATTTTAATGATGTGGCTAAGAAACCCAAAATGAAACCAACAGGTACAAACATTGAAGAGTGTAACATAGGCACTAAACAAGATCCCAAAATCATAAAATTGTCAAAATCACTCCCTATCAATACAAAAGCAAGATATCTAGATATTTTTAAAGAATTTATAGATGTATTTTCTTGGAGCTATGAGAAATTAAAATCTTATGATACTAGCATCATTCAACACAAAATTCCAATCAAGGAGCATCAAAAACCTTTTAAACAAAAATTGTGGAGGATAAACTCTGTCTTAATGCCTTTGGTTGAGAAATAAATCAAGAAAATGTATGAGTCCAAAATCATAGTTCCACACGAATATTCTAAATGGGTATCCAATATTGTGCCTACAAGAAAGAAAACGGGTGAAATCATACTTTTCATTGACTTTAGGAATCTAAACAAATTATCTCTCAAGGACAACTACCCTTTACCAAGAATGGACCACATATTGCAGAGGGTGGTAGGTTCCATCAGGATCTCTTTTTTAGATTGATTTTCAGGATATAATCAAGTTTTAGTACATCCTGATGATCAAGACAAAACATCTTTTACTACTCCTTGGGGGACTTTCATGTATGTGAAAATGTCTTTTGGATTAATGAATGTTGGAGCTACCTTTCAAAGGGCCATGGAAATAGCTTTTGCAGATGAAATTGGCTATTTTATTGTGATCTATCTTCATGATATTACTGTATATTCAAAAACTGATGAAGAGCGCCTAGCCCATTTGAGAAGAGTTTTGGAAAAATGCAGAAAGTTTGGAATTTCCTTGAATCCCAAGAAAACCTTGTTTGGTCTTGAAGAACGAAAGTTGTTGGGTCACATTATTTCTCAAGATGGAATAAGAATTGACCCTAGCGGGATTGAAGGAATACTCAAAATCAGTCATCCCATAAATCTCAAAGAACTTCAATCTTTCATTGGTAAAATTAACTTGTTAAGGAGATTTATACCCAATCTTGCAGAACTTTTGAGAAATATAACAACCATGCTTAAAAAAGATTTAAAAATTAAATGGAACAACGAAGTTAAACAATCTTTTGATCTAGTCAAGAAAGCATTGACTAAGGCTCTAGTCCTAATCAACCCAGAGTTTACCAAAGACTTCATAATTTTCTCTTTTTCTTCTGAAATTACTATTAATGTTGTTTTATTACAGAAAAACAGTGAAGGACATGAATAACCAATACCATTTTTTAGCAAGGCATTGAGAGATGCATCATTGAAATATAATATCATGGAAAAGAAATATTTTGCTTTGGTTAAAGCATTAAAATATTTCAGATTTTACATTATACATTCACATATTATTGCTTATGTGCCCAATGCAGTAGTCAAAGACATCTTAACATAGAATGGTCCTGATGGAAAGAGAGGCAAATGGATTGTTGCTATCTTGGAATATGATGCGGAAATCAAACCTACCAAATTGATTAATGGGCAAGAATTAGCCAAATTGATGGTTGAATCAAATTTCCATGCACTAGACATTAATATGGTCCATTCATTGGATGATCAAGAGGAACTGGTGACTCCACTGATTGATGAAGCATTCCTAAATTCTTCCTAATATGCAGATATCTTGTATGTTTTGTTTAATTTGAATGCTCCTCCTAGTTTGTCCAAAATTAAAGCAATATTTATAAAATTGAAAGCTATCAAATTATGCATTTTGGAAAATGTTTTATAATGGAAATATATTGGAGGTATTTCACTCAAACGTTTTCTAAAAGATGATGCAAATAAAGTTATGCAGGAATTACATGGAGGTGACTGTGGTGGCCATATTTATTGGAAAACCACTGTCAATAAGATCATGAGGGTTGGTTTCTAATGACCTACTCTTTTTCCTGACATCCACAAGATGGTAGATTCCTGTCACAAATGCCAAATTTTTGAAGGAAAAATAAAATTGTTGCCCTTACCCTTGAAACCTATTTCTGTTGGGGGCCCTTTCCAATAGTGGGGATTAGATTTCATTGGAGAAATTCATCCCCCATCCTCCGCCCAACATAAATGGATTCTCACTGCCACAAACTACTTTACCAAATGGATAGAATCCACTCCTTCTAGAAATGCCACTGATTCTATCATCATAAAATTCCTCGAAACTAATATCCTTTCTAGATTTGGTTGTCCTAGAAAAATCATCATTGATAATGCTGCACCTTTCAAATCTAAGAAAATGGTTGATTTTTTTCATAGGTATCATATAACTTTGGGGCATTCAATAGCCTATTACCCTCGAGGACATGGATTGATTGAATATTCAAACAAAAGTCTGGTGATTTTCATCAAAAATCTCTTGGAAGATAACACAAAATCATGGCATAACAGTTGATCAATGCTCTTTAGGTTGATAGAATTTCTACCAAAAATTCAATTGGCATGTCTCCATACCAATTGGTTTATGGAATGGATACAGTTTTTCCTTCTTCTTTATGAGTTCCAGTTATGAAGATTATTCAAGAAATTCAATCTAAACCAAATTATATAAAGAGAAGGATAAACCAAACTATTCAGTTGCAGTAGTCCAGAGAGGAAGTTTATAACAGAACTCAAGTTATTCAAGAGAATATAAAGACGATTTTTTATAAAAGAAAAAAGGCTAATGATTTTAATTTTAATGATTTTAAACATGGAAAATTTGACAATATTTGGCAAGGGCCATACATCATTGATTCTTTCATAGGAAACAATGCATATTTACTTAAAGAGTTGGATGGAACAGAGGTACCTGGAGGTCCTGTCAATGGCAGGATGTTGAAACACTATTTCTCCTAAAAATTTAGGTTCATATTTCATCATTTTAAATACCACATTTTTACAGTTTGTGATTTAAATAATTTATTAACCAAGGTTGAAGCTCATGGAGAAGGCCCTAAGCCTGTGTTGATGAGCTGTCATAGAATAAATAAATAAATAAATCAGAGGAAGGTTTTGTAGAAAATGGAGCATTCAAGGCTACTGGTATTAGGTTCTTGACACTTCATTTGGAGAAGTGCCATCCCCAACTGGAGCTGCTATTAGTATCCTATAAATCATAGGATCTCAAGGTGATTGAGTATTTCATGAGTTTCAATTTCATATTGAGTATAATTTTCAATATTCAAATGATTTCCCAAAATAAATATGAAAAAAAAAGAAAATAAAAGAGGGTATATATAAAAAGGAAAAAGATAAAAAGAAAAAGAAAGAAAATCCCCAAAAGAAGTAATACTAAAATTGTTTCCAATCAAAATACCACTACTGATTAAATTAGGTTTGTCCAATCATATAGTTTAAGCATGATTATACAATTTTAAATTTCTGTTGATAGATTACAAAATAAGGATTTTCCAAACTGTTTAAGCTTGGCATATCAATAGATAGGTAGAAATAAAATTGACTCAACAGTTTAGTTTGAGTGAATGGAAGAAATAAGGATAGATGTAGGTTATAGTTTAAAAAAAAAATGAATTGTGGTTTGCAAGTCCAAATGCACCCTGCAAAAGAACAAAAAATGTTAGATTAGTGACATGGGTAGGTAGGGAAGAAAAGGGAAAATATAAAGTAAATGGGGGATTTATTGCAAAGGTTTATCCTAAACATTTCAAGTTTTCTATGGTCGAAGCGAAAAATAAAAACACAAAGGTGTTTTATTCTAAAGTTTCAGGATTAACCACATTTCAACATATTTATGTCATATTCTCCCATATCCTAAAGTTTCAAAACTATATGTTTTCCCCCGCTCTTCATTAATACTCCTCGATCCCACCATCTAATCTCCCATCACATCAGCACTAAACACCCCATGTCTTCCCATCATCTTCGCTCATCATATTTTTATCCAATGGCTCACGTTATATTTTGGCCCTTCCTCAGCCTCGGAAGAATAATGTTGCGGGGGCGGAGGTCCGAAATGGACGGTTTCCAAAATCACTTCCACTACAACGTGTCGGCGCTGAATTATTTCGCACCCCCTCCACTCCTTACCACTACCGCTCATACCCCCCTGTGAAAAACTGATTTATTGTGCTAAACCGTGCCACTTACCACCGCGCTTCTGACCATTTCCTAACCATTGCACTGCAAAATATCCCTCCTGTCCCCTCCATATAATCATCCATGATCCCACCATAGGCCTGTTGGACATTTAATTTCTTAGGACGTTACCCAACGAGCCCATGCCATGATAACAGTTACACAGTCACCTTATAAAATCATTTTCCCTCACTTGTGGCAAGGTTTACCATTGTTCTTGCATTCTATCGTTGTAGGTTATCATTTTTCAAAGGTTTTACAGCAAAATACAGGTGCACAAAAGCTTTCATTTCTCTAACAGATCAATCACAATTCCCTTTCTACTATTTCCCCTCCCCATTTTGATCTACAAATGTTCCCTCTCTTCATTCCCTTATTCTTTTTAATCACATTCTTCTCTGCACCAGTGAAAAACATAGTTAATTCATTTTTCCAGTACAACAATGCCTCCCAAGAAGGATCAATAGCCCTTTAATCCTATGGTTTACCCCCAGGTAAACCTGAATCATGTGGCTTTGGCTGACAGAGACTATAAAATCCATGAGATAGAGTTAGAATTCAATTTTTTTGATGTCTATTGCTGGCTTTAGGATAAGATAATAGATGAAGTAGATGATATAGGGTTATTGAGACCAAATTGCCCTATTTTATTTTCCCAAAGACCCACAACTGCCCCGAATTTGTGAGAAAATTTCATGCATGTTATGACGTTAACCAAAGAACTAAGTAGCCACCACAGGAGAATTCATCTTTACTATTAGTGCCCAATCAATCCTACAAATGATGTAGGCTCCCACTGTTGAAGAAACCATCCCATTCTCTTATGAAGCTCTCAGAGAAATTTATCAAAATATAGAATTTTCCAGTAGAGCCAAAACATTAGAGCTTTTCATGGCTACTGATGCCCCACTTCCAAAAACGAATCCTCCATATCTCTCATCCACTTTCCTTGATAGAACCCAACATATTTTCATTGTCCTTTCATATTTAATAGGGTGCCATTTACACCACTGGATAGATGAGGCCATGGTTGTCTATTCTTTCATCAGATTATAAGCCTTCAATCATGTTCAATTTTAGCCAATTCTTAGCTAATGCCATCCATGATAAGATTATAAAATTTCCCACAGAGGAAGTGTTTAAATACACTTCAGTTTTAGTGTATATGTTTGTCTATTTCTAGGCCAGCGGGTTCAAGTTCAACATGAGAAAGGTTAATGATGACTCTCAGCCTCAATCAGTCATCTTTTGAATAACCATGCTAATGAAGGAATAGAAGGACTAAACGTACAAGAGATTTGTGGATGTAGGTTTTAACCTTGAACATAAATTATCTACACACGAATATTATAACAGAAAATAAACAATTGCGAGAGCATAAAACATAAAACAGATAAACATAGAGATTTTCCCCTAGATCCCAAATTGGGACGAACAGCTTGATTTTTCATTATATTCCTTTTCGTGTTACAACACATATATATACATGCCGAAGCATACATAAACCCCAATCCATTAACCCTGGATTAGAACATAACCATAGTTCCCTTGACCAGATCTACAAAATACCAGGGGTCGAAAACCATCGTACCCCAAAACCACGTGAAAAATCATGCACAAAACATGGGTGGGTCCGCCTATGAGTGGGTCTGCACACCAAAACAATTTTTTTCGGGGCGCTGCCCCGGACCCCAACAGTGGGGGATGCCTCCCCCCTTGTGACCCCCCTGCTGCACCCGGCACAATGTACAGCGCGTGGGGCTAGTCATGGAAAGAATATAACACATACCCAACATTCTCCCACTTGTTGTTTTCTTTTCCACAGGGGGGCATAGGAGAGCTTAGTCATTGGGCCAATCCTTCAACACCCATTGTTTCTCTACACCAAGAGTACTTCTGAGTGCTCACAGACTTCGTCAATGCATTTGTAACATTCTTCAAAGTGTCCACCTTTACCAGCAACACCCTTTTAGCCTCAACCATATCTCTAACAAAGTGATATTGACCATCAATGTGCTTTGTCTTTGAATGGTAAGCAGGGTTCTTAGCCAAGAAAATTGCACTTTCGCTATCACAGTCTATCCTTATAGCTTGCTGTACCAACCCCATACTTGAACACAATCTCTGCAACCAAACTGCCCTTGCTTGCATGAGTGGCTACTATGTATTCTGCCTCTGTAGTTGAAAGAGCCTCTACATAATGTATTTTACTCATCCAACTGACTGCGCCTCCAAATAGGTTAAACACATACCCACTTGTAGATTTTCCTTGGTCCAGATCTCCAGCCCAGTCTGCATCAACAAAACCATGAATGTCCAACATTCTTTCCAATCCTGGTCTTCCCTGGTAGCACAAGCCATAATCACTAGTGCCACGTAAATATCTGAAAACCCGCTTCACTGCTGTCCAATGCTCCTTCCCTAGGTTTGACATAAACGTTCTCAATACTCCCACTACATGTGCAATGTCTGGTCTAGTACAGACCATTGCATACATCAGACTACCCAGTGCACTTGCATATGGAACACGGGACATATCCTCTTCTTCTTCTTGTGTCTTGGGACACTGTTCAGCAGACAACTTTACACCTACAGGAATAGGAACATTCACCAGTTTAATATCCTGCATATTGAACCTCTGCAATATAGTATTGACATAATTCCTCTGGTTTAACCAGAGCTTCCTCTTTGCCCAATCTCTCTTAATTTCCATGCCCAAAATATAGTTTGCAGCACCAAGATCCTTCATGTCGAATTTGGAGAACAGTTGGGTCTTCAAATCTTGGATAATTTCTTTGTCATTTCCAATCAACAACATATCTTCCACATACAAGACCAAATAAATAACACGGTCACCAATTAATTTAAAATAAACACAGTGATCCTCCTTGCTTCTGGTGAAGCCAAGTCCCCGTATATAGGTATCAAATTTCTGATACCACATCCTTGGTGACTTTTTTAACCCATACAAAGACTTCTTCAACCTGCATACCAGTTCTTTCTTACCCTTCACCATAAAGCCTTCAGGTTGCTTCATGTATATTTCCTCTTCTAGATCCCCATGAAGAAATTTTGTCTTCACATCCATCTGTTCTATCTCAAAATCAAATGCAACAACAACAGATAAAAGTAATCTAATAGAAGTAACTTTGGCGACAGGAGAAAATATATCACCAAAATAAATTCCCAGCACTTGGGAATAACCTTCTGCTACCAACCAAGCTTTGTATTTCTCCACCTTGCCTTCTACATTCATCTTCTTCTTAAACACCCATTTGCTCCCAATGGGCTTCCTTCCAGCCAGCAACTCCACTAGATCCCATGCCTCATTTTTGTGCAAGGATGCCATTTCATCAACCATGGCCTCCTTCCAGAGTTTTCCATCCTCTGAATCTACTGCCTCCCTGACAGTTCTGGGTTCATCATCAGTTATAGTTAAGTCAAAACCTGAACAGAAAGCAGATGGACTATACCTTTTTGGTTGCCTTCTTTCCCGAACTGATCTTCTCAAAGCTAGAGTTTGTGGCTCTTCCTCTTCTGAGTCTTCTTCTGTTGTAGAGTCTGATTCATCCTCCTTTAGCTCAAACTCTATCTTCTCAGGTTCCTTTGGTAGGACTTCATGTGTAACAACATCTTTCACCTCTATAAACACCACATCTCGGCTGTACACAACCTTCCTTGTTTCTGGGTTCCAAAGCTTGTAACCCTTTAAACCATCCTTATACCCAATAAAGATGCACCTTTCACATTTATTATCCAACTTGGTCCTTTTCTCCTTTGGAACATGTACATATGCATCACATCCAAATACCCTTAGATGTGAAAGAGAGGGTTTCTTACCAGTCCATACCTCATGTGGAGTCTTATCCTCCAACGCTAATGAAGGTGATCTATTAACTAAGTAACATGCAGTCTCCACTGCCTCTGCCCAGAATTCTTGTCCTAACCCGGTACCACTGAGCATGCTTCTTTCCTTTTCCATCAGCGTTCTGTTCACTCTTTCTACAACTATGTTTTTCTGAGGTGTGTATGGAGTAGTCTTCTGCCGTGCTATACCACACTTCTTACAGAACTCTTCAAATTCCTTCTTGCATAACTCCCCACCATTATCTATCCTCAACGCCTTTATCTTCTTCTCTGTCTGGTTTTCCACCAGAGCCTTAAATTCTTTAAATCTGTCAAAGACTTCAGATTTCTTCCTCAAGAAATATATCCATGTATTCCTTGAGAAGTCATCTATGAATGAAACATAGTACACATACTTTCCCAGTGATGGAACTGACACAAGTCCAAACACATCACTATGCACAAGTTCTAATATCTTGTTCGCCCTCTTAGCACCAGAAGGAAAACTCACCCGATTCTGCTTCCCATATACACAATGTTCACAGAAATCGAAATCCAGAGAGCAATTAGACATACCTTATACCATACCATTTCTATGTAGTATCCGAAGGCCCTTCTCTCTAATATGTCCAAGCCTTTGATGCCATAGCATGGTCTTTTCTCCAGAGACAACTAGGCTTTCCGCTCCACTTTCAGGAACCATAGAACTATTACACCCATCAATAACAGTGCTACCTTGTAGCTTGTACAGAGTTCCAGTCCGAACTCCCCGCATTAATACCAATGCTCCCCGAACCATCTTGCAGGCATCTTTCTCGAACACTGTTTTTACACCTGCATCATCCATATTGCTTACAGAAATCAGATTTCTGGCCAATGCAGGAATATGCAGAACACCAGGAAGTGTTCTAATCCTTTCACCTTGCAGCTTCAGTTTGACCTTTCCACGTCCGATGATTTTGGCCTTCCTATCTTCCCCTAGGAAGACATCACCATCATATTTCTCATACTCGCAGAACCACTCCCTATGGGGAGTGAAGTGAAAGGATGCACCTGAGTCAATCAACCATGACTCATGATCTACATGTTTATTTGAAGAAGAAGCCAAATACACATCCCCACCTTCATCCGAGGTGGTTTTTTCCTCTGCAGAAGGAGCATCATCAGATCCCTTTCCTTTCTCAGGAGCTTTAGATCTGCACTCCTTTTTGTAGTGCCCTTCCTTTCCGCATTTCCAACATACCTTTACAAAATTTCCAGGAGATTTAGATCTCCCTCTAGATTTGGATCTCCCACTCGAAACCTTATTCTTTTTTATGTTTTGGGACCTTCCTCGTACAGATAAGGAATCTCCATTCTGGCCCTCCATATTTCTCCGTCTCATTTCCTCCGATAGCAAGGCTGAGACAATGTCATCAAAATTCAAGGTAGTTGTATTGCTACCTATTGCAATAACCAGACTATCCCACGAGTCTAGTAGAGAACACAACAAACTGATGCACTTATCTTCACCTGAGATTTTAATATCAACATATGACAGCTGACTTACCACAGTATTGAAGGCATTCAGATGCTCTGTCACCGAATCTCCATCCTTCATCCTCAGGTTATATAGCTTTTTCCGCAGGAACAGCTTATTCACCAGAGACTTAGATTGGTAAAAAGTCCCAAGTTTTTCCCACAAATTATTCACCGTAGCTTCCCCAAATACATTCAACAATACTGAATCTGAGACACGCAACCGTATTGTGCTCTTAGCCTTCTGATCCAGTTTCTTCCAGTCTTCATCTAAAATTTCCGCTGCTTTAGTACCTGGATCTACCGCGATCCACTAATCTTTATCCACCAATAGATCCTCCATCTTGAGCTTCCACAACTCAAAACTCTGACCATTAAATTTCTCGATCTCTATCTTTCCGCCACTCTCCATCTTCTTTCACCGCAAGAATCGATCCCGCAGATCTCCCACTGAACAGGGTCTACCTCAGGCCTGAGAAAAAAACCCTTAGCAGCAAAGGCATCCCCTTCAAGCTAAAACAACTCTGATACCAAATGTAGGTTTTAACCCTGAACAGAAATTATCTACACACGAATCTTATAATAGAAAATAAACAATAGTGAGAGCATAAAACATAAAACAGATAAACACAGAGATTTTCCCCTGGATCCCAAATCGAGACGACCAGCTTGATTTTTCATTATATTCATTTTAGTGTTACAACACATATATATACATGCCGAAGCATACATAAACCCCAATCCATTAACCCTGGATTAGAACATAACCGTAGTTCCCTTGATCGGATCTACAAAATACCAGGGGCCAAAAACCATCATACCCCAAAACCACATGCAAACTCATGCAAAAAACATGGGTGGGTCCACCTATGAGTGGGTCCGTACACCAAAACAATTTTCGCCAGGGCACTGCCCCGAATCCCAACAGTGGGGGCTGCCTCCCCCCTTGTGACCCCCCTGCTGCACCCGGCGCAACGTACAACGCATGGGGCTAGTTGTGGAAAGAATATAACACATACCCAACAGTGGAAATGTTTGTGCATCCAATAATGAGCATGCTCAGTAGCACAATTGAACTAAGGGTTAGTGACAAAATTAAGAAGATTATGCAGTTATCAGACCAAATCATAACTAGAGATTGGTACTTGTATCAAAACTATATTGAGATCAGAATTTATGGATGTGATTTTTCCCCTTAAAAGCTGCAAAATTTCCTCCCCATGAGGATATTTTCTCTAGAATACATAAGGCAGGTGATCAATGCAGATGAGGTGCACTTTGTATCTGCTAAGAAGAAATCTCAATTTGGGATCAAGTCCCAAATTGGTCCTTTTATTTGCAATAGTAGAGCAGCAGGAGAGGAGGCTGATAAGATGCTGAGGGAGATTAAATTTAGTCACAACTTCACTTGGTCCTATGACCCACTGGGTATTATCTCCAAGAAAATGGTGGAGAAGAAATCAACCCCATACATCCACATCCACAAGCCTGAGATAGATTAGTTTATGAATGAAGCAGAGTGGGCAGAAAATACACTACAGGAGGAAAAAAATAGGTGATCTCAACCTCAAGTATCCAAACCCATACTCCACAGGAAAGGTAGACTATAGAAGGAAAAGAAGACAAGGGAAAAGAGACAACAGGGAAGAGGCCAAGAGATGATCAGTCTGATATGGAGACTGATACATCTAGCAGGGAATTAAAAATGAAGTACAAAAAGATAGCTAGAGTCCACATGGACATTGACCAAAGCAGTGAAAAAGACCAGCAGAAAATCATCACCATCAGGGATTCCCAAAATTCATCTCCAGTGGGTGGCAAGACCTTATTCTCAACATCTTCAGCCACCATTCCATTCCAACAACAGAACTTACAAAATCCTACATCTACTCCTACTACAGGGGGAAAATAGGAGAATATCTATTATACATTCAGGGAAATCAAAAGAAAGAATGAGATCCTAAAAACCAACACCTACAACCATTTTTGGAAGCAGACAAGTAGTTCACAGAGCAGGATTTTATCAACCTTTGACTTAGAGAAAGGAAAGATGAGGATGGATTTCCTAGAAGCATAGATCTCTTAGCCTAAAACGCATGCAGATTTCATGCACACTTCTTTTGAATTTAATGTGAATGACATCCATCCAATAGACCAGATGGAGATGCATAAGAAAACTGGAGAAATGATTTCCTCCGCATTGAAAATCACTGCCATGAGCTTGTCTAAACTACAAGTATCATTGGCAAATTTTCAATCTCAGCTAAAAATGGAGAATATTTCTTCTCTGGCCAAATATACAAGAATCAAATCCTTGGAGGACTTAGTGGTAAAGATTGGGTATGACCCAACCAATGTAGAAGCTGTGGAAGAGATATTGAAGAAGAATAATGATGATATAGAATCCCTTAGAAAAAAACTTAAAATGTGAGAAACTGAATATCCTTTGACAAAGGACATTGACGAGAATGAGGCACATAAAGCTTAAATGATGAAGTTAATCATGGAGGAGTCTGCACAGCTAAAGCATATGGAGACAAAAATGGAAAAACTGGTAAAAGAAAGGAAGAAAGCAACATAAATGGAGATTATCTCATTGGAGGTTGTTCCTATTGCATCCATCCCTATAGCTACACCGACCACTACATGCACTTGAAGTCGTGCAGAAAAACTAGCCAATCATGAAGAACATGATTTTATAGTCATGGGAAATTAAAAAGCTAGAAGCAGAAATCAACATTGTGAAGGATATGAAGGTGAGGTCTAACAAATATCATGAAATTGAGATAAAAAAATCTTAGAAAAAGATTGAGAAATTAATAAAAGCATAGAGTGAAGCTTCTATTGGACAGGAAAAAGAAATTATTCGGACTAGTATTGTTGATTCCATGAATGAGATATGGCCTTCTATTCAAATTATTTTTTAACCAAGAGATCTGATTAGATTAGTGAATGATGCCATAGACAAAGAAAACATAGAACTAACATGCATGCCTGAAACAACAAATAATATTATCAAATTCTTGAATTCCAAGGACAGGTTTGAATTGGAAGCACTAGGAGTGGAGGAGAGAACAACAACCATCCTAGAAGTCAAGAAGGTACTTAACAAAATAGTTTTGTGACACAGGTAGAAGAAAAGTGTCATCAGTTACAAATTGGTGTTATTAGATTCTTCAATAGAATCGAACCACTAACCAAAAGAGGATTTCCATCTCTTTTTGTGATAAATTATAAGCTCATGCACAGGCCGGATTTTGTCAAGAAACTAAAGGATATTTCCAAAGATACAAAAAAAATTGCAGGAATTAAAGGTTCAATGACTGGAAGAGCCTTCTTAGAGGCTATGGACATTGATTTATATATACAACATGAAATCAATCATATTTTCCAGTTAAGGCCAACTTTCATGAAGTACATATAGACCAATGAGGTTTACAGGAAGCTAATCAGGATCAAGATCCCGAATGCACAACAGTGGGATAAATTATGTGATTACCAAGAAGGGTGACACCTTAGCGAATCAGCAGGACAACCAACTCATCAAATCAATTAATTCTGTAGACTAGTGTATCAATTCAACATTTCAGCATCAAATTATCTAAATCTGCCAGCACAACAACAAGTCAAAGAACACAATAATGACCTTCTGAAGATTAGGGCCACATGTCACAAGTCATTCTATCGTGGCCACTTTGTGGTCACATTTGTCAATTTTTATTAATATTGTAATAAATAGTATATTTCTCAAGTAGATACAAAAATCACTAGGAATTAGTCAAATACTCCATTTTATTTCAGTATCAAGGGTTAGATCGTAGGTTGTAGGATTTTCTATTGGAGAATTGTAATTTTGGCGCTGGAGAATCAATAAAAAAAGACCATTTTGCAATATTCTTGAGCTATTTTTATCTAGTGATGTCTTTTCTTTACTGTGTTTAATGTTTTCCACTATTACTTCTTTTTGTGTACCATCTAGTTCTAATTGTAAAACAAAAATCTGAAGATTGAGATATTCTAATAGAGCACCTTAATTCTTGCTATGTTTACAATATAAATGTTTTTCTTCTGAAGTATGGTTAAATAATTCTTAATTTATTTTTAACCACTAATGAAATCACTTTTCTTTCATCTCATAATTCATAATGTTTTAAGATCTAGTAACTATAGTTGGCATGCCTTGCAATTTCTCTGGAAAAATTGATGCAACAACCTAGCCTGTTATGACTCCATAGCCCAATGGAAATAGTTTAAATAGATCCGTTCATCCAACCAAGACTATCAATCAAAAACAACCTTCACAATCAGTTTAACTAGCCTAATATAAGAAATGATTAAAAACAAAGCTAAATCTTAAAGAGATATCCCTTTATGAGTCTAGGAGGGCTAGATCCTAGGCTCCAAAGTGGTTTTGATGTTGTCATTTTATGATTTTTCTTGCCAATATTAAAATTATAGAATGATAACTGTAAGGTCTCATGGTAGGTATTTTGCGTACATTTGCAACCTTGTGACCTGGTGACTTGGGGGGGTCGCTGGGTCACTAGGTCGCATGGTTGCAAAGGTTAGTTGTTGAAACGGTTCACGGCCTACTGACCTAGTGACCTAGCAACATCATCTAGGTCACTGGGTCGCCAAGTCGCAAAAGGTAGAAGATTGTAGAGAATGTGACTTTGTGACCTTGTGACATGGATAGGTCACAAGGTCGCTTAAGTCACACCTAATCAAGATTGGTGAAAATGCGACTTTGCGACCATACTTAGAAGAAAAATTCATCACCTAAAGATGTATTTTGATATGAGTTTAACTGCTCAAGGTGGACCACTTAGGCCTAGGGTTGATGTTTGGTAATGAACCTGTCCTCATGTATGGCATCAAATGCAACAGGGGCTCATAAATTTCTGACTAATGCCAAATTTCAGAGGGTGTTGTAGTAGCTAAAAAAATTGGCGATTCACTAGTAGAACCTCGAATCTCTGCTTGCACTTAATCACATGGGGGTGAGTGAGGGCTTAGTTGGCTCTTCCTTCCACCTCCGTGGGTTCGACTAGCCTCCTCTTTGGCCTATGTGAGTTGGTCTCTCCTAGTTGCACAAACTCAGATTGTCGCTCACCGTGTTTTGTCTCTGGAGATTGGACAAAAGGGGTTGGAGTAACATTGTGGGCTTCAAGGGATTTGGTACAATTTATTTGTCTCTTGTGTTGCTCTAATACCAACGAGCATGCAGAGCCTGTTGTGAAATCAACTCCAAAAAATAGAAGAAAAGAGATATCAACGCCTTAGAAATAAGCCACTTCGAGGGGGAAACCACCAATACATTACATGAATGAAAAATTCTTGGATGATACAAATGAAAAAACCTCCTTTCTATATATAGGATTCCATGGGGCCACAATTTAATCCTAGTGGAGCCATAATGTAATCTTAGCCGACCCAACAATAATAATGTAAAGGCACAATAATAACAATATGGGGGTTACAAGGGTACAACAATAACAATAAGGGGGTTACACTAACAACAATAAGGGACTATACTAGTAATATAGGGACCTAACATGCTCCCCTCCTTCAAAAAAGTGTTGTCCTCAACGCTTGAGTAGCTCTGGGTGTTTTTGTATAAAATTCTCATCCTCCCATGTAGAATATTTAGTGGGTAAGTTCTTCCATTTGATGATACTCTGAAATTGATCGATTTCATAGATGTCGAGTTCTTGTTTCCGTGATTGCTTCAGGTTCCAATATGGTTTTTTCTTCCTCATCAAGTTCTAGAAATATTATTTGAACTGGAAGTTTGTCCCCTATATCCTTTTTTAAGCATGAAACATGGAAAACTGGATGCACTCATGAAGAAGCAGGAAGCTCCAATTTGTATGCCATAGTACCAATCTTTTGCAACACCTTGTAAGGACCATAGTACTTTGGTGATAATTTATTATCCTTCTTATCTTGCTTGAGGGAAATTTGTTTGTATGGTTGTAGCTGCAAAAATACCCAGTCTCCCACATCAAAACTTCTCTCACTGCGATGTTGATCTACCTATTATTTCATTCACTTTTATGCCAAATCTAGGTTATCCTTTTAGAGTTGGAGAACTTCTTGTTGATGCTCGATGTGATCCTCCACTGCTTGAACCCTAGAATTTTCCCTTAAATAAGATGTGATGGATGGTGGATGATATCCATAAAGTGCCATAAATGGGGTCATCTTTTCTGCAGTATAGAAGGAAGTGTTATACCACCATTCAACGAGAGGTAACCACTTGAGCCATTATGCTTGCTTATCATATACAAAACAAAGAAGATATCCTTCCAAACATTTATTCACTATCTTTGTTTTACCATCTGATTGAGGATGATAAGATGACCTATGAGCTAGTTGAGTACCCAAAAAAGAAAAATAATTCCGTCCAAAAATTTCCTGTAAAAATGGGATCTCTGTCACTTACAATAATCTTCGGGTTTCCATGTAGCTTTTGAATTGTTTCCATAAATGCCGTAGCAATTGTACTAGATTTGAATGGATGAGATAATGCAAAAAAGTGTGCATACTTGGTAAGTCTATCAACTATCACCATGATGACACTCCTTCCTTCGGACTTAGGTAAACATGTGATAAAATCCATTGAAATCTCCTCCCAACGTTGACTTGGAATGGATAAAGGTTGTAGAAGACCCAGAGTCTTAATTGTCTCAACTTTATTTTGTTGGAAAACCAAAAATTCTGCCACAAACTTTTGAATATTATATTTAAGGCCATCCCAAAAAATTCTTTCTTCGCCCTATGGTAAGTTTTAAAAAATCCCGAGTGTCCTCCTAAAGGAGAAGTGTGAAATTCCAAAAGAATCTTTTGTTTTAGTTGGAAATTCTTCCAAATATAAAAGAGATATTTGTACCATAAGGAATCATTTTTCCAACTAAATGTATCAAATGTACTAGGATCTTGCTGCAACTTTAGAATGAGTGTCCACACTTCTTCATCCTTCTTCCATTCATCCCTTGCTTCGGTTATCCAATCTCCCTGGATAATAGAAATGGCACAAAGCAATGCTTCCACCTCTTCATCCTTTCTTGAGAGTGCATCTGCAACAACATTTAGCTTCCCTTTTTTGTAGATGATTTCAAATTCATAACCCAACATCTTTGTGACCCATTTTTTCTGCTCTTATGAAGATAGTATTTGTTCCAAAAAGTGTTTAAGACTATCATGATCATTTTTTACCTTGAAGTGTCTTCCCATTAGGTAAGGTCTCCATTTCTTTAGTGCATGTAGTATTGCCAACATTTCCTTCTCATAAATAGCCTTTTGTAAATATTTTCCTTTTATTGAACGAATTTCAAAAGAAACGGGTCTTCCTTCTTGCATTAGAACAACACCAATTCCATTTCCTGAAGCATCACATTCCACAATAAAGGTTTTTGTGATGTCTGGTGTAGCTAAGACTGGTGTTAGGCACATTTCCTCTTTAAGATGCTCAAAGGCCTTAGTTTCTTTAAGAGTCCATGAAAATGCATCTTTCTTCAATAATTTTGTTAGAGGTGTTGCTATTCTCCCATAATTCTTAACAAACTTGCTATAATACCCTGTTAACCCAAGAAATCCGCGCAACTGTTTTATGGTTATGGGGACTTTCCATTCCTTAATGGCTTTAATTTTGTTAGGTTCTACCTTAACACCCTAGTGAGATACAATATGACCCAGATATTCCACCTCTTGTACTCCAAAGAAACATTTGGATGTTTTTTCATATAATTGTTTCTCTTCCAATAGTTTGAGCACCCTGTCAACATGTTGAAGATGATCCTTCCAAGACCTGTTGTAGATTAGTATATCATCAAAAAATACTAGCACAAATTTTCTAAGGAAGGGTTTGAAAATGGAATTCATCAACCCTTGAAATGTAGAAGGTGCATTGGTAAGGCCAAAAGGCATGACCATAAATTCATAATGACCCTCATGAGTTCAAAATGATGTTTTCAGAATATCTTTAGTCTTCATTCTAATTTGATGATATCCTGAGCAAAGATCCAACTTGGTAAAATAAATTTCTCCATGCAATTCATCCAATAATTCATCAATCACAGGAATGGGAAATTTTTCTTTAATAGTGAGCTTATTGAGGTCCCTATAATCTGGACACATGCGCCATGATCCATATTTCTTGTGCACCAATACTACTAGGGTAGAGAAAGAACTTTCGCTAGGTTGAATTATACTAGCCTCTAACATTTCTACAATCATATTTTCAATTTCGCTCTTTTGGACATAAGGATATCTGTAAGGCCTAATGTTTGGAGGAACACTTCCTAGAATCAATTGAATAGCATGATCATGATCACGAATAGGTGGGAGTCCTTTGGGAGTATCAAACAACTTGGAATGATTGTCCAAGACTTTTTGGAGATCTGGAGAAATAGATGATTTTGATGTTGGAACTTCTAGTGAGCATAATTGTGCAATTACGCCTTGTTGTTTTTTCTTCAGAAGATTTGTCATGAAATTAGAGCTTATTATCTTTCCCGGCTTCCCCGCGATACCCTGTAATTCGATTTTCTTTCCTTCCGAAAAAATTTTCAAGAAACGTTCTTGAAAATTAAAAGTTATCGTCCCCAAAGATTGTAACCATTGTACTCCTAGTACAACATCATCAACTCCCATTTGGATGGAAAGCATTGGAATATTCAATAAATATTTCCCCATGGCTAGCTTGATAATATGAAATTTTCCTGAGAAATTGATATTTCCTCCATTTTCAACCATCACTTGACATTTTGGTGATAGGCATAGGAAACAATTTATTTCCTTGACTACCTTATAATGAATAAAATTATGGGTACTACCCGAATCAATCAACACTATTACCTTTTTCTTCTTGATATGTCCTTCTATCTTGAGAGTTTAAAGAGTGGTAATTCCTGCCAATGCATTACATGATATGGTTGGGTTGCTTCCTGGTGTATATCCTCTTCTTTTGAAGTTTCTTGTTCATTTTCTTCCTCCTCTTCATAATCTGTGTAAAATAATTTCTTCTCAGCACACTTATGACCTTTCGTTTATTTTCTATCACAAATGTAGCAAATCCATTTTGCTCTTTTTTCTTCCAATTATTGTGGTGTCAACCTTGTAGGTTGTGGAATTCTAGGAGTAGAAACAATTCCATTTTTTGTTCTCTTTGCGAGAGCGAAATTTGGTGCATTTGCTCTTGTAATTTTGTTATGTCATGTTGCATTTCTTCATCCTCATGGGCCATAGTATAGCCTTATGAAGGCTTAATGGGTGTTGAATTATTTTTAGGGGGCATTTTAGAACCCAATACTGATATTTATTCTACAATATGCCCTTGGAATCAATTCAAATTTATTCTTCGAACAAGACTTATGCAATTCGAAAAAAATACACACCTTTTTCTTACTTTTGAGGAGCTCGATATTGAAATTGAATTATCTCTGTGATTCTGAATCTTCAATATCTAAAATGTGGCCCTGAGGTAGCCCTCTGAACCCTCTTTTGAATGCCACAGGTTTTACCTGATTTGGATTCTTCAAGGAAAAGTTATGCCCAATCTCCCACAATGACCTAATTATGGACTGGTTCAGTAAAGATAACTTGTACAACTTGCCACATGTCACTATTAGCTCCTTCACCTCTGAAATTGATAGACAGGAAACTAAAATCTGTGTACTTCTATCCAATTTTTACATAATTCCAATCTGATGCTCAGAGAGAGAGTTATGAATATTTTCCCACGATCACCTCATTGAGATAAAATTCAGAATCCTGAAAAATCCATAACTTCCACACATCATATCTCCGAAAATGTTGTGAACCAAGATCTAAAATTTTCTGATGATATTCCACAGGATTTCAGCTTCGCTCTCTAAAAATTTTAGCTTCCAAAACTTCATAGAAAAAACGTTATAGAAAAAATTCCACGATGATCTGTTTGGTGCAACAAAACCCTAGAATCCAAACCTCTGATACCAAATGTTGTGAAACCAACTCCAAAAATAGAAGAAAAGAGATATCAGCGCCTTAGAAATAAGCCACTTCGAGGTGGAAACCTCCAATACATTACATGAAATAAAAATTATTGGATGATACAAATGAAAAAACCTCCTTTCTATATATAGGAGTCCATGGGGCCACAATGTAATCCTAGCCGACCTAACAATAATAATGTAAGGGAAAAATAATAACAATATGGGGGTTATAGGGGTACACTAATAACAATAAGGGGGTTACACTAACAATAATAAGGGACTATACTAGTAATATAGGGACCTAACAGAGCCCTGAAGGATTCACTGCCTAGGAGTCACAAATGTTTCTCTACTGCCACTAAGCCTGAACAGTACCCTGGTGGAGTCGTTGCATCGCCTCTTTGTGCAGGAAGCCTTTCTCAATCCTTTACCCTTATTTTGTGTGATTATAGAACTTATTTGTATGTGCTCAGGCTACTTATTTTTTGATCTAGGTGGATATCGGTGGCCACCCACCTATTCCATTTGGACCCGCACCATCAATTCTTGCATCTTTTCACTTCCAGTAGCTTACCATTTTTAGCAGGTTTTTGGGTCTTGCACTCCTGGAGCCATTTTGGGGCCTTAATGATCCAAGTGGATATTGGTGGCCACCCACCTATTCCATTTTAACCCCCACCATTAGTTCTTTCCTTTTTCAAGTTGCAGCACAACTTACTATATTTAGCATTTTTTCAAGTCATGAACTTCCAGAGTAGTTTTGAGGCCCTAAACGACATTTTTTGGGAAAACTGGGAGAAACATAGGTCCATGGACCGATGTTTCTCACACCAAAAGTTTTATTCCTCAGACAGATCTTTCTAATGACCTAATGAGTGCATAAAACTAAGATCAAATGCCAAAGTTACGTCCCCGGGAAGTTGAAACACCAATTTACCCAAACGGGGCCCACAGTTTTGGTGCTTTATCTCCTAGGGTTAGGTTTTTGGATGTTTTGGGTTTTACATTATTTATCAACAATAAATAGGCCTTTGAGCCTCATTGCAACATATTTGAGGTGTTGGTAGCCGTCACATCTCTTCTTACGGATACACTACCAGTACCCTAGCTCATATATTTCCATTATGTCTGTAATAGGCCTTCAAGCCTCAATGTAACATAGTTCAGAGGCCTGCGTATGGCACATCTCTTCTCAGAGATACACTACCAATGCCCTAGCTTTTTTCCACTATGTTTATAAGCCTAATTTAGTCATTTTATTTTAATAAAATGAATCATTATTTTCGTTGCATCTCTATGCTTATGGTTATATGTGTATTCGGTTGCGTTCCTACATAAATATGGATAATTTGTATGTGCTCAAGGCACGTATTTGTAGGTGGAAAATACTTCCTAGGTGAATGAGGGATCCCGACTTATGTTACTTACAAGAGAGGTTGCTCTTGGCCTTTATTGAGAGACCTTTTAGGTTTTCCCGAATACCCTTTCTCCATTTAAGATTATCCCTTTCACCTTTCGTCAAGTCATCCATCCAATCAGTAACTTCCAACAAAAATTTTCGTGTTGACACACATGACTGACCACTTGCACTAGGGTCCTTTGACTCAGTTGATTTCCTTCCAAAAAGTGGTTTTCCGAGACACACTCAGGCCACACAAGCTTTAGCGATGACTCTTTGTAGGCAGAGATTTAGGTGTAGCTTGCCCATTGAGTAACCATTGTTCTGATCCTCAGAAATGAGGCATTGAAGGGTGAAATTCCAGGACCTTGTTCGAGGCAAGATATTTATTGAAAATAACCAAAAAAAATAAAACATGGCACGTGTGACAAAGTAAATAAATTAAGACTATGATACAAAGTGAGGAGATAACCCAAGGGCTGTCAAGTGAAGTAATGTTTAAGGTCGTGGCCATTCATCGGGAGGGTCCCAATCCTCCCTTCCAAGGTTTGTAGTATGTATGTGTATTGGCCAGCCTTTTCTTTGATATGAAATGATCCTGTCCACAAGGCTTGGAATTTAGTATGATTTCCTATGTCTTCATGAGCCTTGTCCCATTTGAGGACAATATCACTAACTTTGAACATCTTGTTCCTGACATATTTTTTTCCAAACCATAATTTGATTCAGCTTTGGTGAATGGAGAATTTTTCCCTGGCGTTTAGTATTTCCTCCTCTAGCTTTAGTAGGGTGTCTATGTGGGATTGCAAGGTAGGACATGGGGTGCCATGTGTTTCTTGGGATAACTAAAGGGCTGGAAGGGAAATATTTGGGGCAACGATGGCCTCTTTCCCATAGACAAGGAAGAAAGGGGAGGTTCCCAGAGAGGATTTGGGTTTGACCCGATTTCCCAGAGGGAATTACTAAGGGCATTGTGCCAGTTTTTTTATTGGGATAACAAGGTTTTCTTGATGATTCAGATTAGGTTCTTGTTGGTTGACTCAGCTAGCCTATTCCCCTGCGGGTTGTAATTGGCATAATGTTTCAAAACAATACCATTTTACAAAGCGAACTCTTACCACTTAAATGATGAAAAATATGTAGCATGATCAAAGACAAGAGAGGTTGGGATACTGAACCTGGTCATGATGTACTCAGTAATGAAAGCTATTACCTCCTGGTCATTGATTTGGCATAATAGTATCACCTCAACCCACATCATGAAATAATCTGTGGCTGTGAGGATATATTAGTGATGCTTCGAGGAGTGTTGTAATATCTCTCTGATCACGTCCAAGGTCCACTACTGGAATGGTTCTTCTACCGTGACAGACTGTAGTGGAGCGGATCGTCGATATTCTCTACCGAAAAACTTTTGGCAAGAAGGGCACTTTCGAGCATGTGCATGAGCATCTCTAAATAGAGTAGGCCAATAAAAAATGGGCCCACATGACCTTGTGAGGTGTAGCATTTCTTGCATAATGCCCCCTATCCTGGCCATCATCTAGTTCCTTTAAGACTTGTTGAGCCTCGTCGAACTCCAAGCAATGCAGCAGGACGCCATTGTGATTTTTGTGGAATAGCTTACCTTGATAGGATGCAGCTTTCAGCCTTATGACCAACTTCTGATTGGTTGTCAAAGTTGGCTCCAAAGTACCGTGGTTGAGATATTGCAGGAGATCCGAGTACCATGATGGGGAGTCTTATGGGAGCATTTCATCGATTCGTTACATCTCTATTTCATGTTCCCAACATTCCTCATCATTGTTCCATTGGTCGACAGCTTAAATAGCTATCTAACTCACCCTTTCCCCTTAATCGTGTGAGCAGGTTTGAATTTTAGGTCATATTCCCAAATTCATGCCATCTAGTTACCTCACCACTCACCTAGCTCTTGCTGCATGAATAGTGAACGGACTATTTGGTGAGGGACGAAAACTGTAACATGGTTCTTCAAAATATATGGCCTAAAATGCTTGATGGCCATATATACTGCATACACCTACTTATTGATGTCTGGATGGTTCAGTTGGACACCTTGCAGACCTGCGCTTATGAAAGATATGGGTCGTTCATCGTGGTAGCTGTCCTTTTGGGTAAGGACAACTGCGAATGATGAATCCAAGGCAAAAGTATACAAGATAAAGCCTTTGCTGAAATCCAAGTTGTACAGGGTTGGTGCTTCCATGACGGATTTCGTAATATTGTCGAATGCTTCCTTCTTAAGCTGATTCCATTTAAAACTTGCGTTCTTCTTGATCATATTCTGTAGGGGTTTCACAATTTTTTCAAATTATGATATGAACTTTCGAAGGAAGTTGATTTTCCTGAGGAAGGACTGCATGGATTTCTTACTACTCTAGGGAGAATTTGTGCAATAGCCTTTATGCAGTCTGGATCAACCACTATGCTATCCCTAGCTATAATGTGGCCCAAAAAATTTCCTTCTAAGACCGCAAAAATAATTTTCTTGGGATTTACTGAGGTTCTGTACTTCCAACACATCTCGAAGATCTACTTTAGGTGGTGCGGGTGGTCATACCTACATTTTGAGGAAACAATGACATCATCTAGGTATACCACCATGCTCTATCTCATTAGTCCTCGGAAATCAATGTCCATGGACCTTTGCAAAGTCTCCCCGGCGTTGATTAAACCGAAAGGCATGCGCCTAATGTGAACATTCCCCACTTAGTTCCGAATGTTGTGTTCAAATGGTCTATCTCGACAACTAGCACCTGGTTGTATCCTAAGAGAACATCTGACAATGATAACATATCCGAGCCCTATACAGCTTGAAGAATATGCTTCATGAGGGGAACAAGGTAGTTGTCCTTACCAGACCACTGGTTCAGATTTCGAAATTCTATGCATAAGAAGATATCATCGGACTTCTTGTGGACGGGGACCTTTATCTGAGGTGGTTTTTAACTCTGCAGATGGAGCATCATCAGATCCCTTTCCTTTCTCAGGAGCTTTAGATCTGCAGTCCTTTTTGAAGTGCCCTTCCTTTCTACATTTCCAACACACCTTTACAAGCTTTCATGGAGATTTATATCTCCCTCTAGATTTAGATCTCCCACTCAAAAAACTATTTTTTTTTCTATTATGGGACCTTCCCCATACATATAAGGCATCTCCATTCCAGCCCTCCATATTTCTCCATCTCATTTCCTCCAACAAGAAGGATGAGAAAATTTCATCAAAATTAAGGCTAGTTGTATTGCTACCTATTGCAATAACCACACTGTCCCACAAATATGGTAGAGAACACAAAAAACTGATGCACTTATATTCATTTGATATTTTAATATCAAAATATGACGACTAAATTACCACATTATTTAAGCCGTTCAGATTCTCTGTCACTGAGTCTACATCCTTCATCCTCAGGTGTTGGAGTGGGGTCCCCTAAGTCCGAGATTTGAAGAACATTTTGATATAATTTTGTAATAGATTTTGTAAGTTTAGTCATGCGCAGCACAATTCAAGAAGCTTTGGGGCGGGTCAAAGCCCCTCATGACTTGTAATGGGTAAAAAGGTTAGAACAAAGGACATCAAATAATGGTTTGTGAACCCTACATTAATGCGGGCTACAAGTATAAATAGGAGTCTAGATCGAGTCGAAGAAGTCAGTTTTTGGATAAGTTTAAACGATTGATGATGTAGGTTTTAACCATGAACAGAAATATCTACACACGATTCTTATAACAGAAAATAAACAATAGCAAGAGCATAAAACATAAAACAGATAAACACAGAGATTTTCCCCTGGATCCCAAATCGGGACGACCAGCTTGATTTTTCATTATATTCCTTTAGTGTTACAACACATATATATACATGCCGAAGCATACATAAACCCCAATCCATTAACCCTGGATTAGAACATAACCGTAGTTCCCTTGACCGGATCTACAAAATACCAGGGGCCGAAAACCATCGTACCCCAAAACCATGTGCAAACCATGCACAAAACCATGGGCGGATCACTTCATCGTGGGTCTATAAAAACCAATTTTGGCGAGGCGGGCTCTGCAGTGGGGGTACCAGCCTAAGCAGCCCCCAGCCCTACACCGACATACAACATCTTTGTTTTCATTGGGGCTAATCGTGGAAAGAATATAACACATACCCAACAGATGATAGATCTGGCTACGTTGTGATATTTTGTGTGGATTTTTCTGGGTAAAAGGCTCCTGTTGGCTATGTGCATAGAGACCTTATTCCTGATGTGTGCAAACCCTGCTGGCTGTGTGCACGGGTGAACTGAAGGGTTTTGTATGAAGGATATGAACTGTTATGAATAAAGAACTGTTGTTGCTGATATATGAGTCTGAAATGCATCTACTGTTTATTTTATGATTGATTCTGCATATTATTTCTGATTCCTATATTATATGTGTTTAGCTCACTTGTGAAACTGCTTATGGTTTTAGATTAATGGGTAGTGAATGGATCTAATTCTATTAAGTGTTAATACCATCTGTTAAGGGCTATTACATCGATTAGAGACTTTGTTTTAGCTTATGCCACAGATATTCTACATCATTGACATAAATATGTCTGTTAAGGGTTTCCTGGTTAGGGCTTCTGTGCAAAGGTTTGTTCATGGTTGTTTGGGGTCTAGGGGCATCCAAATCATTCAAATATCTCTCAGGGTGTGGAAACCTGGTTCCAACACCCTGCCATACTTCATCGTGTGAGACTCTAACTTGCGCATGTAGGTCATTGCTGAAAGGGCCAATAGTAAGAGGGTTATTTTGGTTAACCTCGACTCTGAACCTGGTTCAGGACCCCTCAAGTCAACAAATGGTTCCATTTCTAGGACCGAGATAATTTTGAGAGAGGTTGGGTGATGTGGAAAGGTAAGTGGTAGCCATTAAAACCTTAAGTAGAGGATTGGTTTGAAAAACAGATTCAGGAATTTTCCCTAAAAGAAAATAGAAGTAAGAAGCTATCCAATGAAGAGTGGAAGAGCAAGTATATTTTCATAGAAGTGCACGAGATCTTCTTCGTGACCTTTGCGCATGAATTGCAGGAGTGGTTGTCAATATTAGTGGAATTTCAGACCTGTTGGAAGGACAACCAGGTGACACAGTGGACCCCTGAATTGATCTAACAATTGGAAAAGACTAATAATTCCATCACCCGAACTGTAGATCATTGGGTTGACATTATGTTGGGAGGGTTTGTGAAAGAATTTGTAGTAGATTATTTTATATCATACTCTGAAGCTGAAAGGAGTTTTTTCAAGGGATTAAGAGAAACATCGAGTGAATGACCCCTCATCATATCGAAAGCATTATGTGCAGCGGAAAATATTATTGGGTCAATTAGAGAGGGGACAAATCTATATACATTCCTCTGAGAAACTCACCTAATATCAACGGAAGTGACACTACGAACGCTGCAGGTAGCCCTCATGCTACGCCACCATCAAACTCGCGTAGGGGTAAGACTTCTCCTACCTCACTGCCACCCCCACTTGTGGAAGATATGACTGTGCATATTAAGCTACCCACCTTTAAGGGTTTGAGGGATGAAGATATGGATCGATTTTGGTTTGTGGTGAATGCGGTGTGGACTTCACAAAATTTTAACAATGATGTTGTCAAGAGAGCACAATTGGCTATGGCATTTGAAGGTCATGCTTTATATTGGTTTATGGGATATCTTGCTTAATACGTAGATTCCATTGTTCAGAAGATTAAGGATGCCCTTAAGCAGCAATTCTAGAATCCAAAGTCCTATTCTCAGTGCATAATAGAACTAAAGTATTTTAAGTAAGGGCCGAAGGAATTAGTTTGTGAAGCTAACCAACGACTGAAGCAAACCATCAGTGACAGAGGATTGTTTTACGATGATAAGAAGCATAAGGAATGGTTCATTTCCATGCTCTTTCCACATCTGCGCGTGCCTATGTGTCAACAGAAAATTGATTCTCAGGAAATGCCCTAGAAATTTCCATGAAACTAGAAGTTGTTCCTAAAGACGATTCTCAATTGGGGCGCTATAAATTCAAATCCAGTTAGAAGCTATGCACTTAGAAATTTAGAATTTACATAGAGACTGGGGTAAAGAAGTTGGCACAGATGTCTGGTGCATATGCTGCAAGGGTGCTTTCCATAACAAAGATTAGTGCCCTCTATTTTTGGATTACTTGCAAGCTGGGGGACCAAACGCATTGCACCCCAGGGATGATGTTGTGCCTAGTACCCCCACAACATGGTGCATTGATTGTAGGGTGGTTATACAACATGATACAGACCACTGCCCGTGATTAGGAGCCTATGTGCCAGAATTGAAGCAACAGTGGTGCAGATTATGCTCTTCAGTTGGTCATGATGAGCACCACTGCAGAATGCTTGACCTAATGATCAATAATGCAAACCATTACAGGGTGTAGGTCGGCCCTTTGTCACTAGCATCTCCCTCTAGACGAGGGGGATCCACAACAAGAGGACGGGGAGGGGGGAGAGGTGGAGGCGCAGGTTGAGGGAGAGGGAAATTAATTCTCTATAACTATGCTAACTCTAGATGCTATGCGCATGATTTCCTGAAACCTGCACAACAATCCTGCTGGTACTATAGGAAATTTTATCATGTAATTGAAGATTGTCCTGTCTTAATAGCTAAAACGTAGGAAAACAAGTAGGCACCTATGTAAAACATACAAATGGTTAAAGTTGAACCACACGATGATGGTCCAAATGTAAATGTCATTACACGCAGTAGTATTTGCACCAGAGGAAATGAGGAAAAGGCTACGAAAGAACCACTGATCAGAAAGGCATCTGACAAGAAGGAAGGGATCAATATGCAAAAAGAGAAAGATATTTTCATTGAAGCCAGGAAGGATTTTTTTGTTGCAAGAGTGTCCATGTCAAAGACTATCATGGAACCAAAGGCTGATGATGAAGTTAAACGATTTCTACAAACCTATATTAAGCTACTGTGCAATCAGAAGGCAGTAGATAATCTCTAGGCCCTGATAGAAAGTTACACGGAAAAGGATGTGCCTCAGATAGAGACCAAGGCTGTGAAAAAGAGTTATAAGAACAAGAAGAGAACTGGTCAGGAGATGAGCATGATTGTGTAGATTGGAGAGTATGAGAGGGATCAAGTAATCTTGGATCTGGGGTCTGATGAAAATGTCTTACCTAAGAAAAATTGACAGAATACGAGAGAAACAAAGTTGGAATGGTCCACCATTTAGCTACGCATGGCTAATCAGAAAAATATCATTCCACTTGGGAGGCTTCCATAAGTCTTATTAGACATTTCTGGAGTAAAGGTATGCGCAGATTTTGAAGTAAAATAAAAATTGTGGATGATGCAGACCCCAACCTTACGTTGTTAGGATTGGATTGGGCCATTGATATGGGAGGCATCATCAACCTGAAGCGTAGAAGCATGATATTTGAGAATGATGGTACGCAGGTGATAGTACCACTAGACCCAACAGAATGGGAACAATATACAGAACCAGTACATGAAGGGAATGATGTCGACCATATTTACAAGCTGACTGTGTGAGACAAATATTGGATCAACCCTATAGCTGATGGAATTTTGAATTGGGAGAAGGATAGCTCGTGTTTTTTAGATTCATATGGTGAGATGGAGAAATTGCAGAATCAGTTGCACGATGTATCTATGTTGCGTTGCCTCAAGATCACGAATAAATTCTGATGCATCTCCTTAGAGGTAAGAGAAATACCCTATTTTTATGGCTCTGGTAGTGTCAAAGAATTTTTGGAAGCATTGGAAAAGGTCATCCCAAAGGAATGGAGGTTTTGGGCACTTGATTTGGCTATGTATGAGACTCCAACGCATTGGTGGGAGATGCACAAGGGAGCTTTCCAGGATTGGGATGAATATAGAAAAATGATGACACTACGCTTTGAACCTCCAGCAAACCCACCAATTGAGCGTTCCTAAGGTCGGGGAGATCCGTGAAAGCACCTGGCTTGGTGGATGGAGGTGTAAGATGAAAATACTTGGAATGAGTGGATCCATAGGTTTATTCATTTGTTGGGGTTGGTACCCACCACCTGGTATCTAGAAGTTGAGCTACATTGAGGCACTCACCACTGGTTTACAATGAATGAGGATTTCTTGGCAAACTTTGGCTTGGTTGGGGGCTTAGAGAAATTGGATGAAGTCCTGAAGGACATAGATGCCCTTGTCTTTGACGAATCCTGACCTCGAAAGTAATGTGATACACTGGCCTGGGATGCTTAGATGCAGGACATCGTCAATTGCATGAAATTGTCAATCGAGGATAATGAAGATGGCCCAAGGAATGTTAAAATCCCTGAGTCTGAAGGAGAGCGTTCATTTGCAGGGCCCGCATTAGGGATGGTGGATGTCACTAAACCTCTGAAATTGAAGGAAGTGAACATTGGGATGAAAGAGCAACCCAAGTTGGAAAAAATTGGGGATTACTGGGATGATGATACAGTAGGAAAAATTGCAGAGCAGCTCACAAAATATCAAGTTCTATTTCCTACTAAGTTCTCTGATCTCAAGGGAATTGTAGGAGACCTGGGTGTTATGAAGATCACATTGAAACCAAATGCGCACCCTGTCAAGCAGTGTCCATATCGATTGAATCCTAAATATAAGTAGAAAGTAAAGGAGGAATTAGAAAAGATGGTGTTTGCGGACATCATTAAGCCTGTAGAACATTTTGATTGGGTAAGCCTAATGGTGATTCAGGAGAAAAACACCAAAGGTGAGATAAGGATTTGTGTGGATCTGTGCAAGCTGAATGATGCATGTGTGCATGACCCCTTCCTACTCAGTTTTCTGATGAAATCCTCGATAACGTAGGACAATAAGAAGCTTATTCATTTACCGATGGATTTTCGGGGTATCATCATATCAGAATTGTGCCTGAACACCGCAACAAGACCACCTTCACCACTGAGTGGAGGTCTTTCCAATATACTGTCATGCCATTCAGACTAAAAAATGCACCTGTGATCTTCTCGCGCATGGTTGTGGCTGTGTTCAAGGAATTAATGCATAAATTATTGGAGGTATATTTCGATGATTGGAAAATGTTTGGATTGGTAAAGAAACATGTGTCAAACATGCACATGATGCTTGACACCTGTAGGAAACACCAGATTTCTCTCAACTTGAAGAAATGCATATTCTGCGTGCCTTTTGAAATTTTGTTAGGACATATAGTTTGTTAGCAAGGATTGATGGTAGACCCAGCCAAGATCGTAGTTATCATCAACTTAGAAGTTCCTAATAATGAGAAAAAATTGTGCTCCATCCTAGTACACATTGGTTATTACAAATATTTTATCAAAGGGTATGGTTTGATCACTGCGCCTATGGAGTATCATTTTCTAGGATGAAGAATGTCAAAAGAGCTTTGCGCTGCTAAAGGAGAAAATGGTCACTATACCTATCTTGATATTCCCAGACTGGTTTAAGGTTTTTCATGAGCATGTGGATGGATATGGTATAGAACTTGGGGCTATTTTAGCATAGCCAGGAGAAGGAGACATTGATCACCCTGTTTCTTTTTCAAGTAGGAAGCTCTCCAGTGCAGAATTCAAATACTCAACTATAGAAAGGGAAGGATTGACCATGGTGTACACTCTGCAAAAATACAAGCAGTATCTGCTACGAGTGAATTCAAAAATTTTCACTGACCATTCTGCTTTAAAATACCTACTCATTAAGCCTGCGTTGGGGGGGAGATCTACATATGGTTGCTGCTCTTTAAGGAGTATGACTTTGAAATCATTATGAAGCCTGGAAGACTAAATGTTAGATCTAATCATTTGTCACAAATTGAAAATGGGGAAGAACAAACCAGTCTAGAGGAGGGTTTACCTGATGTGCAACTCTTTGATATCAAGGTGGTTGATGAGCACTTTGTTGATATTATTCAACTCTTGACCATGGGAACCACACCTGCGGAATATTCAGTCCAGCAAAAGAAGGATTCGGTTGCATGTGCAACTGATTTTACCTTGATTGCAGGTCAATTGTATAAACTGGGAGTAAATGAAGTGTTGAGAAGATATGTGTTGGAACATGAAAGACAAGATATCTTGGCTGAGGCTCATGGTAGAGTGGCAGGAGGCTATGAAAGCCACTACGCAGAAGGTGTTGCATGCTAGGTTATGGTGGCCCACGCTACACAGTGATGCACATGTGTACTGTCGAGCCTGTGATGCATGTCAGAGGACAGGGAAGCCCTCGCGCAGAGATGAATTGCACCCGCAACAACAAATGGTCTTGCAGACATTAGATAAATGGGTTATATATTTTGTGGGATCATTCAACCCTCCAGGGAAGAAGACTAGAGTGCGCTATATCATTACTACGACTAATTATGTAACCATATGGGTAGAGGCAAAGGCAGTTAAAGACTACACTGCATATACTGCTGCAAACTTCATTTTTGCATACATTTTGACCAGATTTGGAAGGCCAAAGATTTTTATGAGTGATAGAGGTACACACTTCGTTAATTAAAAAATTGAAGCTTTGACAGAGGAATTTCAGATCCATCACCAAAAGAGTACCCCTTATCACCCACAAGGAAATGGTCGAGTAGAAGCCTTCAAAAAGATCTTGGAGAACATACACAAAAAGATTTGTAATGCCAATCGGGATGATTGGGATGTGCGCATCCCTTCTGTGTTATGAGCTTTAGGACAACATGCAAAAAGTTGACGGGAAAAACACCTTTCAGGATGGTCTATGGGCAGGAAGCCATCATGCCAATGGAATATATTTTCCCAAGCCTGCGCATCACACCTTTTACTAATATGGCCGAGCTTGACATTATGAAGGAATGGTTGGCACAACTTGTTTCCTTAGAAGAATATCAGTTCATTGCTAACTTCTATCAGCAAGTGCCTAAGGCACGCGAAAAATCCTGACATGTCAGGCACATCAGGTAGAAGGTGTTCAAAGAGGAAGACTTAGTCTTCTTTTACGATAGTCAATTTTCATGCCACCTAGGGAAGTTCATGAAGCATTGGTTGCGGCCATTATTGTGAAGGAGATAACTAATGGCATTGTGGTGCGCTTGGCCACACTAAGCGGTGAGAATCTCCCCGGGTATTTCAATGGAAGCCGTCTGAAGCCATATAGAGACAATCTAGTGCCGAGAAAATGACTATATGGCCATAGCATCATAATCAAAGGGTATGTGCGTAGGATAAAGGGAAGGCACAGAGAGGTGTGACAAAAGTGTAGGGGAGGAAACTAGCAATTGGAACAGTGAAACTGGGTAAAAAAAGTGTTTTTACCGTTGGATGGAGCGGGTTTTTCGCATTTAATGAGGCGATCTTGGAGGATTTTTTACCGTTTTATAAAAGGTAAGTGGAAATTAATGACAATATGATCATTTTTATCTTGGATGGCTTATAAAAGGATGGGCGCGAGTCGTAATTGGTTCCTTTCCTTTTTTGATATTTTGCACCATTTGATTATCCATGATCCCTGCTACATCATTGTCTGTAAGTCCTGTATGTTTGACCGAGAATCTTCGTCTAACATCAATAATCTAGAGTTTATCTTCCAACCAAGAATGACACCCACCAAACCTACGGAGGAGCACTCTACGCCCCTCACTGCATAGACAGAGATGGGATCAGATGATGTTCAAGAGGTGATCTCTGAGGTAGAAGAAGTCATGTCCACGTCGGCTAAGGAAAAAGGGAAAATGTAAAAGTGGGCTTCCTTGAAGCCACACACCTTCCCTCGGAATGTAACGTCCCCGTGTCAAGCCACTAAGGATCAGTCCCCCATTGGTGATCCATCAAAGTGACCAATGAGTGCCACAGAGAAGGCCATGTTTGTTGAACCCATCTCTTGGCGGCCACTATATGTCAAGTCACACAAGCCCTCTGTGCACACACCAAAGAACGTTGATACAGTCTAGGAATACCTGCAGATTCCATTGATCCCTAAGGACATTCCCCTTGCTGGTGATATGTTCAGCAAAATCCGGCAGATTAAATTTGATGACCATGACTTGGAAAATGAAGAAATGTTCCTTGAGCTCATGTAGGAGAATTATTTGGAATGGGTGTTCTATGAAGAGGTGTCGAAGGTTGATCGAATGCCTTGGGCGCGTGGATTGAACAACACCAGAATCCTAAATCTCCTAAGGATTCCACATTTTGGAAGGTACCCAATCACCAACATCTATGTGCGCCAGCTGCTAGACTTAGCCCATGAGGGCTACCTATGGATTCAAGGGAGAATTTTGATAGACGACACGCTGATCCATCAGATCACTCCCGTTCCCAAGAAGGGGCCTCATCCGATGAAGGGATTTGGAAAAAGTAATGATATTAAGGTGGAAAATGACGTAAAAACGAAATACAAGGTGGACAGGGACAAAAGGGGATTTCTGGTTCAGACCATCACTGAACTGGGAGTGCACCTAGGCACTCTAGTCCTTGGGTGCAAAGTAATAAGAAAATTTCGACCAAAGACGGTCCCGATGCACATCATTGATTTGACAAGGCAATGCGAGAAGGGGGGTGAGTTATAACTAGTCCCTGTTTCTTTGTGAATAATTTTTGGATAATGTGTGCGAGGTGTAGGAGCTGGGTAAGCAGTTTTGATACTCGTGGCTACCGTTATTAATTGCACTGGTAGCATGGGAGACTCCGGTAGATGTATTCCTCCCCGAGATAGAGTCAGGTGTATGCGAAGGGGAACGCTACGCTAATCTGTGGGATTCCCCTGATCCTCTGTGTGTGAAGGAAACTAAGATCTTTTGGGTACTTTTTGAAGGCACGCTGGCTGCCGCTATTGATTCCCAACCCAGACTCTCACTAGGCGTGTATGAAAAATACAAGAGTGTTTCTCAGTTCCAGGTAACTATGCATAATGTGTAGATCAAGGTGCACAAGGACTCTACATGATATACCTTGCCGTTTATGGTTACATAAGCATAAGTTGACCAAGTCTTGGCGACTTGGCCAAATGCATGGAAAGTCAGGCTTAGCTCCACCCAGTCCATTATGCCATCCACATCTAGTAAATAGAAAACTCCTAAGGACACAACCAAACTGTGCACTTAGACATGCATTGAGAAGACTAGAGGCAAATATAATGAGGCCGAAGTAGAAAAAGATAAATAACGTGATTTTGGAGGTGAGCATGATGTGGACCTCGGATGTTTAGATGGGCTAAACAAGGATGGTGCCGAATCTCGACGTGACACCAAGAGAGGCACAAAAAACTAGAAAGGACTGCACAAAAAGAGAAAGGACTACACAAAAAGAGAAAGGGGTCCAAGGCTGGACGAGGCGAATAGGTCACTTTGACGGAAGAGGACCTCGACAAAATCGTGGACGTAGTCGCTTCTGTGTCTGAGGAAAAATGGACAGCTATGGAGGAGCAGTACAAGGTTGTGGTGGAGGCCTTGCAATCGGGTCTACAAGTGTTACATTTGAATACGGACACTCTACAAGTGAGAGTGGATCAAGCGAGGCCGGTGCAAGAGATCTTTACAACTACCACGATTAGCACAACATCTGAGAGTAGAATCTGCCCCTTCTTGGGCACAGCCGTGACCCTGGAAAAACCCGAGCTGTGCGCACAGGTGCAAACCTTCCTTGAGGTTGGCATTGACCTAGCGAAGCTGCCCAGTGGAAAGATACATGCTCTCCACATATTTATTTCCATCGAGCTACAAAGCAGGGAGGAATGTGCACAACAGCAGCTAAGTGAAGCCGAGTAGATTTCAACCACAAAGACAACATAATCAATCCAAGCTCAAATAGTGTAGAAGACGGGCATAGCTCAGCGCGCGGAATTAGAAAATCTGATTGACAGATTGTGCGGCAAAATTCCAGAAGTGGTCATCTCGACGTCCGCCACACTGCAAGCGAAGATTGAAAGCCTGGTTGCCTCACTCAAGGCTTCCAGATCAAAGATCTAGACGGTGAATGTGGACTTTGAACAACAAATTGCTGCATTGCGGGCTAAGCTGCAACCTGAGACCCATCTAAAGGTGTGCACACAACGGGCCGCCCTAGTTAAAACTGCATTTCCAAGTATCTTCGCCAAGGTTGACAAGGGCTAAGAACTTCTGGAGACCGCCATGGGACCGTGGAACTCTTTGTAAATAGATATTCTTGTCAAAAATATTACCCAGGAATTGTGTGCTAAAGATCAGGAATTCGATGATCTGCAAGAGGCCTTGCCCACGTTCATTCCTGCCCAGCACATGACCTGCCTTCAGATAAGTCAAGCACTACGATATGAGGTCAAGGATCTCCACCGAAAGAAGCAGATTGTCACTAATCACATGAAGCTATGGGCAGACAAGGAATTGAATTTTTCTCGGGACTTAGATGATGTAGTAAGAAACCTCAATTAGACCTTGTAGAGTGTCACTATGGCCACAAAAGGGTCGACCTTGGAGATGCTAGTCGCGATTGTGCAGAGCACAATGGAATAGAGTGTGGGTGTCTTGGCGCCCTTTGCTGCTGCTATCGAGGATCTCTAGAACAAGATGAAGAATTGAGTACCACTGTGACTCAGGACTAGTCACAAGATTGTGTTGGGGGTTTTTTGGAGCGAGGTCCCCTATGTACGAGCATTAAAGACCATTTTGATATAATTTTGTAATATATTTTATACAAGTTTAGTCGTGCGCAACACAAGTTAAGGGGCTTTGGGGCAGGTCAAAGCCCCTCAGGAGTTGTAATGGATAAAAGGGTAGAAAAAAGGGCCACAAACCACGGTTTGCAGACCCTAGATTAGCGCAAGCTAAAAGTATAAATATGAGTCTAAATCGAGTCGAAGAAGTCAGTTTTTGGATAAGTTTAAACGATTGATAATAGATTTGGATACGTTGTGATATTTTGTGTGGATTTTTCTGGGTAAAAGGCTCCTGCTGGTTGTGTGCATGGAGACCTTAGTCCTGATTTGTGCGGACCCCCACTGGTTGTGTGCGCGAGTGAACTGAAGGGTTTTGTATGAAGGATCTAAACTATTATGAATAAAGATCTGTTGTTCCTAATATTTGAGTCTGAAATGCATCTACTGTTTATGTTATTATTTATTCTACATATTATTTTTTATTCGTGTATTGTCTGTGTTTAGATCACTTGTGCAACTTCTTATGGTTTTAGATGAATGGTTAGTGAATGGATATAATGCCATTAAGTGTTAATACCATCTGTTTAGGGCTATTACGTGGATTGGAGACTCTGTTTTAGCTTGCGTGCCAGATATTCTGCATCATTGACCTAAATCTGTCTATTAAGGGTTTCTTGGTTAGGGCTTCTATGCGAAGGTATGTTCATGGCTGTTTTGGTTCTAAGCGCACTCACATCATTTGAATCTCTCTTAGGGTGTGGAAACCTAGTTCCAGTACCCCCCCATACTGCTTCGGGTGAGACTTTGACTTGCGCAAGTAGGTCACTGCCGAAAGGGCTAGTAATAAGAGGGTTTTTTTGGTTAACCTCAACTCCGAACCTCGGTCAGGACCCCTCAAGCCAACATCACGTCATACATATTTTTCCGCATGAAAAACTTATTCACCAAAGACTTAGATTGGTACAAAGTCCCTAACTTGACCCAAATAGTCTTCATCGTGGCTTTTCGAGATACATTCAGCAATACCGAATCTGAGATACAAAATCGTATTGTGCTCTTTGCCATACGATCCAACTTCACTCAGTCTTCTTCTGACATTGTCATTGGTTTAGTACCCAGATATACCATGATCCATTGATCTTTATCTATCACCAGATCCTCCATATTCATCTTCCACGACTCAAAACTTTTACCATTAAATTTCTTGATCTCTATATTTCCACTGCTTACCATCTTCTTTCACCTCAAGAATCGATCCTACAGATCTCCCACTGAAGAGGGTCTACCAGAGGCTCGAGCAAAAAACCCCTCAATAGAAAAGGCGTCCCCATGAAGCCGAAACGTCTCTGATAATAGATGGATGTTTTAACCCTACACAAATATTGTCTGAAAATAAATTCTTAAAAAAAGAAAATAAAAAATGGAGAGATCATAAAATATAAAATATATATACACATATATTTTTCCCCTAGATTCCAAATCGGGACTACCAGCTTGATTTTTCATTATATTCCTTTTAGTGTTACAACACATATATATACATGCCGAAGCATTCATAAACATCAATCCATTAACCCTAGATTTGAACATAATCGTAGTCCCCTTGACTAGATCTACAAAATACCAGGGGCGGAAAACCATCATGCCCCAAAACCATGTGCAAACCCATGCACAAAACCATAAGCAGGTCTGCCCACCTAAAATAGGGTTCAAAAAAAATTTCTCGAGATGCTGCCTCGAACCCCATGTAGGGGGCTACACGTCCCCTACCAAACCCTCGATAGGGGGGCTGTCACCCCCCGTGTGACCCCCCTGCTATACTTAGCCCAACAAATAGGGAGGCCTTATCCCTCCCCTGCCACCTCCCGCACGTGCGACTATTCGTGGAAAGAATAACACATACCCAACAATATATATATATTTTTTTTTAATTATGTAAGTTAATATTAATTCTTAGTTAATTGATGTTACAATCATCTAATTTGTAAGTAAGAATAATCCGGACATCCTTCTCAATAGTTTGAATGAAATCTTACTTGGTAGGTGGAATTGCATTCTTGAAATCTGCCAGCCTTCCTTGTGCATCCATCTTCATTCTGATTATCATTCCCTATCACTCACTCACTTTTTCATTCATTGCAATAAGATTAGAGGATGTACAAGAACAAATCTAATTAGACTGCTTCACAGTGGAAATCTAAGCACAAAAGGTGTTTTCCTAGAGCTTATAATTGTAAGAGATTAATGCAAATGCTCATAAATATCATTCCAAAGCTTCTAATTATTTAAAAAACTAAGGAAAATCCGTAAATATACTATTTAGCATAATTACCAAGTTCCGCAGTGTCGACAAAAAAAAATCGAAAATATGCCCATTCCATTCGTTCGGAAAAAAAATCAGGTGATTAAACTGCGATGAAATTGGTAAAGAAGAAACTCAGTAATATAAAATTTAATATTTTAAATTTTAAAAATAGAAATTTCTATATTAAATTTTAAAAATTACAAATTTTCTCTAACTTAATAATTATTTATGTTAATAAAAAAATTAATATTAAAAATTAGAAAGCAAAAATTTCTATATTAAAAGGTATAGTAAAAGTAAAATTCATATTAGATAATTAAATTGTGGAAAAAAGTAATTTTCATATTAAAATATAGTACAAAATACTAAATTTATAGTTGTTAGAAACACTACATTCCTATAACAAAGAATAATAAATTCCTTTATAAATATTTGTAGGATATATAATCTTAATATTTTTCTATATTGAATTTTATACTTGTAAGATATATAATCTCAATTTTTTTTTATATTGAATTTTGTACTTTACATGTAGTATTTTTTTTCAAATTTGATAGTCATGCTTAGTACACTCCAAAGAAAATCAAAAACCATGAATTAAGGTTTGGACGTGCTTCTCTCTTCTCCTGATTGTTTTGGATTGAATAGAATGTTTAGTAGAATGTGCAGCAAATAGAGTGCATTTCCAAAGGGATGCAGGAGAGAGGCAAAATTTAGAATGAGAGATTTAATTTTTAATTTTTAATTATTAATTATATTAATAATTATATTAAAATTTATGATTTTATGTTTTTACACTTTTCCAAAATATACAATTTTATGGTTTATTTAATAGAATTATATAATATTAGATATATGTATAATATCTTTTACTGTTTTAATTAATAAATAATTAGTTTAACAAGATTCAAAGTAAAAATATATAAAAGTTCGTTGAATTTTTAAAAATAATTTAATTTTGTAAGATATATACTTTCAAATTTTTTAGGCATTGAATTTTAAGTATTTATCTTATAATTTAACTCATTCAATATTTAAAGTATAGAAATGATATGAGTATTATATAAACTAAGAGATCTAAAGTTTAATATTCAAAAATTAATAATCTTTTTTATGAAAAATATGACAAATAGTATAGTCATTATTTTCGGAATCGTAATAATCACATGCAATAGAACATTATCAAAAGATTATTACCAAAAGATTTTTTACAATTTATAGTATAGCCATCGATTACCAATTCCTAATTAAAAAAAAAAAAAAAAAAATATCTATATTTATTTGTTTTTAAATATTTAATATATATAGATTTTTGTCCCCCAAAGCTTCCTCACTGTAAAAAAAAATGATTAAATCCTCATATTTGTTGATTTTAAGATTTTAAAGGTGTATTGATTTTAGTTCATAGCCTCCACGGTAATCACTACAAGAATTTTATATCCTGGACGACGACGTTGTGGAAACTGGGAAAAAAAAAAAAACACAAACATTGATTATCTGTTGGATCATGATGATGATGGTGGAAGATGATATTAAATAGGATCATGTATAGAGTTTGGATGATTGAAGTGAAAAATAAAAATCAATTAAACTAAATTGATGTGAATAATTATTACATTAATTTATTTAAAAATTAAATTATAAATATATATAAATTAATTTTAAAAAAAAATTAAAATTAAAATTTATTTATAGAAATTTTGGGTTTAAGTTTGACTATTTCATATTAATTGTTTAAAAAAAATTTAAATATAATATTTTATTCAAAACATTAATATTGAGAGATTTTGTCTAGTGTAGAATGGAATAGATATAATGTCTTATTTTTGTTTCATTATGCAAACATTTTGACTAGGTCAAATTATATACTAATAAAATAAAATTAAAGTTAATATTAAAATAAAATTAAGGTCAAATTACTCTTTTTGTAACACCCAGATTAATTTCTTAAACTATTTTTAAATTACATATTTAACATTTTAAGTAAAAACAGGATTAACGAGCAAGTTAATCTATTAATGAACATGTTTTTTTTTTTTTTTTGTAAATTATAAAGATATATAGATTAATTCAAAAAATTATTTATAGAATATTTTGGTTTAAGTTTGACTATTTCATGTTAATTGTTTAACAAAAATTTAAATATAATATTTTATTCAAAATATTAATATTGAGAGATTTTGTCAGTGTAGAATGGAAGAGATGTTGTAATGTCTTATCTTTGTTTTATTATGTAAACATTTTGACTAGGTCAAATTATATACTAATAAAAATAAATAAATTAAAGTTAATATTAAAATAAAATTAAGGTCAATTTACTCTTTTTGTAACACCCAGATTAATTTCTTAAACTATTTTTAAATTACATATTAAACATTTTAAGTAAAAACATGATTAACATTAATCCAGTAGAACCTGTGATGAGTGCCATAAGAGCCCACCTCATCACCGTTTAACCAAGGCCCCACATACAGTAATGAACATGATTTATTTTCTTTTGAATAAAGAATTATTATGGTGTGGTTTCCATAAACTGATGGTAAAAGTTTCCAAGATTCCAGAGTAGTTAGACAAAATTTCTAAGATTCCAGAGTAGTTAGACAAAAGCAGTTATAGACAGTTACCTTTTCCTCTGAGGATAAAAGAGAAATCCCAAAGAGGAAATGGAGTTTTGTGTCACTAAGAAGTGAAAGCCACATAGCTATAAGGTGAGAGTGATCCAAAGTTGGTTGGAGCCAGTGAAACTCTACAACCTGATGCTGGAGAAAAGACTAGACAGAATTCTTGAGGTATACTCTAGTAACACTACTAATCAATCCTACTCTAGTGAGGAGCACAGAGGGAACTGAAGTCAGTCTTGAGGTATACTCTAGTAACACTACTAATCGATCCTACTCTAGTGACGAGCATGGGGGGAACTGAGGACGTAATTTCCTCTCCTCTCTCATGGTTGGGAGGCTACCATCAGCTTTTCTTAACTGAGGTAAGTATTATAACTCAGAACAAAGAGAAAATATGAGGTTTAACGTGATTTTATTAAAATATTGTTTATCTCTATAAACTATAATATTGATTGCAGTAGATTGGAAATTGTATTTTTTCTTCTACATAGCTGCCAAAAGGATTGAATATGGCAGATAGATGTCTTTAAATTAATTATTGTATTATTGTACTTTTCATAGAATGCCTTAAGTTGATTATAAAATGAGAGAAAAATAATTACATGTGTAGAGAAATTCTATGAAGGTATGGAAAGAATTTATGAAAGAAATAAAATTGCAGGTTTGAATCTGTAGGAAACTATGAATTCACTAGAAGATTTAAGGCTGAAGAATGGAAGGGACAATTAGTCCATTCGGGGAGAGAAACCCCAAATTATACTGTCTGTCTTAATAGCTATGGTCAAATACATACACGGACTATGGGTTGAAGAATTAAAACCCATTTTGAATGATGGTCCGGGCTTCTGTAGTACCAATATTTGAAGGAATAATATTCTTAAAAGAGGGACCAAACTTTATAACAGTCAGTATTGTGTTGTGTATAAAAGAAAACATAAATAAACAAATAAGGAGCTTATATAATATTTTATGGGACTCGATTAACAGTATATACAACAGATACCATACCAATAAAATGGTAGACATATAAACACAGAAAAACCTACAGAAATAAGTAACCATATGTGCAACGTCACACACACACACACACACACACACACACACACACACACATATAAAATAATCTATAACATTGAAAAGGGAGCAAGCCTGAGTGCAAGAGTACTGCTTGTGTGAACGTAATAAGCCTAGATGAGTAAACTGGAAAATATTATAACAAAATAACAGAAAGACCAATCCATGTATGAGCTAGTTAAACATTGAAATTTAACCCTACATGAATACAATTGAAATTGAAAGGAATAATTCTGAATGGAATGTCGAATAACAATAATAAGCGAGCGAATGCATGTATTTTCTTAGTAAATAAAATTATTTGATAGAAACCCAAAATCTGGAAAACAATCATTATAAAAAAATATTCATTTACTTTACAAAATTGTCTAGTTCTAAGATAAACAGAAGGAAACCCTGAAGTAACATTGCTATTAGATAAAAAATATAGAGACTCACAACCTCAATCATACATTATCAAAGAAAAGACTTAACCTCACTGCAAGATATATATATATATATATTGTTACGACTGACACAATGCCCAACAAGGGCCGAAAATTATCATTCATGGTGGAAGAGCCTTAGTGGATTCATGAAAGCACTTAGGAAAAAATTACATTTTAAACCCTCAAGAAGAGACAATAGTCTTATCTAGAACTAGAAAATGAAACATCGAAGACCCCTCGGTAATTTCCAGAAGTACCTGGAAGAGAAAAATGTTTGAATAGTAATTAACCATGGTTAGGTTTCCAAACAATAATAATCCTCAATAAAGTAATTTAGGGTTTTGTAGTTACCTGCAAAGACAAGCACAAAAGGTTAGAAGACCCAGGGATTCTAGATTAAAGAATAAACCAAACATTTAACTGTAAGTTGGGAAGAAGAATAGAATTTATACCTCACAGATGCAACTGGATGCAATTAAAAATACCTGAGCTAGAAAATTCATCATATAATCTGTGGAAAGAAGTATATGGGCTAAAACAAAACGATGAAAATCAAGAACTAGAGAGGTGAGGGTGAAACCCTAGTTCACCTTTACCTTTCTTGGCCACGCCATTGATGGAAACTGATCTCCCCAGCAAAAAATATGAAAAACCCCATGGTGACTTGACGCAATGAACCAAAAATTGCAAACCCTATGCCAAAGTTGCAAGACTACGGAAGAGATGCACAATATAGTGTTAACCCAACAATAATAATTTTGCAGCAGGAAGAGAACAATATTTAAACAATAAGACTACAATAGAAACACAAATATGCATGTTAGCCCATCAAAATATTTCGCAGTAGAGAGGAAATAAGTTTTAAAAAGCAAGAATCCTTACCTGTCTTTGGCCGAGAAGAGGGATGGAGAAATCGCCTGTATGCATAGTTGCAGAGCTCGAGCTGCTATCGCAATGGTGCACAAATGATTGAATGGTTAGGTTTTTCAGGGTAAGGGCTCTACCCTAACTTCCCAATAATTATTCACAACCATAGATAAAATGATGTTTTAGATGGTGTAGGTCATCCCAAGTGTCATACAAGATTTTAAGGACAACATCAATCAACGCCACAGAGATATGCAGAGTAAGATACCAAGTACTATGTTTTAAATGATATGCCATTCATTCCAATACGGAGATAATCAACACAGAAACTGAAATAAAAAATAAATTCCACCATACCAAAGGTTTGATAACTTGTATATAAGTCAGATTACTAACATGCTTTTAATAATCAAGGCACGGATATGACATGCCTTAATAATGTTGTAAACTATGATATAATATTAAACAATTTAGTTAAATATTACTGTTATGATAGCAATGTCTTTACAATGGAATTATAGGTATAAAAAATTTATCTTAGTCATGTTAGATATTACAGGTAGTATTAGAGTAGCGTTCACATGTTGGGTTCATATGGGCCACATAAATAACATTGGGTGTCTATAAATTTTTGCACAGAAAAATAGGAAGAAGGGGATTGACGGATATAATGATGAAGGGGTTCGTATACGAGGATACCAAAGCTATAGGGTAATCTCAACCCCAACGTAACCCAGAGATGAACCTAGAAATGTGGGTGCAACTGAGCGTGGATCAACATCTTCAAACCAACATATTACTTGAAGAATGAAAAACCAGTAGACTTTTGGATACAGTTCAGTAGTTGCATGAAGAAATGATTCGAGTAAGAAGTGATAATGAGAGAATAATGCAAGAGCAGGAAAGAATTCTTAAAATCCTCTCAGATAGGCAGAATCAAGGGATAACTCAACCAATCCCAGAAAGGGATACCCGAGAAGAAAGTGAACAGTGACGCCAGGCTAATGATAATCCGGTGAAGTAATAAAAATAGAACTTATAATGAAGCAGAGTCAGGAAATGTTTTGGATCAACAGGTAATGAAAAAATAGAAAGCATAGTTGCAAGGTGAATTTCGGAAAATTAAATCTCCTACATTCGATGGAGAGGTTGAAGAGGTAGCAAAGGCATTTATAATTAACATGAACAAATATTTTCAAGTTTATGAATATAGCAGCAAACTCAAAGCTCATTTGGCTATTCACGTACTGCGAGAAAAACCACATTATGGTGGAAGGAAGTTAAAAATGTGCAAGGAATTGAGGACCAAAATGTGACTTGGGATGAGTTCCAGTAGTGTTTCAAAGATAAATACCTAAGAATTCTTTTATGATGAAAAATCTCAAGAATTTCATGATTTGAGGTTGGGAAAACTGTCTATGGACGAGTTCATAACTAAAATTATCTCCTTTTTGAGGTATGTATCGTACCTAAGAGATGAAAAGGGGAAAGTGCAACGATTATTGATTAGCTTACCTACTCACATGAAGGAAAGGATCGAACTTGTGAATCCAAAGACTATGGACGAGGTGATTCTAAAAGTACGAATGTGCTATCAGTAGTCCAAGGTAAAAGGAGAAGCTGGTAGGAATTGGTCGCCAAAGAAAGGGCAGAAAAAAACTTCAAATTTTAAAGGTAGCAGATTTGGCAATTATAAAAATTCTATAAGAAACTCAGCAAATAGATAATATGGAAGAAACCAGTAAAATCCTAAATGGCCAATAGAGGAACGACCCACTGAAGCATCTAGTAGACCATATCATGGGCAGATCCAGAAACCGTGACTTCAGTGCTGAGGATGTGGTGAGGCACATTATTATAAGAATTTTCCTCGGCGTGGGAGAAGCGAAACAACAACAAATCTGCAAGAGGCCTCTACGGTGGGGGATGTTGCATGAAACATACCAAGAATTAATGTGGCACTGGAGGATCAGAAAGCATATTATTAACCGACCATGATAGAACTTGAAGGTAGGTTATATTCCCAAACTGTTTCTATTTTGGTTGATCCTGGTGTCCGATTAAGCTATGTAAATCCCCATATAATTGAAAAGTGTGACTTTCAGAGCCATAAATTTAAGTGTCACTGTCTAGTAAGATTGGTCACCGGAGTAAAGAGAAATGTTAACACTAAAGTCTCAAATTTTCCTTTATAAATTGGAAATCAGAATATAAAGTTTGAACTAAATATTCTACCCTTGGGTTCCTACGATATACTATTGGGAATGGATTGGTTGGAAGTGAATTTTTCTCTGGTAGACTATAAAGAGAAAATCATTTATTTCAAGGCTGAAGATGGAACTCGCCAGGAGTTGCGAGGAATTAAGAAACCACTTCGATTGCACCCCATCACAACATCTCAGCTGGGAAAATTCGTTAGAAAAGGATGTCAAATTTATGTTATTCAAGTAGGATTCACCAATTCTAAAAATAAGACCCCCATGCAGGAAAATATACCAGTGGTACAAGAGTTTATGGATGTGTTTCCGGAAAATATACCAGTACTACATCCAAAGAGGGATATCAATTTCACCATCGAATTAATGCCCGGGACAACACCGGTGTCACAAGAACCATATCAAATGAGTGTACCTAAATTGACAGAACTAAAAATGCAACTACAAGAATTACTGGGCAAGGGATATATTTTTCCTAGTGTGTCTCCCTGGGGGCCACCAGTGTTGTTCGTGAAAAATAAGGATGGAACGATGTGAATTTGTATGGATTACAAACAGCTTAACAAATTGACCGTTAAGAACAAGTACCCACTGCCATGAATAGATGATCTTTTCGATCAAGTAAAAGGGGTGACTTCATTTTCGAAAATAGATTTAAGAACTAGATATCACCAAATACGGATAAAGGATGAGGAAATATATAAAACAACCTTTCGTACCCAATATGGGAACTATGAGTTTGAGGTTTTACCATTTGGATTAACCAACACACCAACAACTTTCATGAATTTAATGCATGACATATTTGATCTGTTTTTGGATAAGTTTGTTATGATCTTCATTGATGATATATTAATTTACTCAAAGACCATGGAGAATCATAAGGAACATTTACAACTGGTATTAAAAATGTTGAGGGAACATCAAATTTATGCCAAATTCAATAAGTGTGATTTTTATAATGAGCAGATTCAATATTTAGGCCATGTTATTTCTGCTGAAGGCATAACAGTAGATCCTGAAAAAATAAAGACTATTATGGAATGGAGGGCACCCAAAAACGTAGCAGACATACATTATTTTATGGGATTGGTTGGTTATTACTGACGTTTTATTGAGGGATTCTCTAAAATTGTTTTTCCTATTACCTCCCTATAGTGAAAAGGACGAGTGTTTAAATGGATTAGCAAATATCAGACTAGCTTTGAACATTTTAAAAAACTGTTGACTACTACTCCCGTATTGAAGGTAGCTTACCTAAAAAAGGATTTTGAGGTTTGCATCGATGCGTGCAATGAAGGATTGGGAGCAGTTTTTTCACATGAAGAAAAATTTATTGCATATGAATCTAAGAAGTTGAAATATCATGAACAACGATATTCTGCTTATGATCTAGAGCTGACCGCAGTAGTGTACGCACTCAAGGTATGGAGGAACTAATTTTTGGGAAAAAGGTTTGTGTTGAAAATAGATCATAGTAGTTTGAATAGTTATTTTAAACAAGCTGATATGAATTCCCATCAAGCAAGGTGGAATGCATCCCTGAGTGAATTTTATTTCAAGATTCAACATGTTAAAGGTAAGGAAAACCGGGTTGTCGATGCCTTAAGTAGGAAATTAAATTATATGTATGAACTCTACTTTAACCATGTGGAATTTAAGTTCGAGGAGAAGGTGAAGGAGGTAGTGGAACAAGATCCTGAATATCAATTTTTATGGCAGCAAACATATGAAGAAAAAAATCAAAGACAATTATCAAATTATAAGATCAATAATGATAAGCTCTTTAATTTTCGAGGAAAGATATACATCCAAAATCAAATGAGAGTAAAAGAGTTGATCTTGGATGAGTATCACCGAAGCTCTTATTCTAGACACCCTAGTTACCTGAAAATGCTAACAGCAATTAGGAAAGCTTATTTTTGGCCTAGAATGCGTAAAAATATTTCTGAATACTTGACTAAATGTCTGGAATGTCAACAAGTCAAGGTGGAACATCAAAACCCAAAAAGGTTTTTGCAGGCTATACCTGTACCATAATGGAAATGGGAGGTCATATTGTTGGATTTTATTACAGGCTTACCAAGATCGAAGAAAAACAATGACTCTATAATGGTGGTCGTTGATCGGCTGAGAAAATTAGCTCACTTTATTCCAGTAAATTCCAATTAAAAAAATGTGCAAATTGCTGACACTTTCATGAGGGAAGTGTTTAGATTGCATGGAATCCCGAAAATAGTCATCTCAGATGGAGATGTAAAGTTCACCTCGTACTTTTGGAAGGCACTATTCACCGGTCTAGGCACACAAATCCAATTTAGCACAACATACCATCCATAGACATATGGACATACTAAGTGGGTGAATCAAATCTTAGAAGACATGCTACACATGTATGTGATGAAGCAACCCACGAAGTGGGAAGATTATTTGCATTTAGTATAATTTGCCTACAATAATGGATATCAATAATCCCTTAAGATGAGTCCCTTTGAGGCATTATATGGAAGGAAATGTTGAACACCCATTAATTGGAGACGTCCAAAAGCCAAACTAATGCTTTGATCAGAAATTTTGGCTAAAATGGAGCAAGAGGTAAAGAAGATCCAAAAAACTAAAAGCTGCCAAGGACAGGCAGAAGGTATATGCAGATCGAAAGAGGACATATCGAGAATTCGAAGTAGGTGATCATGTGTATGTGAGAATTAGACCCAAGAAAAGCACCTTAAGGTGGACTACCTGCGCCAAGTTGGCTCCCAGGTTCTCTGGACCTTTCCAAATATTGGAAAGAGTGGGACTGGTAGCCTATCGATTATCCTTATCGGGTCACATACAGGTGCACAATCTGTTTCATGTATCAATATTGAAACGATATGTGCATGATCCAAAGTATGTAATACATTAGAAAAACATCTAGGTAGGTGTTGTACATATTCCCTCCTCCATTTACATTTTAGCCACCGGTTCCTTTTTAAATCTGATTCCAGTGTCTTCTGTGGTCAAAAACCTCCATGTCGTGGTCATCGCCACCTTTTCCGCTCCTAAAACACACTGTCCAAATGATAAAAATCCACAATTTAAATATATCGGCCCGAAGCCCCCAAGTCATAAGCCCCTCTCCTTGTTGCTGTCATGCGACCCGAGCCCAAGAACCACAGGCCAGAAGAAAGGGGGGCTTATCATTTGTGTTTCGGGCGCGATATCCACTGTCCGATCTAATTAAATCAACGAGGCAGTGAAATTTTCATATGGAGGGCCCCGCGCGCCGGAAACTGGTGGTATTTCCCCGCACCACCCTCATCGAAGCGGTGATATTTACCATAGGAGCAGCGATGCCATAAATCATATGCCGCGTGTCTTCGGTACGGGCGGGAAACCGCTTTTCTCCCGCGCGTTAAAGATTGTACGAAGGCTGGGCAGCGGAATTCATGTGAACCGCTGGATCTCCCGATCTCCATCCAACGGCGAAGGTGTACCAGAGTTGCCCGCTTGTTAACGCATGTTTGCTGTGATCTGTGGCCCACCATCGTGCCATCCCCGCCCACTTTTAGCCGTTGATCAGTGTTTACCATCCTACGGTCTAGATTCCAGTCTCTCCCTTTCGTTGACTCCGCTGCCACATCAATCCTCCACCTGTTCTCCCGTGCACCCATGTGTCATGCCCCCCTGTATCCGTGACGTCACCCCATTATATGTATATATATATATGTGTGTGTGTGTGTGCGTGTTTTCGTTTATATCCCCTCATTTTATTTATTCCCCCACGACCAAACTGTTTTACACGCTGCGCCTGTTTACTCCATACCTCCATTGCTTTTCTTCTGCCACCCTGCGTGTTCCCGTTCCCTGTTCGTGTCCGCAGCGTCGTCTTCATCTCCACCTCCATCATCCCCGCCTCCATCTGTGTCGGTTTTTCTAATATTCTGTGGGTTTTGCAGGTTTCAATATAACAGGAGGACGTTTTACTTCGCTGCCGCTGTTACAAAGGTTTAAAGCCCATAAAAGGACGCATTTTGCTGGCAAAATTTAATGAAGAAGCTGAGGGTAGGTGCATGAAATGACCACCATTAAAGAAGACAAAGAAATGCATTCACAGAACCCTGCAGAGAAATTCGCCCTGCAATAAAGATCCAGGATTCGAACCCAAAATCGAGGGCCGAAAGTACAGTACAGGAATGCAGATTATCTCAAGTCTTTTACGGCAGCAGATTTTTCCTCAGCTACAGGCAGCACATTGTATACATTTTATTATCTGTGTCTTGTATATAAGGATATTTTCATCTCCCAGCATTTATTTCTATAAACAGATTGTTTAGTAGAGTCATTTATAGTTAGTCATTCATAGAATGGGCGCGAATGATTTCCGCCATTTTATTCAAATTTAGTCATTAATTATGCTTCATCTACCTCCTCCTCTAGAATTCTCCAGGTTCCCTATAAAAGCTCAAAAAGAAGACATTGTAAAGTGTTCCGGATTTCTATCAGCAAACTGTGCAACGAAAAGGCTTTTGTATACATTTTGTGATATTTCTGTATGAAGCTTCAAAGCCCGTAGGGTCTCAGTGAGGAGGGGTTATAACTGTAATGAGGATTCTGGTCTTTGGTATCTCACAGTATGTAATTTCTCTCATGTGTTAATACAATATCTTCTTTCATGCTATTTATCTTCTTGTATCATGTTCTAGAATGTGAGTGGATCACTAGTTCGCAGTAAGGATTCATCTTTGTTGGTGCCCTTTCTGGAATTAGTCAAGCGCTTTAAATAGGCCTAGTTATGATATACTGTTCCATGATCATCTCTTCCATATTTTCTGCTATATTAGTTGCATGAGGAGGGTGCTTTTAAAACGCCATTGTCATATAAGGATTCGTAAATTGGTGCGCCCTTATATGGTTCTGTTGTGTATCTGGGTATCAGCCCCATGCCAGCTAATATCTTCTTATGTTTCCTCACTGCACTCACTTCCTGATATTTGATTTCTGTGATATATTATTTGAACTGGCCCTCTTTATAGTAAGCGGTCTCTAACTGTCTGATGCCTTTGTGCTGAAGTTTTGCATAATGTTCCTGCATTATTCTTATCCTTGTATTAGCTTCTGAGAGAGATTGGTCCCATTCAAATTTAATTTCCTTGTGTAAACAAGAGATAGTGAGTGAGTTCTTGGACTGACAACCCAAACTATAAAGAACTCCTTGCTATATTAAGATGTCCTAGGCACTGGTCTATGGCAACTCTAGGCTGTCTCTAGGAGGGTGACAAAATCATCTACAACATCTTTCTGGCGCCGTTGCTGGGGAACGAATTCAAGAATATCAGTTTCCCTAGGTCTCGACAAATTTTTTTCACTCTCTAACCAGGTGAGCACAGAGAGTTGAAGAGTTGCATATCTCTCACCTTGGCGACTCCAATGGTCTTTATTTGATAAATCTTATTGGTAGTCTTGGCTCCTCGTAGGCCGCATTTGAGGTCAGATACAACTCAATTGAAAACACCTTACGTGTCTGACCCAGAGAAGATCATTCATAAAAGAGTTTGGAAGGAGAGGAAGTCAGCCTGTGCTGAAAACCCTGAATATTCTGTTGAAGATTATCCGCCCTCTTTTTCTCGAGAAGTTAGAACAGAAAATCCTGAGTTTTACTCAGAAACCCCATGTAGAGGAAGTGCCTGGATTGAAGAAGATTCTTATTTTGCTTCCGAGGATGAATAAATTAAAGAGGTCACAGAAGTAGCTGCTGTTAACTGTGATTTATTCCCATCTACACCTCAGGCTTATGTGCCATATATTCCCATTGTTATTCATACTCCACTTCCTCCTACTCCTCTCCCTTCATCTGTGTCTCAAATTGTTGTACAACCCCCACCTCTCCCAATGGCTAATGTTCCTGCTTTTCTATTGAACAAATATGCTCCTCTGGCCTTGCCCCAAGTGCTAAATGATATGCCACAGGATTATTTGAAGATTCTGCCGAGATTTAATGGTGAAAATGAGGTCGATGCCTAGAAGCACCTCGAGACCTTCTTATCTTTTGCAGAAAACTTAAATGTTGAACATCTGGATGTGGTCTTGAGACTATTTGTGCAATCTTTGGAGGGGGAAGCCAGGAAATGGTTCAAGACATTGGAAAACCATTCAATAACCACCTGGGATGTTATGGAAAACGTTTTTCTCAGGAAGTGGGGAGAAAAGAAAGACCATGGTCAGTGTCTCACTGAGTTTAACACTATGAAGAAGAAAAAGAATGAAGGAGTATCAGAGTTTATTAAAAGATTCAACAAGTTATATCTGAGCCTGCCTCCTGAGCTGAAGCCCCATGAAGCTGCTTCCAAGATAATTTTTATAGCAGCCTTTGATTTTGATTTTGGTTTTGCATTAAGAGAAAGGAAACCTGCCACTTTAGATGATGCACAATCAGATGCTCTGGAATTAGAAGCAAACTTTGCCTCCACTGGGAAATTAAAAGGAAAGGTTGAGCAAGATACTAGGAGGAGAGGCAAAGAAGAGGTTTCCACCTCTAATCAGGAAAAAGATTCAGACAAGATGGATGAAATAAGTAAGATGATAAAGAAGATGGTCAAGCTTGAACTAGAAGCTAAAAATGCAGCTCCCAAGAATTACTACAATGCTCCAAACCGAGGATACAATCCTCAGTATAGAAGACCCCCATTGCAGATATTGCCGAGAGAAGCAAAAGAACAACAAGAACAAATACCTCATCCTTTGTACCTGGAAGGACCGGTAGATGAATCCACTGGAGATGCAGCTTATGGATTAGAAAACACAAATTTGGCTTTTTCAAATAATGATGATATGGATTGCCCGGTGCAAGAAGAAGATGAAGAAGCAGAGATTGATCATTATTGTAAGCAATTTGCTGATTTCATGCAAGCACAGTTCAATGTAAAATATGATCTCAGATCTTCAAGGAAGAGGACGAGAACCCAGGATCAAGAAGAAGAGCCACCTCAGAAAGAAGCATCTGCTCCAAAGGAATCAGCAGCAAAGAAGAACATAGAGAAAGGTAAGAATCCTCTAAACACTTCCTCGCAGTCAAGTGATCAGTTTCCTTCTTCTTCAAAAATAGTCAGTCCTCCTAATGCTGAGCCAGTGTCAAAAGAAATTAAGTCTTCAACTGAAAATAAGGAGTCCAAAGAAGTAGTGATAGAAAAGCCCCCATCTGCTTTTAATTTGCAAAAAGAACTTGAGAAGATTAAGATTCCTGTCCCCCTGACTGAATTATTAAAACAACCTGCATATCAGTCTCAAGTTACCTCTTTTATACTCCCTCCTGAAGTACCAATTGCACCTGATAGTTTAAATCTTCAAGAAGAAAGATCCATGGTAGTCTTTGGCCCACATTTCGAGGAGATAGACCCTTCTACTCCTCCCTTTTATGTGTCTCTAGTCATTCATGACCTGCTGTTACATAATTGCATACTAGATTCTGGGGCTTCCCATAATCTAATGCCTCTGTCTGTCATGGAACAACTAGGGCTGCAAATTACAAGACCATATAAAGATTTATATTCATTTGATTCTAAGAGGGTTAAATGCTTGGGAATGATTAAAGATGTAGTAGTCAATTTGGCCCAAATCCCAGCAAAGAGTGTGGTCATGGACATTGTGGTTGCTGATATCCCAGCCCACTTTGGCATGCTGCTGTCAAGGTCCTGGGGTACCAAGATTGGGGGATCAATAAAATTGGATTTAACATATGCTACCGTCCCAGTCTTTGGAGGTCAAGAAAGGAGGCTATACAGAGAGACTAGATTTGTTAAGATGGTAACTAAGGCTGACTGCTCAGATAATTCTCCAGTTTATAACAAAGAGGGAGACTTTTCATGTTTAATGTTAGAAGAAAATCAAAATTATGCACATGAACCCCTTTTTGGTCAAATCCAAGCTGAGCAGCCTAAAGAAGATCATGAATCAGAAATTTGGACTTTGCATTTTGACGGGGCAAATTCAAGGGAAGGCAATGGAGCTGGGGTATTGTTGATTTCCCCTACAGGAAAATGGGTGCCACTATATTTTAAATTGGAATATGAGGCTACAAACAATGTAGCTGAATATGAGGCACTATTATTGGGACTGCAGACAGCCAAGAATATGGGCATCCAATGTTTAAAAGTCTTGGGAGACTCTGAGCTGGTGGTAAGGCAGATCAAAAACGAATGTCAAACTAAACATCCACGGCTCAGAGCATACAAAAACGAAGTATGGGACATGATAGAAAATTTCTTCTCAGCATTTAACATACAGTTCATGCCCCGGGAGCAAAATAGAATAGCAGATTCTCTTGCTGTAGCTGCTAGTACCTTCTGTCCTCCTCAGAATCCACTTTTAAGATATGAAGTGGAGGTACGGTACAGACCATCCATTCCAGATAATATAAAGCATTGGCAGGTATTTGAAGATGATGAACAGATGAAGAGATTCATGGAGACAGTGGGAGAGTTCTCCAATATGGAGATTGATGATAATGGAGAAGAATGTTGATAATTACCTGAAGCAGAAGCGCAGAGGAAATTGAGCAGCAAAATGAAATATTGAATTGTCTGCGTGTTCTCGACATGCCCGAGGACGGACATGCCGTCCCCAGATGGAGCCGATGTTGTACATATTCCCTCCTCCATTTACATTTTAGCCACCGGTTCCTTTTTAAATCTGATTCCAGTGTCTTCTGTGGTCAAAAACCTCCATGTCGTGGTCATCGCCACCTTTTCCGCTCCTAAAACACACTGTCCAAATGATAAAAATCCACAATTTAAATATATCGGCCCGAAGCCCCCAAGTCATAAGCCCCTCTCCTTGTTGCTGTCATGCGACCCGAGCCCAAGAACCACAGGCCAGAAGAAAGGGGGGCTTATCATTTGTGTTTCGGGCGCGATATCCACTGTCCGATCTAATTAAATCAACGAGGCAGTGAAATTTTCATATGGAGGGCCCCGCGCGCCGGAAACTGGTGGTATTTCCCCGCACCACCCTCATCGAAGCGGTGATATTTACCATAGGAGCAGCGATGCCATAAATCATATGCCGCGTGTCTTCGGTACGGGCGGGAAACCGCTTTTCTCCCGCGCGTTAAAGATTGTACGAAGGCTGGGCAGCGGAATTCATGTGAACCGCTGGATCTCCCGATCTCCATCCAACGGCGAAGGTGTACCAGAGTTGCCCGCTTGTTAACGCATGTTTGCTGTGATCTGTGGCCCACCATCGTGCCATCCCCGCCCACTTTTAGCCGTTGATCAGTGTTTACCATCCTACGGTCTAGATTCCAGTCTCTCCCTTTCGTTGACTCCGCTGCCACATCAATCCTCCACCTGTTCTCCCGTGCACCCATGTGTCATGCCCCCCTGTATCCGTGACGTCACCCCATTATATGTATATATATATATGTGTGTGTGTGTGTGCGTGTTTTCGTTTATATCCCCTCATTTTATTTATTCCCCCACGACCAAACTGTTTTACACGCTGCGCCTGTTTACTCCATACCTCCATTGCTTTTCTTCTGCCACCCTGCGTGTTCCCGTTCCCTGTTCGTGTCCGCAGCGTCGTCTTCATCTCCACCTCCATCATCCCCGCCTCCATCTGTGTCGGTTTTTCTAATATTCTGTGGGTTTTGCAGGTTTCAATATAACAGGAGGACGTTTTACTTCGCTGCCGCTGTTACAAAGGTTTAAAGCCCATAAAAGGACGCATTTTGCTGGCAAAATTTAATGAAGAAGCTGAGGGTAGGTGCATGAAATGACCACCATTAAAGAAGACAAAGAAATGCATTCACAGAACCCTGCAGAGAAATTCGCCCTGCAATAAAGATCCAGGATTCGAACCCAAAATCGAGGGCCGAAAGTACAGTACAGGAATGCAGATTATCTCAAGTCTTTTACGGCAGCAGATTTTTCCTCAGCTACAGGCAGCACATTGTATACATTTTATTATCTGTGTCTTGTATATAAGGATATTTTCATCTCCCAGCATTTATTTCTATAAACAGATTGTTTAGTAGAGTCATTTATAGTTAGTCATTCATAGAATGGGCGCGAATGATTTCCGCCATTTTATTCAAATTTAGTCATTAATTATGCTTCATCTACCTCCTCCTCTAGAATTCTCCAGGTTCCCTATAAAAGCTCAAAAAGAAGACATTGTAAAGGGTTCCGGATTTCTATCAGCAAACTGTGCAGCGAAAAGGCTTTTGTATACATTTTGTGATATTTCTGTATGAAGCTTCAGAGCCCGTAGGGTCTCAGTGAGGAGGGGTTATAACTGTAATGAGGATTCTGGTCTTTGGTATCTCACAGTATGTAATTTCTCTCATGTGTTAATACAATATCTCTTTTCATGCTATTTATCTTCTTGTATCATGCTCTAGAATGTGAGTGGCTCACTAGTTTGCAGTAAGGATTCATCCTCGTTGGTGCCCTTCCTGGAATTAGTTAAGCGCTTTAAATAGGCCTAGTCATGGTATACTGTTCCATGCTCACCTCTTCCATACTTTCTGCTATATTAGTTGCATGAGGAGGGTGCTTTTAAAACGCCATTGTCATATAAGAATTCGTAAATTGGTGCGCCCTTATATGGTTCTGTTGTGTATCTGGGTATCAGCCCCATGCCAGCTAATATCTTCTTATGTTTCCTCACTGCACTGACTTCCTGATATTTGATTTCTATGATATATTATTTGAACTGGCCCTCTTTATAGTAAGCGGTCTCTTAACTGTCTGATGCCTTTGTGCTGAAGTTTTGCATAATGTTCCTGCATTATTCTTATCCTTGTATCAGCTTCTGAGAGAGATTGGTCCCATTCAAATCTAATTTCCTTTTGTAAACAAGAGATAGTGAGTGAGTTCTTGGACTGACAACCCAAACTATAAAGAAATCCTTGCTATATTAAGATGTCCTAGGCATTGGTCTATGGCAACTCTAGGCTGTCTCTAGGAGGGTGACAAAATCATCCACAACAGTAGGAATAAATTGGTTTCTAGGAGCTCTAAAAGGAGATAAATATCATATTAATTGATTAAAACTTTTTTGGTTTCAGCTCGAACCAGATAATGAATTTCTGGTAGAGCCTCGACGTATTCTTAAGCAAAGAGAAATAACGCTCTGGAGGCGAGCCATCACCCAAGTTAAAGTGCAATGGAAGCACTTTGGCCTAGAGGAGGCTACTTGGGAATATGAATAATTTATACGAGAGGATTACCAAGAACTATTTACTGGCATGGGGTAGAACATTGAGGATGATGTTTACCTCAATTGGGGGAAGATGTAACACCCAGATTAATTTCTTAAACTATTTTAAAATTATAGATTTAACTTTTTAAGTAAAAACATGATTAACGAGTACGTTAATCCAGTAATGAACATGATTTATTTTCTTTTGAATAAAGAATTATTTATGGTGTGGTTTCCATAAACTGATGGTAAAAATTTCCAAGATTCCAAAGTAGTTAGACAAAAGCAGTTATAGACAGTTACCTTTTCCTTTGAGGATAAAAGAGAAATCCTTGATAGGAAAATGGATTCTAGGTAATGAGAAGTGAAATCTAGAGGGCTATAAGGTGAGATTGATTCAGAGCTAGTTGGAGCGAGTGGAACTCTGCAACCTGACACTGGAGAAAAGGCTGGACGGAAGTCTTGAGATCTACTCCAATAACACTACTAATTAATCCTACTCTGGTGAGGAGCACGGGGGGAGCCGAGGACGTAATTGCCTCTCTCATGGTTGGGAGGCTACCATAAGCTTTGCTTAATTGAGATAAGTATTATAACCTAGAACAAAGATAAAAGAAGAGGTTTAACACGATTTTATCAAAAATATTGTTTTATCTCTGTAACTATAATATTGCTAGCAGTAGATTAGCAACTGTATTTTTTCTTCTATAGAGCTTCCAAAAGGATTGAACATGGTAAAAAGATGTTTTTAAATTAATTGTTGTTTGATTGTACTTTTCATAGAATGCCTTAATTTGATTATGGAAGAAAAATAATTACATGTGTAGAGAAATTATATGAAGGTATGGAGACCATTTATGACAGAAAGAAAATTGTAGGTCTGAATCTGTAGGAAACTATGAATTCACTAGAAGATTTAAGGTTGAAGAATGGAAGGGAAGGTTAGCCCATCCGAGGAGAGAAACCCCAGATTAAACAATATTTCTTAAAATCTGTGGTCGAATACATACATGGATTATGGGTTGACGAATTAAAACCCATTTTGAACGATGGTCTAGACATCTGTAGTACCAATATTTGAAGGAATAATATTCTTAAAAGATGAACCAAACTTTATAACAGTTAGTATTGTGCTGTTTAAAATAAACAAATAAGGTTCTTGTCTATGATTTTATGTTACTCAATTAACAGTATATATAGTAGATACTAGACCAATAAAAAGACAAACATATAAACACAAAAATAACCTACAAAAAGAGGTAACCATATGTGCAACGTTAGTTATATATATATATATTTATTGATCTATTACATTGAAAAGGGAGCATGCCTTAGTGGAAGCATACTGCATGTGTGAATGTAATAAGCCTAGATGATTAAACCGAAAAATATTAAAAAAAATAATAGAAAGACTAATCCATGTACGAGCTAGTTAAACATTGAAATTTAACCCTGCATGAATACTATGGAAACTGAAAGGAAGAATTTCGAATGGAATGTCAAATAACAATAAGAAGCGAGTGAATGCATGTATTTTCTTAACAAAGAAAATTCTTTGACAGAAACCCAAAATTTGGAAAACAATCATTATAAAAGAATATTCATTTACTTTACGAAATTGTTCAATTCTGAGATAATCAAAAGGAAGTCCTGAAGTAGCATTGTTATCATAATTAAAAAAAGGAAAAAAAAAACAATACAGAGACTCATGACCATGATCATACATTATCAAAGAAAAGACTTAACTCTCACAAGAAGATATATATACTATTATGACCGACAGTATGCCCAACAAGGGCCAAAAATTATCATTCACGGTGGAAGAGCCTTAGTGGCTTCATGAAATTACTTAGAAAAAAAATTACATTTTAAGCCCTCAAGCAGAGACAATATTCTTATCTAGAATTGGAAAATGAAACATCAAACATCCCTTGATAATTTCCATAAGTACCTGGAAGAGAAAAAGGGTCGAATAGCCATTAACCGTGGTGGGTTTCCAAACAATAATAATCGTCATTGAAGAAATTCAGGGTTTCGTAGTTACCTGCAAAGACAAGCACAAAAGGTTAGAAGACTTGGGGATTCCAGATTAAATAATAGACCAAAAATTTAGCTGTAATTTTGAAAGAAGAACAGAATTTATACCTAACAATTGCAACCAGGTTCGATTTCAAAGATTTGAGCCAGAAAATTCATCAGACAATTTGTGAGAATAAGTCTATGGGATAAAACAAAACAATGAAAATAAATAACCAGAGAAGTGAGGGTGAAAAACCTAGTTCTCCTTTACCTTTCTTTGTCGCACCATTGATGGACAACTGATCTCCCCAACAGAAAATATGAAAAGCCCCATGGTGACCTGAGGCAATGAACCTGAAATTGCAAACCCTATGCCAAAGTCGCAAGACAGCAGAAGAGATGCACAGTATAGTGTTAACCCAATAATCATAATTCTACAGCGGGAAGAGAACATGATTTAAACAATAAGACTGTGGTAGAATTGAAAAGATGTGTGTTAGCCCAACAAAATATTCTGCAGCAAAGAGGACATAAGTTTTAAACATCAAGAATCCTTTCCTGTCTTCAGCTGAGACGAGGGATGGAGAAATCGGATGTATGCACAGTTGCAGAGCTCGAGCTGCTCTCGCAGCGACGCACAAATGATTGAACAGTTAGGGTTTGCGAGGTAAGGGCTCTACCCTAACTTCCCAAGAATGATTCACAACCATAGATCAAAGGATGGTTTAGACGGTGTAGGTCATCCCAAGTGGCATACAAGATCCGAAGGACAACATCAATCAATGCCACAAAAATATGCATAGTAATATACCAAGTACTATGTTTTAAATGATATGTCATTCATTGCAATATAGAGAGAATCAACAAAGAATCCGAAATAAATAAATAAATTATGCCATACCAAAGTTTTGATCACTTATGTATAAGTCACATTATATTCTTAATCCATGATTTTTTATATAATATTTTTCTCTAATGTAACTTATATAAGCATAAAATTCTAATAAATTTTACTTTGGAAAATAAATATTTGATTTTTCTCATAATATTTTTAATTCATAATTTTTTCATAATATTTAGTCAGAAATGTAAACGCTATCTATCTATGCCCTATCCTCACTCAAAATGAATTATGTAAAATATATACTAGTACCAAGTTCCATGGGTAATTTTTTCTTTAAACTCCAATCTTAGGCCACTTCACATAACACCGACAATGTCAACAAATCTAAACATCCTCATAAGATTATCTACGACTCAGTGATTAGCATTGCATCGACCAAGAAAGTCTCCCACTTTTTTTCCAGATTCTGCGGAGCTTCTCCAATTAAGAATTCTTCATGTGAAACTTAAATTCTCATAATTAAATTGAGTATCAATTCTTTGAGAATGATACTTACTAGATTAATATATTGTGTATCAATTCTCATACATAAATTGAGTATCAATGCTCTGAGAATGATACTTACATTCCATATCTATTCTCTCAAAATGATATGGTAAGATTGGATAGTGGGTAATATGCGTTTTTTTTTTTAATTAGATTTTAAGTTGTTTTTGTTAGAATATTGTTTAATATATTATAATTTAAGGAACATTTTTAACTATAAGTAAAATTAATTAAAAAATATATTTAAAAGAAGATTTAATTTGTAGAAAAATTAGATTATTATTTTAAATTCAATTACTACACAATTATATATATGAAAATATGTTTAGTATTTTTAAATTAATAAAAAAATTAAAACATTTTTAAATATATAAATATATTGAGATGTAAAATTCGGAATATTTATAGTTTTTATTTTGACTAAAAATGAAAACTGTCCAATATTCAAAATTTTGCATTTCAAAATCTACACCACAGAAATCTCCAAACTATATAAATATATATTTTAAAGAAAATTTTATAAAATTCTTTTAAATATAAAATAGAGAGAAAATTATGCATTAATAGCTATAGAGCTTCTCCAAGTAATCATTCTTCAAAGAAAACCATAATTCTTAGAGTTAGGAAATTAATATACTACCAATTAATTCTTTCAAAGTTATACTCACATTCACATTAGTGATAACTTTCTACAATGGGTAATGTCCTTAACTTTTTTGTTAATTAAATTATGGATTGTTCTCTTAGAATATTCTTTAAGATATTATAATTCAGCAATAAGTCATTATTGAGAAAAAGTTTATTTAATTTTGTGTGTTTAGACATTGATTTAATTGTGATATTAATGAGTTTTCGCAATTTTAACAATAAATAAAATTAGTTAAAAAATATACTAAACAAAAAATTATAATCTAGAAAAGTTAAATTACTACTTTAAATTTAATTATTACAAGAAAATTTTATAAAATTATTTTCAATATAAAATGAATAATAATTTATACATATAGTTTTAATAACAACTCATTATTAAATTAATTTAGATCTATTTTAATATTAGATAGATGAAAAATAAAAAAATTAAATTTTTTAAATGAAACCTTCATAGATAATAAGTTAAAATAAATCTAATTTAACTTAAATAATATAAACAAATAACATTTAGTGAATAATAAAAATACATTCTTCCTTCAGAACACACAGGCAGGGGGAGTATTTAAGGAGGATATGCTTTCATAGATCATACACAGGAATAAAATGGACTCACCTTGGAGTCAACGTAGGTTAGGATCGCATCATGGGTGTTGTGAATTGACCGTCAGTGCTACTAGATTTAGTATTCTAAAAATGGAACAAATTATTGGTTGAAAATATGTTTTACTTGGATAAACATTTTATCAAAAAAATTTGTAATCAAGATTCAGTATAAAATACTTATTCAGGTAAAAAAAATCGTAATTGATTTGGAATTTTGAAAACGAATTTCATATATATGAAGACAAAATTTATATATAGTATAAGAGAATGTTAATTATATAGAAATATTTAATAGGTAAGTAAAATAGATTAGTGTTTCAAGTTTTTTTGTGGGTAATTTATTTGATGGTAATATTATAAAGTATTATGTAAAGTTATTATAGATTTAGGAGTTTTTTTAATATATTTTTGGGACAATCAAGCACAGATTTGTTGAATTCATATCAATTAAAAATTATTCTATAATCCAAATGCCTATTGTATTTTTATATGGTTGAATCTATGTATATAATCAAAAACCTATTTTGTATAACAAAAGATCACTATTTAACTAAAAAATATTTCACTATATTCCAAACAAAAGTTAAAATAACAACTAAAGTATGTATAATAGTTAAAATAACAATTATGTGATCTTTGATTTAGTCCATGAACCATGTGTTGTGGTGCTAGTGGTTTATCATGAAGTTATAATGGTAATAAGTGTTATTTTACTCGGTTATATAAATGACTAGGTTGCATAAATTGACATGTGCATTGTAAGTAAGAATTTGACCTAGTTGTCATTCGCAACTTATTACATTGATAAAATGGGTATTCTAGAATAAGGCACGGAGGATACCTATACTTTTTGTTTGGTAAAAATATGCCACATTACATTGTGCATTGACTATAGACAACTAAATAAATTGACTATAAAAAATAAATATCCATTGCTAAAAAAACAAGTATGGCTGCAATGCAGCTAGTCCCTGCCTTTGATCTGGAGTTGGAGCAGAGAAATTCAATTCTCATACATATCTTACTGGGAGGATAAGCATAACATTTTTATGGTTTTGTCCTTTGTCAAAAGATAATTGCTCCTGAAGCTAGGCCACCCTCAAAACATGCAATGCAACACTAGATGTAGGGTTTAGAACATGGGTGCATGCCAGGCTCTCTATGACATGATGAAGTCAACCAAATGGAGATGCAAATATCATGATGAACGCGTTCGTAGGTACATATAAATCAATAGATTCTGAACGGATGGACCCAAGGAGGAACTCGAGAGGTCCTAACTTCTTTCTATAGTTAGTTCACTGGTTATACATAAATGTACCCCGCACTAGAATCTAAAGGTAGGAGCCAAAAATTGCAAGATGCTCTACTTTTGAAGGTTCGAATCTCGGTCACGATCTGTACATCTACTATTATAGAAGCTAAATTGTGAAACTGTATCTACTGCTATTGGCTATGACTATGCATCCGTCTCTGCTGCTTACGCTGGATCTACCTAGAACTTTTTTTAGCATAGGCGGCTGGCATAATTAATAATCTGTGTTAATCAATGATGAACATTATGAATGATAGCACGTTACCTTATAGGCTATAACATAATGATACACAGGATGGTGAACGAGACATGAAATATAAAAAATCATTTGAACATGTGAGATTTACCAAAATTTTACAAGATTTACCATGAGCTACAGGAGATTGGGTTGGCTTGGACTGTGTAGAATCAATATGAAAATGTTGTTCCTCCATGTCTGAAACTTTAATCAGCTTGTTGCTGGTATGGACCTTCTTCAGTCAAATGGGTAGCAGTATTTGAAATGCTCTATGATATATAACATGGCCCTTGAAATACACTATTACATATTAGCAGTTACAGAGTTTGGGACACTATCCCCGCTTCTCCATATCCATATCCACAATAGTTTGATGCATCTTACAGCCATCCGAAGACCTGATTTGAACACGAACTTGCAAATTTAGCATATAAGAAATACTGCAGAATTTTGATGGAAAGAAATTATTTCAAACACAAAAACAGAGCCCCGCAACACATTACATAATTAAATCACAGTGAAAGATAATTTTACTTGACAATTCCAAGCTTCACGTGAAAAACCTACAGAAAGAAAGCAAAAATAAATTTAAAAATCATTGATAGTAATATTGATCATTAAAAATTAAATAATTGAAAAATTTTATATAGTAATATTGATAATAAAATATTAAATAATTGAAAAAATAATTAAATAAGTGAAGTTGTTGGTCAATACGTTCTGATGAATGTAATACATGTGTCCACTTCCACATGCCTGCACTTCCACTTGCCCCCAACCTGCATACGATGGTTTTACATTTTATATAGTCATAAAAAAGAAAAAGGGTATGGTTTAAGCAACTAATTAGTGGGTAACATAAAGGTTAAGCCTATCACCTGAGCTACGCATTTTTTGGGCATGAAAAGCCCCCTAACACCAACTGCTGACACAAGAAGTATAGATGATTTGTCCATCCTCATATGACCGGGGAAGTCTTGTTAGTTGTCCAGGCCATTACCGGTAATAGATATAGCTGTAAAAATGTTCTCTCTTTATTTTATCCTTGTCGCACAAAGACAGGACACGGATGGCTAGAACTTCAGATAAATGGCAGAACTATGGGGAAACTTTTATCTTTGGGGACAAGGTTAGCAAGCATTACTATATCGTAAGTGCAAAAAGAGGCCCTTCTCGGTTAAAGGTTCCAGGTTCAAGGCATAAGTCCGCCCTTCTTTATTTCTCAAGGATAAGGCATAAGGACACCCTTCTTTATTTATTGATCCAGGTTCGGTGCTGGTAGGAGACCGCAGCTTAAGCCGCAGATGCTGGTTAGTAAACGTTTCATTAACAGCGTAAGCAATCATAGCATTATATATGTTATTATAAAACAATAGTAAGCTAAACAATTTATAAACACTGTAAAATGATACTTGGGTTGCTGGACGCCTTATGTTGCAGCGAGTTAGTGAACCCATGTTTTCCATCATTTGAAGCCTAATCTTGGCTTTGTCAATTAGGACGCTAAAACGTCTGTTATGGCTGCAAAAATGCCTGGTTTCGAATCAAATTGGTCGACTGTCACTTTAACAGGCTATCGATATGAACAGGGCTAACATGTGTACCTAATCGTAATACCGAATGAAGGGTTTGATAAGGAGCTCAGTGCCTAGCAGTTTCCAGCCAGTTCCGGGAATTATTGTATAAGGTGAACGCTTTCACATTAACTGCAATTTTCTCCCCGTTAATAGCCCTGTGTGCTCACTGAAAATTTGAGGGGATTTATGTATAAAAATATTTCCTTTTTGAACCTTTTTTTTTAATAATTTTGCAGAGCAGGTCAACCAAACTAAAACCAGCAGCAGCCTCTTGGAGTTTTTTGTATGTCAGAGCAAGCCGAAAACAATGAAGCAGGTAATCTCCTGGTACATCTTACTAATTGAAGAAGAAAAACCATTATTACACAGAAATTAATCAATAGATAATTGGAAAAGCAGTCCAAGTTTATTTAGGGATTTGAAACAAAAGTTTAGTATGAGCGTACAGACTCGGCAGGAAATGAAACTAGGTCTGGTATAAACTACAGAACTGAGTCGGAGCATATGTTTCTCTCCAAAAAAAAATCTTGGTGCAGTTAGGAGACCACCCACATGTACAACTGAGCAACCATTAGACACTAGATAGATAATGGGTTGAATGAATTGCCATCGAAGAGTGCGTCTTACCTGTAAGAACAAAATAATCCATGGATTGAATGAATTGCCATTGCTTTTTTCGCCTTCTTTCATCGCTGGTTTCCTTCAGTATAAGTGTTGATAGCCAGCAGCAGCCAGTCCAGAGAGACCTCTTAGCCCTTCAATCCAATGCTGTAAATGAAAGTAAGGTAGGCAGTAAAGATAGTTAATCTTCTGCTTTGACACTTTCGCCCAGACTTGTTATGCAAACTCAGCTGGCTAAGGAGGAGATGGGTTAAAGCGGTGGAATGTTGCTAGACAAGTGGAGTACTTTGCAACTGCATGCACAAATGCAGAAATGTGTTAAACACGTATCACTTATTTTGCAAACCAACCCTCGCGACCAAAAAAATATACTTTTAGAACGTAAACATTTTATGTTTAAGAATTAATGTCAGCATTACTTTCACGGATCTTAAAATCTGCATATCATTTGGAAATTAACCTATGTTCGATAACATTTTGCCTCGATATGAGGCCAAATAAGACCTCAAAATTTCCTATTCGCTGAAATAACAGTAGGACGAAGTTCATATGCTAACGAAAAGGTGAGCCAAGGTATAAAATTAGAAACATCGTTTAAATGAAATTATATATTTTGGTTACCGTGCATGGACTAATAAAAACTTCGCTGGCCGATTACAATAGTCCCTGCAGCCCCGAAGGGGGCAGGGACTAATAAATACCCATTGTCAAAAATTCACCCTTTTTTTAACTAGTTAAGGGGCCATCGTGTTCTCCAAGATTGATTTACAAACCGATTATCACCATATAAGAATAAAGGAAGAATACATTTATAAGACAATGTTTATAAGACATTGTTTATGGACATTTTGAATTTGTTCTAATGAATGCATTTTTCATCCATACTTTGACAAATTTATTTTGATATTCATTGAGGATATTCTAATTTATTTCAGAAATTTAAAAACATCAGGAGCATCTCCCCATAGTATTGCAAATCTTGTGTGAATATTGGTTATATATTAAATATAGCTTGCTCTACAAGTCTGGTTTGACTAGATTGTTTATATCTGGAGATTTGGTTTTCTTTTTGTTGGAGAAGTAGGTTTTCCATTTTGTAATGACTAGTATGAGGCTTGCTCTCTTATTTTGTCCTCGAATTGACGATGTTTCTAATGGACATTTTTCCATTTAGATTTTTCTCTCGTACATAATATAAACCAGTCATATTTTCATACTGAAAAAGAAAAAAAGAAAAAAAAAGAAGAAGAAGAAAGAAAGAAGAAGAAAAGAAGAAGAAGAAGAAGAAGAAAGAAAGAAAGAAGACTAAATACAGTATCCAAAGTATATAATCTCATCTCAGAGTATAGTGTAGATCTTGAAAAAATCAAAACCATCCTGAAATGATCTATTCCTAAAAATGTGGTAGATATTCGTTCCTTATTGGGCCTAATGAAATATTATAGTGGTTTCATAAAGGGGTTTTCTAAAATTTCCTACAATATAACCTCGTTGCAGAAGAAGAGAAATTTTTTTAAGTAGACAGGAGACTGTCAGCATAGTTTTAATTTACTAAAACATTTACTTACTATAGCCCCTATGCTAAAAATTGTAGAGTGTCAAGAAAGGTTAGGTGGGTTGTTGGTGCAGGATATGGGTAGTCAAATCCAATCCTAATAGACTCTAATTCACCATCTATGAGACAGTAAGATCCAATCCTAACAGACTCTAATTCACCATCTATGAAGTCTCATGAATCGAGAGTGTTTGATGAAAGTTGTTAGATGAGGCCAACACTATCGAAATCGAAATCATTGAAATGTCCTCAGTGTAATTACATTCTGTCTTGATTACAAACAACTATTATTTAACATTTTAAGGTGTGTTGAAATTGATACCAAACTTATTCATAATGCAATCAGTGTATTTACATTCAAGATATATAAAACAAGTGTTATATGGTAGCTATTACTTGTAGGTTAGTTAAATATAACTAAGTTTTAATAATATAAAATAAAAAGTTATAATGGTATATATCTCAAAAATTACATAGAATTATATTTAGGCAAAAAAATACATTTATTATTTATTATCTTTTTTTGTTTCTTTATTCTTACGTGATGTTAGTAAAGGAAATTTAAAAATCCACATAATCCTAATCGATTATAATTTAGTGATTTTTCCCATCATACAGTCAATGACTTGAGTCTTCCAAATAAACTTAATGTTATTAGGTAAATAACAAATATATAATTAATTAGTCAAAAGCAGAAATAATTTATACAAGTTGATGAACATTTGCTATTATACATTTTGCACTTATTACCACACATCAATTTTTGAATGCAACAATGTTCAACTGGATAATTAAACTATGGAGAAATATTATATTCAAATAAGTAGTTGATTAACTCCCTATAATTAAAAATATAGAGGAATTTGGTTACAAACTTTGTACTCGTACATACAATAACATATGAATACATTGTGTAACTTATTAATATAAATATAACAATATTCTAGGCTAATAAATTTTAATTAATAAAAGAAATGATTTTATTAAAATTTATGTTATTTATTTAGCATGAAAAACAAAAAAATAAAACAGTTAATCTTTACTTACAAAACAAAAAAATAAAATAAAGAATACAATGACATATTCATGCAATATGAAAATATTGTGTAATTTATTAATATAAAAATAGCAATATCATATGTTAAAAGTAGATGATTATGTGTATAAACTATGTGGTAAATTGTTTTTTAAGTTAAGTTTTTGTTTTTTTTAATATGAAAACATATGTCTATATCTAGTTTATTGTATGATTAATTCATAAAAAACTATTTCTAAACATTATAAATAGAAAAAACTTGAACCCACCAATAGAATTTAACTTTAATTCCATGTTTAAATCAAATACAAAACAATAATAATAATTATTATTCTTCCACTTAAAATTATATATATAATAACTCTTTATATTTTAAAGAGTTACGAAAATATATAAAATTAGTGCATTGCCTAAGCAAATTGTACTTATATGTTGGGTTAGTCAAAGCATCTCTTTATTACACATAGATATATGTGTGTGTGGCTATATTATAGTGTCTTCCTTTAGGTCTACATGTCAAAAGTATGCAAAACATGGTATTTGGAATTATTCAGCCGAATTTGGACCATTTTTAGGAACTAACATTTAATATGGCTGTAGAGTCGGAGATTGACAGCACATGTAAGTAAGTAATTGAACCGACACAAAGAACTATAAGTTTTTCAATAACATGTTAAAGTTCTAAGCCAATAGAATTTGAGATAAATAGATTATAATATTATTAAAAAAATAGAAATTTCAATTCATAATGTTTAACATTAGATTAATTTTGTGGTTATTCTAGCTGCCATGTTTTTCCTTGATAATAATGATGAATTAACCTCTATTTATGGATAGTAGACATTGATCACCATTCCCAAGGCTAATTTGAAAATTAAGTTATGATAATTTTTCCCATTATTTACATATATACATACATGTATTATTATATAAAAATAAATTTTATTAACATTAATCTTGGTTAATTATCAACATATACATATAAATATATAATCATTAATAATATATCTCTCTCTTTCTCTCTCCGGATATATATACACTTAGAGAAATCAACAACTAGGTCATTCTTGTACTTACTTTCACAAGGGTCAATTCTTTTGAGATCTATCTCTTAATTTAGACATATCGTATTACTTTTATCATCAATTGAGCTGCCACTTAAAACTATATCACCTATAATTTTATAATTATTAATAAAATATAATTTAAAAATATAAATTATAATCTCTTTATTATTTTCACAAAGCCAAGAATAAGAAATTATTTCAAATCAAATTATATTAATAATATATATTTAAATTAAAGTGATTTAAAACTTTAATTAAAAAAAAACTGTTTTATAATTAATTTAAAAATTGTATTTCACTCTATAATATATATTTTTTAAATAAATAATAAACAAATAAATACAAACTAAAAAATATAAAACTAACATTTTACAATTAAATCATTAAAATTTAAAATCAGAAATCAGATGTATTTGTACAATGGAAGTGTCCATGTTTCCCCACATTATGAATCATTTAATTTCATATTGGTGATCCATATAATATTTAGCATGATTTCCAAAATGATATATATGCTAGCAGATCTCTTATAGTACTTTGTATTAATGCGAATCAAATTTAATATATATGCAATGTATTCAACCTGATAGCTTGTCCATCATATCCTTTGGCAGGCCTTCGTATTGGAGATTGATGGCGTATGATATATATGCTAGTAGATCTCTTATAGTACTTTGTATTAATGCGAATTAAATTTAATATACAAGTAGTCTTTAGTGCGAATTTTTGAAGGCTTTTACGGTGAGATCGAAGTGCCCTAGAGGTTTTTGAAGTGTCGCACTAAAGACAACTCCTTTAATATATATGCAATGTAGAGTTTCGTACAATGGAAGTAATTAAACTGGCACAAAGAATTATAACTTTTGCAATAACATGTTAAAGTTTTAAACCAATAGAATTTGAGATAAATAGATTATAATATTATTAAAAGAATATAAATATAAATTTATAATGTTTAACATTAAATAAATTTTAAATTTTTTAAGTCAAACAGAAATTAATATCAAATCAATAGTCAACCTAATGCAATATATACTTTCAGAATTTTTAAGTCAAATAGAAATTAATATCAAATCAATAGCCAACCTAATGCAATATATACTACTTCCGACAGATATAATAAATGATTAATGGTAAATAATTTTTTTTTTTTAATTATGTATATAGAGTTGCGTGTTAAGGTAGGTATTAAAGAAACATTCATGGAAAAACCTATATATTGTTCAATGACGTTAAGTGATTTGAAATCTTTGTTGATAACAATAAAACATTCATGAAAACATAATGATTTTTATATCAATAAAATATTTTAATTCCAATAAAAATAAAAATTATATCTTAATATTAAAATAAAAATAAAAAAATAAACTAAATAATATGTCATAAACATTTAAAAATTAAGAATTTTTTTAATTATAATCCTCTAAAATTATTTTTAATAACAATAAATTAAGATATTGATATAATATTATATTTTAAAAAATAATAGATTACATTTTAAATAACATAAAATCAAATTTAAAGAAAATAAAAATAATTATTTGTATATAATAACATTGAAAATAAATTAATTAACCTAAATCTATTTTAAACATAAATTTATAATTATTAAACTATAAGTTTAGGCATATAAATTAAATGGCCAATAAATCTTATAGGTATCAATTCATGATAAATATCAAAACAATTACTTCATAACACCTTCACAATGCTAAAATTTAAAAATAAAAAAATAATTAAAGTAAAACTTTATTTTAAATTATTATTATCAATTAAAATAAAATCAATATATAAATTAAACATATATACTTTTTGAAAAATATGTAAGAAGATTATTAATCATGGAGATTCTACTCTATTTTACCATGAATATGTTTATTGTATAAATATATTTTGTTACAATGCCCATGTTTTAATAATATCAAATATGAAGAAAAAAATCATCTCATTTCATATTACACTTTTCATATGACATTCGTTTTAGTTAATTAATTTAATTACAACTTCATAATTACTCTCAAGATAAATCTCAATCTTTGATTTGTGAATTAAATACGTACCATCTATTTAATAATTATTAATAATTAAATTGAAATTTTAAAAACTATTTTAAAATAGACATCACTATCCATATAATAATTAAGATTATCAATATCACATGCCCAAAAAAAACCATCTCATTTCATATGACAATTATTTATATAACATTTTTTTAATTGATTAATTTAATTAAAAGGATATTGATTTGTGAATTAAATACTTCCAACCCTCTAATAATTATTACCAATTAAATAAAAAAATTAAAACAATATTATAAAATATGCATCATTATCTACATAACAAAGCAATATGGCAACTTTGAAAGTTATGAACTAACTCCCACATTTAAACAAGGGCTACATAGTAGCTACTCTCATTTAGTTTAAATAGAGTTAAATTAGATTAAAAAATAATAAAGGCATACAACTTTATAATAATAAAAATTATAATTAAAATAGCAAGATAATTCATCTTCTCATGTGGGCAGAGATAATACAAACTCTATTTGTGGGTGACTTTTTTATAAACTTTAATATCATATTTTTTTTATTTTAATTTATTATTTGTATAAATTTGTATGAAAAATCATATTTTTTTAAGACAAAATGTACAATTTCCTTCTAGAAATATTATGAGGAAAAAAAAAATGTGTGGTGTTAGATTAAGATACACTTAAATTAACTTAGTTTATATATAGTTTAATTAAAATAGTTAAATTAACTTAGTTTAAATATAATTTAATTAAAATATATTTTCTTGTTAAATATGCTATTTTTATTATTAATTTGTACTATAAAAATAAATGATTCATAGAAGTCAAGGTTTTCATCAGCAATGTCATCTATGCATCTGAATGGAAGATTATGTATGGGTGGAGAAGTTTTAGAACAATTACAGTAGGCTATTGATGTTGATTGGTGATAATTAATCTAATTTTATGTCTTTACCATCATTTAATTTTCGCTATAGCTTTAATGTGCTTGAAATTTTCAAAAAAAAAAATCCATTAATAATATAATGAAAATTATTTGAGCCTTCTTGTTATCCCCTCCTTTCATTGAATAAAACTATTTCAACAAAAAATAGAAAGAAAAAAAAACTTTAGAGGTTTATTAGTTGTGTGTTTACCATCCAAGTGGAATTATCCTTAAATTAAAGAATAATAATACCAAATTCTATAAGAAGAGAGAATTGAAGAAAGAGGAGAACAATAACACTGAAGTGACAAAATGAAAATTAAAGAAAGAGAGAAGAGAATTGGTATAGTGGTACCTGTAGAGTCAATATTTTGCATAAGAGACACACATAGAGATTGATGGTCAAGTCTTCAGAGTTGTTGAATTCACCTGCAATGTCTTGGCAGTACAATGATAATGTTTTGAAGTAATGAAACAATATTTCATGTGTAAATTGTACTCCAAACACAATGATAATGTTTTGAAGTGATGAAACAATATTTCATATGTAAATTGTACTCCAACCAATATTAAGTTGGAAACTGATATTTTATATAATATAATTTATGTGGTTGAAATTATTTATAGTTGCACTTGATATTATTTAGTATTGTAATTAACATATGTAATTTTGTGTTTTCATATTAGATGGACATGTATATTGTATGCCAATTTTTTTTAATTTAGTTGCAAAATCATATTAATTAATTTATGTTGATTAATAATGAATAAATAAAATCAATCTAAAACCACTAAATTAATAGTTTATGTTTATTAATGAACATAAATAAAACGAATATACAACTAAATTAGTTGGTTATAATAATTGTTAATGAAAGTAAATGAAATGAATATAAATTACTAAAGTAGTCATTAATATAATGAATATGAAACTACAAAAAAAAAAGATAAATGAATACTAGAAATGATAGATTTGTGATTACAAATGACAACTAAATTTTGCATATATACGACTATTAGTAGCTAATTTACAATATCTTATAACAGGGCCAAAATTTAGTCATATTTCTTTGGGCATTAATTGGTTTCAAACGACGATCAAAATTTGAATATATAAGACTATTAGTAGCTAATTTACAGTATATTACAACACAACCAAAATTTAGTCATATTTCTTTGGTCATTAATTGGTTTCAAATAATGACTAGAATGTGCATATATATTACTATTATTAGTCAATTTATAGTATCTTATAACACGACCAACATTTTGGTCATATTTCTTGGGTAATTAATTGGTTTTCTCGTGTGATCATTTAGTAATATATTTTGTTGTATATTTGGTCAGTTAGTTGTCTCAACTTTATGTCTAGTAGTATATTTAGTCATTAATTTAGTCATTGATCATTGATTATCAATGACTAAATTAATGGCCAAATTTATGACTAAATATAATACTAGACATAAAGTTGAGACAACTAATTAATGACTAAGCTAAAAATGACTAAAAGTTGATCGAGTTATTAGATACTATAAACTAGCTATTGTTGGTCATCGACTAAAAAATAGTCGTTTATATGCAAATTTTAGTCATTTTTTTTAATAAATAATTAGCCATTTTATACTAATATCTACATCATCATCACAATGATATTTGAAATTGGAATTATACCTTAATATAATAAAATAAGTGTAACCATATAGATAAATTAATGAAACATCCTTTTAATACAATATGCTTATTTAAAAATGCATTTCTAATAATACTAATTAAAAATTTGAGTTAATCCCGTTTAACACATTTTTGTAGTTTATTTAAATTTAGATTTATTAAGTATTAAAATTTGTAATTTTTAATATATATATATATATATATATATTTTATTTTTTTTCTAAATGAAATCTAAAATCTATTATATGAACATATAGTACAGAGCGATACTAGCCTTAAGCAGGCATATTGTCAGCAAAATGACAAAAATAGAGCTGCCCTGTATGGGAAACCAGCTCGAGCAGAGTGTAAGAGCTGCCTCTTCCGAGGAAACCAGCTTTAGCATAACGGTTATAAACAAAAAGACAGAGTCGCCCACGAGGGGAAACCGACTCATTCTATGTTTGTAACTGAGAACTGAAACAACAGTATAAACCAGAAAATCAAAGAGTCCTAGCAGGATTACATGGATTTGCAGAACCGCTAGAGGCCGTAGTCGCCTGAAGGCTGCTCCTCTTCTATCCTGCACCATCCTGCGCTTTCATCAGTGTGGGCCGGGTTGCTCTGAAAAGCATCTGGTTCAGCATCTTGAACGCCATCCTGTGAGTCTTTAGCATGCTGGTGGGCAGAGCTGCCTGCTCCAGCTTCGCGAGCCTCATCAGTACCTGTAATGAGGGTGAATTGCGGAGAGGGAGAGGGCATAGCCTCGTTCGGGATGGAGGAAGGCGGAGGGGCGGGAGTGGTCTCAGCTACCTCTTTAAAAGAGACAGTGACAGTAGCGATGATCAAAGGCTTGTTGGTGTTACTTTGAAAGTGAAAAATGGCAGAAGAGGGACTGTGGAGAGGCGCAGCAGGGAGGGGAGCAGCAGGAGATCTGGAAGAACCTGGACGGGGCCTGCGCGAGGCAGGGGAAGTGCGGTTGCGCAAATTGCTGGAATGTCGCCTCACTCGAGGCCTTTCGAAGCTATCTGCAGGGGAAGACGAATCCGAAGAACTAGAGGGAGAGCGCCAACCTCTGGAAGAAGAAGCTCTCGTATTACCCCGCCGGCATCGAAGCCGATGCCTCAATCTGGGCATGGTGGGGCAAAAGTCGAGACTAGGGCCAGACAGGAGGCGAGGAGGCGGCGCGTTCCAGAGAGCAGACGAAGTAGCGTTCAGACCAGAGCAAAATGGACTGTGGGAGAAATGCAGGCCGGGATAAAGATCGAAACAGCAAGTAAGCAGACACCGACGGCCAACCTGCGTGCGGAAACTGGGCAAGGAGGCCTCCGCAGGGCAACTAAAATTGAGCGGCTTAACCTGCCGAGTCATGAAGCGCCGGAGGGAGTGACGGACCAGAGAGGTATGGAGATTATCCTGCAGAGCAACCAGACGGAAATAGAAATGAAAAAGCCGAATGAACATTGCGTGAGGACTTGCGTTCAAGTAGGGCGGGTCGATTCCTCGTCGTTCCCACCATCGTAAATGCTGCGTTGGGTGGAGTAAATTCGCAGTAGGCATGGCTGCGAGGATTAAATGCTGACGAGCCCGAGGCCACGTGCTAGCCCGTGGCATACCATCCTTCCGGACGCCCCTAATCACCCGCATCCGGGGACTTTTATATATATATTTTATTAAAAATGTTATACATTAATAAATTTGATTTCACTTAATAATCATAAATTTATAAATTTATGTTTAAAATAGATTTAGGTTAATTAATTTCTTTTAAATTTTATTATATATAAATAATTAATTTGATTTTGTGTTATTTAAAATGTAATCATCATTTTTTTAAAATATAATATTATATTGATATTTTGATTTATTGTTATTAAAAATAATTTTAGAGGGTTATGATTAAAGAAATCTTAATTTCCAAGTTTTTAAATTTTTTTAAATAATCATGGCATATTATTTAGTTTTTCTTTTTTAATTTTTAATATTAAAATATAAATCTAATTATTAGGGAAATGAAAATATTTTGTTAATATAAAAATCATTATGTTTTTATGAATGTTTCATTGTTATCCATAAATGTTTCAAATCACTTAATGCCATTGAACAATATATAGGTTTTTCCATTAATGTTTTTTTAATACCTACCTTAACACACAACCCTATATACATTAAAAAAAAAAAAAAAAAAACTCTTTACCATTAATCACTCATGTTCTACGTCTTGAATGTAAATACACTGATTACATTATGAGTAAGTTTGGCGTCAATTTCAACACATATTAAAATGTTATAAGGTTTGTATTCAATAATTTCTCTAAATAATACTTATTTGTAATCGAGATAGAATGTAATTACAGTTTAATGATTTCGATAGTGTTGGCCTCATCCAATGACTTCCACATATCGTCGAACACTCTCGATTCATGGGACTTGATAGATGGTGAATTAGAGTCGGTAGATCTACTAGGATTGGATCTGACGACCCATATCTTCTCCCCTGGCATATGGGTGCTACCCAGTTTTCCCCGTCGAGTTTCCGCTCATTCTCTCGTTCTGCCGATGGAGAAAGGGATTTGCCTAGGGTATGAAACTAAGGAAGGGTTTCTTGTTGCCAACACCCTGGAAATATTTCTAACCTATCTAAGAGGCTCACAAATTCATACCCGATGTTTCATGGCCTTTTGATTTCGATGCGTATCATAACTTTTGAAACCCTCTATCGATATTTACAGCAGACCATCTTGCCAACATAATATTTTCTCTCCAGGTTTGGTTTCAGGTTTGGTTCTCTTGCAGTTCCAGGTAAGAAAAGTTTATTACCTTCGGTAGCCGCTTCTTTTCTTAATATTTATGGTAGTTTGGAGTAAGATTTGTTAGCATGAAGAATACTCTCCTAGATTCCTTTGGTTAATCTATCATTGACCATCGTGGTTTTCCTTTCCTTTGAGGTGCTTTATATCAAAATAAAATTTGATCAAAAAGGCAGTGCATCTGGCTTGTCAGGCATTAATATTAGGTTTCATAAAGAAACTTATTAAACTATTGTGATCATTCATTAAGACAAACTTTTTACCTAATATCGCTATACCTTTAATTCATGGAATACAATAGTAAGCTCTAAATCATAAGCAGAATACCTCTTCTCGTGGTATTTTAGTTTCTGTAATTCATACGCAACTACTCTGCGTTCCTCCACCAACAACCCTCCTAACCCTTCTTGACACACATCTGTGCTTTGCAATTTTTAGCATAGGGGCTATAGTAAGTAAATGCTTTAGTAAATCAAAACTATGCTCACAATGTTCTGTCTACTTAAAAAAATTTCCCTTCTTCTGAAAGGAGGTTATAGGGTAGGAAATTTTAGAAAACGCCTTTATGAAACAACGATAATACCTAGCCATGCCCATAAAGGAACAAATATCTACCACATTTTTAGGAATAGGCCATTCCATGATGGTTTTTTTTTCCAGGATCTACATTATACCCTTAGATGAGATTATATGCTCCAGATATTGTATTTAGTCTTTATAAAAATAAAATTTTCTATATTTAGCATATAACTGATGTTCACACAAGGTCTAAAATACTATCCGGAGATTCTCTTGATGTTCTTTTAAATTTCTGGAATAAATTACAATATCATCAATGAATATCATAACATATTTTTCAAAGTATGGATGAAAAATTCCATTCATTAGGCTCATGAATTTTGTTTGGGAATTAGTAAGCCGAAAGGGCAATACAAAAAATTCATAATGCACATAATGGGTTCGAAACACTATCTTATAAATGTATTCTTCCTTTATTCTGATATGGTGATAACCGGTTTGTAAATCAATCTTGGAGAACATGATGGCCCCTTTAACTAGATCAAAAAAATCCTCAATTTTTGGCAATGGGTATTATTTTTTATCATCAATTTATTTAGTTGTCTATAGTCAACGCAAAATGTAAGGCACCATCCTTTTTCCTCACAAAAAGTATAGGGGCTCCCTAGGGTGACACATGCTGGCGAACGTACCCTTTTTCAAGTAATTCTTGCAATTGTATTTTAAGTTATGTTAACTCGAGAATAATCATACAATAGGATGTTTTTGACAGTGAGTTTTCTCCCAAAATCAATTCTATAGTAAAATATATATTCCTCTTTGGGGGAAGTCTTAGAATTTCCTCTGGAAACACATCAACAACTCTTGAATGATTGGTAAGTTTTATAAGGTGGAATTTTTCTCTTTGGTGTTAGAATATCCAAACTATACAACATAAATTTGGCATCATTTTCTAAGGCATTTTCCTAGCTAGGTTGTTGTAGTAGGTCGTAACTTAACATGATTCCTTATTCCCTGGAGTTCGGTTTCCCTCCTCCGAGAGGAAGCTTATAGTATTCTCCTTGCAATTCACTAAGAATTAATGTTATTCTAACCAATCCATTCTAATTAATACATCACATGATCCTAATGTTAGCACATTCAGATTCATCTTAATTTGTTGTCCTGCCACTTCAATATGACAATTCTCTACTTTAGCGGTCACTCCTGTTTTAGCCCAGGTAGGTAGTTGTACTGACCAAGGGTTTCTAAATTTACTTGATTTTAAGTAAAATGACTCAACATTATTTGGGCTAACATAACGTAGACTTTCCCCTTGGTCTACTAAAATAGAAACAATACAGTCAGTTATTATACCTTCCAACTCTATAATTGTAGGTTGATATTCCACTTGATTATCCTCCAACACAACGTTAATCCTCAATAGACTTCTTGATACTTCCCCCACTGTAGAAGATTCTTGAATATTGGTAGTTGGTTCCAATTTGGCGCGATGCAAACAATTCTTATAATAATGGGGTTCTCCACAACCCCAACACTGCAAGGGAGGTTTTTGTGGTTGACCAAGTCCTGGTTTGCTGGAAACTTTAGTATTCCTAGCTTCATTTTGTGATTTATACTTTTGATGATCTTTTAAAGATGATTTATTTTTCTTACCTTTGAGCATATTTCAGGTATTAAAAACGTTTGTAGTCATGGTATTTGGATGATTTTTCCTCCCTTTCTTATTCCACCAAATTTTCCCACCTTCCTCCTTTGACTTCATTTTTTCATAACAAATTCGAGCCTTTCGAATTTCTTCATCCATGGTCTTTAGGTTATCAAATTAAAATATTTCCTTTATAAATTTACAAAACTTCTAATGAAACATAATACCTTATCTTTCTCTTCCCAGATATAGGGAACATATCGTAGTAAGGAGGTGAATTTAGTTACAAATTCTTCCATAGACATTTGTCCTAGTAGAAAATAATGAAACTCTTTAGCTTTCTCATCATATAATCACTCTGTGAAGTATTTATCCTTGAAATTATTTTGAAAAATTTCCCATGTCACCTCTTATTCATTAATTTCCCTGGAAAATATTAATTTATCCCACCACAAGGTGGCCTTGCCCAGTAATTAATAAATTTCTAGCCTAGCCTTCATATTGCCTCCATACTCATAAATATGGAAATATTTATTCATGTTAATTAGATATGATTTTGTATTTTAATCCATTTCTCCATTGAATATCGAGGGTTTAATCTTTTTAAATTCCCCTTGCAGTTCAATATTTTGCCTTTTCTTATCCTTTTTAGCCATAAACATTATATGATCCTTCCTCATGGGTGTCTCGACTCACTTCAAATTCCAGATTCTCTTCCCACAGTAGGTGTGCCTCCCCTCAGTCCCCATTATCATGACTAGGGTCAGGGTTACTTAGATTTTGTATATCTGAGAGAATTTTAAAATCCTCTCTTGTTCCACCCTCAGTATTTGTTTGTCAGCTCGTAAATTTCACATTTCCATTCACAATTGTTGCATGATCTCCAATAACATACATTGGTATTACAAGATTCTTTCTTCAACTAACCCACATTTCTGGGTTACCTTTTGTCAAAGGTACAAGACAAACTCCCACTATCGGTTGTGTGAATCCCACTCCTCTCCTCATATTATCTCCAATCTATGTAGCATTATACATTTGTTATTTATGGTCACCTTTACAAGTCAAGATGTTGAAACCGGGCGCTCTCATACCACTTGTAACACCCACCTTAACACACAACTCTATATACATTAAAAAAATTCCTTACCATTAATCACTTATGTGTTATGTCTTCAATGTAAATACACTAAATACATTATGAGTAATTTTGGTATCAATTTCACCACATATTAAAATTTTATAAGGTTTGTATTCATGCATTTCTCAAAATTAAACTTGTTTGTAATCAAGACCGAATGTAATTACACCCAGTACAATTTAATGATTTCGGCAGTGTTGGCCTCATCCAATGGATTCCACATATCACCGTAAACTATCGGTCCATGGGACTTGATAGATGGTGGGTTAGAGTTCATTGATCTGCTAGGGTTGGATTTGACTTCCCAAATCTTCTCCCTTGGCATATGGGTAACTACCCAGTTTTCCCAGCTAATTTTATGCTCATTCTCTTGCTGCACATATGGAGAAAGGGATCTGCCTAGGTTATGGAACTAGGGAAGGGTTTCATGTCTTCGACGCCTTGGTAATCTCTCTAACCTATCTAAGAGGATCTCAGCTTCATCCCTGATGTATCATGTGCCTTTTAATTTCGATGCGGCTCGTAAATTTTGAAACCCTCTACCAATATTTATAGGAGAGCATCTTGTTGAAGGAATATTTTCTCTCTAGGTCTCGTTCTTTCGTAGTTTTAGGTAAGAAATTTTTTTTACCTTCAATGGCCTCTTCTTTTTCTAATCTTTATGGTAGTTTGGAGTAATATTTTTTAACTTGAGGAATACTCTCCTAGCTTCCTTTGGTTAATATATCATTTAATTCAAATGCCAACATGCAAGTCTTAACTCGCATGTGTTTCTCCCCAAGTGAGGCATGATGATTATTGTTTCGATTTATATGGATTTCCTTTTAAATTCGGTAGCTTATATGTTTCTTACCACTATTGTGTTTTGTTGCAGCATACATGTCAGTGATTTTCCTTCCCGTTGCTACAATTTATATCTTGAAAGGGTTTTATCTTCTTTCCTCAACTAAACAAGTGTTCCTTGTGATGAGCTCCATCATTAGGTATAATTGGAGGGGTTAATTGTCACCTTTTTAGCCTTATTGAGTCTCTCTTTCTCACATTTAATTATATTATTGTCTTATGTTGCTAGTGTAGATGGTGACTAAGGCTTTTCATACTTAGAATGCCTAATATGGGTTGAATGCAAGATAATCACGAAGATATTACAGTTTTGATGAAGATTTTGAAATTAAATCTTGGAGTAGACAACAAGGAGAGATTCTAGGAGGATTTTACACCTCCTTAACTCCCAAATGTAGCCAAGGGATCCTCGATATTCCCTCCAACAGCTCGAAATCAAAGGAAACCAAGCAAGTGGGAGATCAAGTGCAGAAAAGCTCCACTTCTCTTGCAGTCAAAGAGGACACTTCACCTAATTTTTATGGAGCTGTTGGTAGCTATCCTCTAGGTTAAATAGGGTTAAGCAAGAGCTCATTAGGATTTGAAATTTGAAGGAAGCTAATAGATTCTTAGCTCTTGTAATAGGTTTTTGAGACTTTTGTGATTATGTAATGAGACTATTTTCTACAATAACATGAGTATTCAGATTGTCCTTCACTAATTTAGTTTTAGAGGGCTAGGCTTATGGGTTAGGGCCCAATTCATTGGCCTTAGTCTTTCTTATGTATTCATGTTTATTTTTATGTTATTGTAGCTAGTTTTCTTTATGAGTTTTAGCTAGTTTTATTACATTCCAATTCATTGTTTTTAGTTTACTTCCATTTTTATTTGATGTATTTAACCTTGCATAAATGTTGGTAGAATAGCTTATAAAATCATAAAGTTGTGTGCCAAGCCTCCCTCTCTCATCTCTTTCATTGGAGCTTGAGGAGTGCAGATCTTCACCACAAGCCCAAATTTTCTCTTTAGTTTTTGATTTTGTGGAAATAATAGCTAGGTTGTTGTAGTGTCATGAAAATGTCTAGAATATTGAATTAGATTTCTGTTTTAATGTTTAATTAGGTTTTTTTTCCAAATTGAACTCATCTTTTCCATTTCCTTCATCATGGATTTGCCAATGTTTGTTGCATAAACATGTAGTTTTCTTGAAGATTCAAGTAGCACAACAAAGGAGGACTTCAAAAACACCCTTATATTTGTTTCTCATCCATCATTAGCCTTTTTTCCATCAAATCTCCCCTAGCCTTATTTTTGATATTTTCACCTTCACACCGTGAGCAACCATAGAAGTGAAAGATGAGCTTCTCAAGAGGTTCTGGGCTTGGCCAAGGGGTTGGAAACCTTACATTCATCCAAGTACACCTTCTTTCCACCACGCCTACACTTTTCTTCATCATTTTTGGCCTCATATTTCCCTCGAACTATTTCCTACAGCAATTCAGGACTTTCCTGCAGCATTACTAGAAACCTGTAGCAGAACTAGTAGCAGCACCAATTGGCCTCTCCTTAAGCCTAGAAACCATCATACACCTCATCTAGACCTACCAAAACCATCAATACATCTTCAAACCTGCATCCATGAGTTCAAAACCTTCCTAAGTCACCTTAGCGCCTTCTCCTCCTTGCTGAAAAAAAATTCATTTACAAGCATAATTAGGTCATGGTTAGATGCATTATTAAAATCATGATAGTTAAAGCATGAAGTAGGTAGAGTGTTTTTATCCATTTGGCCCAACAACATGTGAGTATATTATTATTCTTTCTGCAACTTCAATTCATCCATTTACTTCATGAAGATGCCTAGTTTGCTTCTATTTCTTTCCTTGCAGAATAGCTAGATGTATTATCTTGCTTCAAAATAGTAATTTGATGGTTAATATAGTAATGGTTTTGAGTCACTTGTATTTATAGGTCTAAATCAGAAGTGTGACAGACTTCAATCATAAACCCTAGAAAAAACACCCTTTCGTAGGACTCAGAAGAGGATGACATGAGTAGAATGCATCTAATGTGTATATAGCACTATCACCTCCAAGTTTGTATGAACCCCAGATTGATAAAGTAAAGTAGATTATCCTCTCGAAGTTGCATCACTCTTGGTGCAATACTAGGGCTCACCACTTTTTGGCGTCGTTATTGGGGATGTGTCTAGTGGATGCTTTGATTCTATTTTAGCATTATTTTATGTTTTACTTTTACATGATGTTTCAAAAATATTGAAAAAAATACAAAAATAATTGATTTTCATGCCTCGTAGGAGTAGGGATACTTAAGGAAACGTTTTACCAAAAACCCCCACATCCCCACATAGTCACCCTTCACTCTTCTTCAGTGACTGTGAGGTTGAACACACCATAGGTGAGCCTTTTTAAAATTTTGAAGAACCTATTGGAGAAGAAGACGAAATTGTTTCGCCAGAGGAGCTTGCTTCACCTATTCAAGCCATGGATGAGACTAAATCTAAGGGATTATATCCCATTACAGAGATAGATGGGGAAACCAAGATGAAAAACATCAGCCCCTCAGCCCTTCCACATTTCCATGGACTTACCTCTGAGGACCTTGAAACATTCATGTTTGAATTTTCTGTTGTTTGTAGGACCTATGGTTATGTCTCAGATGATCAAAAGTTGAATCTATTCTCATCTACCCTTAAGGATGCAGTCTTTTATTGGTTCATGGGTCTACCTGGGAATAACATCACTACCTGGGCATAGATGCAAGATGCCTTCAACATCAAGTACAGGGACTATTGTAGGTCTAAGGAAACTAAAGAGGAAATATTCGGGATGACTCTAGGTCCCGATGAATCCCTGTAGGACTATGAAGAGAGATTCTAGTTAAATTACAAAAGATCCAAATGCACCCTTGATCTTGGATCACTTAAACTGGTACTTCTCCGAGGGATCAAGGAGGAGGTGATAGGAACCCTCAATATGTTATCAAGAGGATATATCTACAAACTGCCTTATGAGACAATCAAAACTGTCTTCAGGAACCATTATATGGAAGCTAGGAAGAAAGGCGGAGCTAGCCAAAGTATGACCAATACCCCTTCTTCTTCCACCTCCATCAAGAATGAGATTAGAAATATGTTGGAGGACTTCAAGAGTGAGATGTTGTAAGCCTTTACATTGAAAATGGACACAATACAGATCAAGATGAAGGAAGAGGAAGCAAAAATAGCCTTGCCTATATTCTTCCCTAGATGTACTAAAAGACACCCTTAGAATGAATGTCCATTAAATGTCATAGAGGTTTTCTTAGTCTGTGAGGAGAATCATGCCATATATAAGTTTCCCTCCTTACTTGGACTCAAATTTGTATATCAAGGTGGGGAAGTAGGACCAGAGAAACTATGTTTCATCAACTAGAGAAGGCCTCAAGGCCCTCAGATGTATCAGTGGGGTATGCAAGGTGCACCTTACTCCTATGATCACAAGAGTCATAATGCACCTGTGCAATCTTGGTACACCCCCACTCCTCCATCATGGCCTGCACCTCTTACTTTGCCTTACAACCCTCCATATCATCCTCAGTCAGTGAACCAACCATTTTAGCAGTATGTTCCTCAATCATCTCAGTGTAACAACCCATCAGAAGGGTGGAGGCCTCAACATAATCAACCATTTTCTATAATGCCTCCACCCTAACCTCAACCTCAGCTTACTGATTCTGCTCCACCCAATCTACCTTAGATGCCTGCACAACCCAATCCAAACCCGAACAACAAACATGCACAACAGGTTTACAGTGGAGAGACATCCTAGCCAGCTTATGTTGTGGAGATACAAGAGATTAATCTCAGGTCGGGAAGAGTACTCCCAGACAACCATTCTCCATCTCCACCTGCAGAGGTTGAGAAGGAAATGAAGAAAGTAAAACTCAGATCCAATAATCTCCTTTTCCTAATCCACTCTTGTCAGCACACCCTAGAGGAGACCAAAATTATAGGAGAACTAAAAATTTTGTGTGTAAAAATGCCCCTTCTCTAGGCCATTAAGTATGTCCCTACAATAGGCTCATCAAGAAAAAGTGCTTCAAGAAACCTGGGATAAAGAAGAAAGATACCCCCACCATCAATGTAGTAGGATAGTTGTCTGACTTAATGTTGGGAAGGGTGATCTTCCTGAAGTACCTAGACTCTGGTAGTTCAGTTATATATGTGCACATAGATGGTCTCATATTCCCCAATATTATTATTGATCTCGGGGCTTCCATCAATGTAGTGACCAGGGAAAATATGCTTAAACTCAACCTCCAAGGGACTTTGAGGAAAACCACAATAGTTCTACAACTTGAAAATCGGTCCACAGTAACTCTGGAAGGAATTGTTGAGGATGTTATGGTTTCAATTGACTCTTGGGAGTATCATATATATTTACTGGTTCTCCAGCCACAAACCAAGTTTACTGGGTATCCTCTCACTTTAGGGAGACCTTGGTTAGCCACTTTCGATGCTTATATTAGCTATCGGGCCCAAAACATGACTATTAAGAATGATCCCTTGTCTAAATAGCTAGTATTATATCCTCCAACCCAAAATTCCATTGACCATGAACTACCTATATGTTTGGAGGATGAATAAGAAGAAAATGAAAATAAAACACTACACCCTACCCCATTTGAACCATAGATACTTTTCTTAGCGGGGGGTAGCTTGATGAAGATGAATTCATCAACCAAATCATTCAGAACCAGTCCCCCAAGGACAACCTGCTTGAAAACCTAGTCAAAGAATCTGAAAGCCACCCTTGGATGGAACTGCAGTCAGTTGATTCAACCTCTGAAACCACCAAGGCTATGTAATTTGGCCCATCCAAATATCTAAAAATTAACTCAAACCTCTCAGATAGAGAAGAAGAGCAGCTATGCCAGCTTTTTAAAGAAAACATAGATGAATTTTCTTGGGACTACAAGGACATGAAAGGGGTGAATCCCTCGGTGTGAAAACATCATATTTAAATTAAAGAAGGATGCAAGCCTGTGCGCCAACCCAAGAGAAGGATGAACCTAGCTCTAAAAGACATAGTCAAGGAAGAAATACAGAAATTGTTGGATGTAGGTTTCATTTATCCTATATCAGACACTGAGTGGGTATCTCTTCTTTTCCTAGTCCCAAAGAAGAATGGAAAATGGAGAATCTATGTTGATTATCGGGAACTCAAAAAAGCCACCAAGAAGGACCATTTCCCTTTGCCCTATATAGATTAAGTCCTGTATGGCCTTGTAGGAAAGAAGTTATTTTCTTTCTTACATGGGTTTAGTGGGTATAACCAAATCAAAATTAGCCCTGAAGGCCACGACACGTCTATTTTCACATGTCCTTGGGGTACCTTTGCTTTCAAAGTCCTACCTTTTGGGTTGTGCAATGCCCGAGCTACCTTCCAAAGAGTTGTCTTGAGGATTTTCTCTAAGCTATTCCATGACTCTCTTGAAACCTACATAGACGATTTAACACCTTATAGGGATGACTTCCAAGAATTTTTATCCAACTTGGGAAAATTTCTGAGAAGGTACATTGATATGCATCTCTCCCTGAGCCTAGAAAAGTGTGAATTCTTGAAAAGAGCAAGGGTATTATTGGGCCACTCAATCTCCCAAGCATGAATATAGATGGATCCGAACAAAATCACCATCATAAAAAGGGTACCTTCTCCTTAAAATCATAGAGATGTCATGAGTTTCTCAGGTTTAGCTGGCTACTATAGGAGGTTTGTCAAATATTTTAGTAATTTGGCTTTGACACTATTTGGTTTGTTGGCCAAAGACTCTAAGTTTACCTGGTCTAGTATTTGTCAAGAATATTTTGAGCTCATTAAGGGAAAGTTAACTACTGCCCCCAAATTCTGAGGCCCAAATTGGGCTCTTCCTTTCCACATTCACACAGATGCATCAGAAAAATTTGTGGGGGCAGCCTTGGGGTAGTTAGAATACAAATTACCCTATGCAATATATTTCATTAGAAAGAGCTTGTCCAAGGTTGAACTCAATTATAATTTCATAGAGAAGGAAATGTTAGCCATTGTCCATACTTTAAAAAAAAATAGATATTATATCATTGGTTATCAGAACTTTGTACACACTGACCATGCAGCCATCAAATATTTAATGAAAAAATATATTTTTAATGCTATAATAATTATATGGTTGTTATTATTACAATATTTTGACCTAACGATTGTCTATAAACCTAGAAAGGAGAATGTTGTTGTTGATTTTTTATCTAGGTTAGCTCTACCTGCAGATGAAGAAGGAATGATGGATGACCAACTCCCGAATGAACATCACTTTTCTATCTCAGCACTCTCTCCATGGTTTTCTAACGTAGCTAACTACTTGGTTTCTGAATAGTTCCCTTTGAGCCTCTCATCCAAGGAGAAGAGAAATATCATCAGAAAAAAACCCCTTTCACCTGGATTGAGGGAAATCGCTTAAAGTTGGGCCCTGACCAAATTTTCAGGAGATGTGTGACGGAGGAAGAATTTTTTGACATCATCTCGGCATGTCATGATAGCCCTTGTGGAGGCCACTTTGTTGCAAAAATGACAACCTTCAAAGCTTTGCAAGTAGGTTACTATTAGCCTACCCTTCACCAAGATACCAGAAAATACACGAGCAAGTGTGACCAGTGCCAAAGGATGGGGAAACCTACACAGAGGGAAGAGATGCCTTTGCACCCTCAGGTGGCTCTAGAGCCATTTGAAAAGTGGGGCATGGACTTCATTGGGCCCATTGATCCACCATCTAGCCAGAGAAAGTATATCATAGTATGCACTAACTACCTGAAAAAGTGGGTTGAAACAAAGGTTGTAAAGGTAAAAACCAAGGATAGCAGAATTTATAAGAGAGAATGTGTTCTACAAATTTGGATACCTCAGAGAGGTATTCATTGATCAGGGGTCAAAATTCACATCTCATCTCATCGATAATATTCTGAGGAGGCACAATATAAATCATAATACTTCAATTTCTTACCACCCTCAAGCAAATGGACAAGTGGAAGTGACCAAAAAATCCTTGGAAAATATCGTCACCAAGGTTTTGAGTAGCAACAAGAAATATTGGGCAGATATATTGGTAAAAGCTATTTGGGCCTACAACACTACTTGGAAATCAATAACAGGGTTCACTCCTTATGACTTGGTCTATGGGAAGAAATTTTTGCTTTGAATTGAGTTTGAGTTCAACACCTTAAGGATGGTAGCTAAGTTAGACCTGGATATAAAAAAGGCCCAACAAGAGAGTTTTCTACAATTAAATGGGTTGGGTGAGTTTAGGATGCAAGCACACCTTGACACATAAGTGATTTAGCTGCAAAGGAAGGTCTGACATGACAAACTCATTAAGGATAATACCTTTCAAGAAGGAGATTGGGAGCTACTGTATGACTCAAGGTTCAAGGATTTCAAAGGAAAACTGATAACAAGATGGGTGGGACCTTAAAAAGTAGAAAAATTATATGATAATGGTGCAGTTCAGATCAAGCAGATGAGGAGGGGATTCCCCTACTTGTCAATGGTTACAGGCTCAAAGGTTACGAAAAGCCACTATCTAGGGCTATATTTATAAATTCCATAAACACGGAGGTGTATTTCATTGGGGACTCTATAGTTTCTAGCACCTCCCCTTCCTAGAGAAAAATAAAAAGAAAAAATAAAGGGGCATGGGTGAAAACCTCTCTGAGGTGCCCAAGGCCAACTCCACGGTTGAAAACTCCATGAGGCAATCCTGGAAAAAAAAATAAAAGAAAAAAGAATAAGAGATCCTTGGGTGAAAACCTCCTAAAGGTGCCCAAGGCAGGCTTGTGGGTTGAAAACCTCTGTGGAGATAGCCCACTTGCCTTCAAAAAAAGAAAAAAAGAGAAGAAAAGAGAAAAAAAAAAGAAAAAAAAGAGAAATATGATGCCTATGCACTCATTTTTTGTTTTGTATGTTATTCATCAAAGATGGTTTTTGGATCAAGAGGAGCAGTTTTTCCGCACTTCTCCCTCTCCTTTGCTTACACACTCGATGGACCACTCCAGCATGCACCAATTCATTCATTTCACCTCACAAGTAGGCAAAAAATTCCATTTTCCCCCCTGACTGTAATTGCTATAGGAAATTCTAGTAGCTACAAGAAAATTCCATTTTTTTCCCCTGACTGTAATTGCTACAAGAAAGTCTAGCAGCTACAGGATTCCTGTAGCACTACAAGTAACCTTGTAAATGCTACAGGAAACTTATTTATGACGAAAGAAGCTCTATCAAAAGTTTAAAAACTTCAAAAAGAGCATTATAATTTATTTTTTGCCTATACCTACCACTCCTAACCCTCACTTCACTCCATGCACAAGGATTCTCTCTCTAAACCCTATGTTGTGCCACTATCAGCTACATCATTTATACCTTGGCATGAGACCTATCCCCTTACTTCTATGTCACTCCACTCATTCCCTCACTCCATCCCTAACCTCCATAAACCATTTCACTTCATCCCTAAGCAATTTGGAGCCGCAAGAAGCAAAGAGAAGGTTGCGACAAGAAGTTGGAAAGTTTCTTGTAGCAATTATGTATATGGCACAACAAGGTAAAAATATGAAGAAAATTTGATGAATATGGCTTCAAAGGACCACCAACATACTCTAGGAGAGTGAACACACCTTCCAAGGCACATGAATACCTCCATGCATCACCTGCAAGAAGAAAATACAAATAATAAGGTTAAGCAGCTCACTTAGAAAATAAAAATACAACCAGAGAAAGATAGCCATGGTTGTCACCAAACTCCAGCTCCCTAAACCAGATCATGTCTGCAACACACTAGCACTAGGTGGGCTCAGGTATGGCCCTTCACCTCACACTATTCACTCATAATGATCAAAATGATTTAATGTTGACGTTTAGAGACTTAAAAGGAAAAAAGGTGACGAGTTAACTTGGCCACCTTCGTAAAGTTAAACAAGATGAAAAAGTTAAGTGGACATGCCACCTGGGAAAGTCAAATAATTCAAGGGAGAGTGAAATGTAGAAATTATACAAACAATATGTATATCATGGATTCAATTTGATATAAAAATTTACTAAATATAGATACTGAATCGATTCTACAAATCGATTGCGGAAATTAAACACAATCACCAATCACATGAAGCAAAGAAAGAATCAATTCAAACCATAACACAAATAATTTCCCAGGGAAATCTTGCTACTCAAAACCCTCTATAATATATTGTATGTTCCACAAGGAATCATGAAACAATTACAATGCAATCTTCTCAAAAAATTCTCTTGCAATCTACGTATAGTCTCACACTGATCTAGACAAAATCAGGCCAACACTTAGCCAATTCTCAGCCTGTCTTCAACTTACCTTGCTCATGCAATTCCTGATGAATGAAATCCCTATTATTTAGGAATTTCAGCCTTCCTCAACTATGCTAAGTATCATGGGAATCTTGTGGGGTTTTAACTGCATTTGGGCAACCTGCTAATATCACAACTGATAGTTAACTTCCCTTTAACCTTTGTCTCAACTGGGTCTCCACTAGAACTAACATGCATGCATATATTAATAGTAAATTGTTAGCTTCATGGAAGATCACTGATTGTGAATTAAATATTATTTAGTTTACTTGATCTCTCACTAGTGCAACAAAGAGTTACAACTAGTCCAACTGACTTTAACTCACCTAACTGAGTTAACTGATTACTCATGCACTTAACTGAAAATTGAACTCTAAAACACATAGAATCACTCTGCATGCATCACCAACTACATTCAACTCAAAATTCATGAGCTAACTGATTTTATCACACTCAGTTAACTATTACAAGTGTTTATGAGATACAATTACAATTTATTGTCCATTTTAATTAAGCGAAAATTAAAATAGACACTGCACCAAATTTAGCCCACACCAGTATAGGTTCTGCTAAGATCTATTGGTCCCACACTAGTGTAGGTGCTTCTAGGACCTATTGGTCCCACACTAGTGTAGGTGCTGTCATGTTGCTTCCGGATGCCAATTTCACTGTTTCTTGTTGCAAACTTCAACACTCCCTCTCAACAAGAAAGGAATGTCCTTGAATGTGACATGCACCTCTTGCATGTGACATGAAACTCTTGCATGTGACATGAAACTCTTTCATGCTACATGCAACTCTTGCATTCAACACTTCTCTAGTGTTTCTCGCACATGCAACCTTTCCATGAAGCACTTATCTAGTGTTTCTCACACGTGCAACCTTTGCATGCAACACTTTTGAAACTGAATAGCCTCCAAACAACTGAATCAATATAATGCATCTGTCATCAGAGTCTTCTGATTGTTGGTATCTATTGCACATGTCTACTTGATTCTCTGCATTGTTGACATCTGCATCCATGCACTCTGCACTACTACCAACTCTGACTGTGCTCCAGTATCCGACACCTTCCACTATCATTTAAGCCCTCCTAACATGTGATTTCATCAATCTAACTGATCCTACTAATATTGTATTGTGGGCTCCTCGTAGCCAGGTTCGATCCATGAGACACACCATCTCTAGGACCCTGCCCAAATTTCTTCTTGGGATTAATCTTGCACATCGCTCCACCTCACATCTAGAGGTATAACTGCATGTACTCCCTCTACCCATCTGGCTCAAAATTTCTCTACATGAGTGGTTTTTGCCACTCCATGATCCTCCGCATCTTGAGGTTCATTCTTTGGAACCGAGAGTTCTTCATCTGCATGCAAATAAAGCTCCCTCTCAAGGGACAATTGCATGACTTTCTCACACTTCCAATGGTTGGAAGCTCTGTAAAAATCGCATCTAAATAAATTTTATAGAGATTATTTGCATGATTCCCAATCTGCATGGCTTTTCATGTTGCTTTGTGTTGAAGGAAAACTTTTCCTTCACTGAAAAAAACATCATAGCCTCTATCCTCCAACATTGCAACTGAAACTAAATTTTTCTTTCAAGCCTGGTACATTTATTACATCTTTTAATAATTTTTTTTTACCTTACTGTCTCTGAAAAGTGACTGTACCAATCCTAGTAGCGTTATACCTTCCATCATCACCTAGTTCGATATGCATCTAGAGGTCCTTCTCCTCCAAGCTACTGAAAAATTCTTTGTCTCTCATCATGTGGAAAGATGCACCATTGTCCAAGTACCACCTTGATCCCATCGCACTTGACACCATGCATGAGATCAGTGAGAATTCCAACTCAAATTATGAGGCCAAATCCTCACCAGCTACAGATCCTGAAGGCTTCTTGTTCTTCTTCTTTTATGAACAATTAGTGGCATAATTTCCATGCTCGTGATAGTGAAAACACTTCACTCTGGACATGTCACACTCCTTTCCTTCTTCACTAGACTTAGATTTGGAATGGAATTTCTTTCCTTTCCCCTTATTCGCATTGGCAACCAAAGCAAAATCTTCTTCATCTTCATTCTTAGATGAAGATCCATCTTTGGTATTCCACCTATATTCCTCTTGCACCAAATCCGACAAAATTCGTTCCCAATATGGCAGCTTTTCCATTCCATTTATAGAGTTCTGATAACTATGCCAACTCTTGGGAAGTCCTAGAAGAGCTAGGCTCACCAAGTCATCACCTGTGACATTAATTTCTACACTCCCAAGCTCATCCTGACATTGGACAAACTTTTTTAAGTATACTGAAATAGTGTCATTTTTCTCTATTTTGATTTTCCTAAGCTTGTCCTTCAGTGCGAAATTTATATGATCACTACTGCTCTAAAATAGATCTGTAAAAGCCTTCCACATTACATATGGAGTCACTTTTCCATGGATACTTGAGACAATGTGGTCTTGTAATCCTTCTAGTAATATCCTCCTCGCCCTTGTAACCTTATTTTTCCATGCATCAAAATTTGCAACATTTGTCACAACAGGTTTGGGAACATCATTGTCAAAGAATTCCTTCAATCCATTGTCCTCCAATACTGCCTCCATCCTATCTTTCCAAGAAATATAGTTAGAGCTTCCCTCGAGTGCATACTCCAATCTCAAGCCATTGAAATCCATTTCAATCTTGAATCACCTGTAGCACCAAGAAAATCTTCTACAAATTCGAATTCTATTCAGTCAAAAACTTAGCTTCTCCTCCACTATATTGATTTCTTGTGCTCTGATACCATGTATAAATTATACAAACAATATGTATATCATGGATTCAATCTGATCTAACAATGTACTAAATCTAGATACTGAATCGCTTCTACAAATCAATTGTGTAAATTAAACACAATCGCTAATCACATGAAGTAAAGAAAGAATCAAATCAAACCACAACACAGATAATTTCCCAGGGAAAGATTGCTGCTCAAAACCCCTCTATCATATATTGTATATTCCACAAGGAATCATGAATCAATTAAAATGCACTCTTCTCACAAGAGTCTCCTGCAATCTGCCTATCGTCTCACACTTATCTAGACAAAATCGGGCCAACACTTAGCCAATTCTCAGCCTGTCTTTAGCCTACCTTGCTCACGCAATTCCTAATGAATGAAATCCCTATTCTTTAGGAATTTCATATTTCCTCAATTGGGTTTAGTATCATGGGCATCCTATGGTGTTTTAGCTGCATCTGGGCAGCCTACTAATATGAAAACTGATAGTTAACTTCCCTTTAACCTTTGTCTCAACTAGGTCTCCACTGGAACTAACATGCATGCCGCTATTAATAGTAAATCATCAGTTTCATGGAAGAACAATGATTTTGAATTAAATATGTTTAATTCACTTGATCTCTCACTAGTGAAACAAACAGTTACAAATATTCCAACTGACTTTAACTCACTTAACTGAGTTAATTGATTACTCATGCATTAAACTCATGCACTTAACTGCAACGTGAAATATAAAACACATATAATCACTCTACATGCCTCACCAACTACCCTCAACTCGAAATTCATGAACTAACTAAGTTTATCACACTCAGTTAACTATTACAAGTGTTTATGAGATAAGATTACAATTTATTGTCCTTTTTAATTAAGGTAAAATTAAAATAGACACTACACCAAACTTATCCCACACTATTGTAGGTGCTACTAAGACCTATTGGTCCCACACTAGTGTAGGTTCTCCTAGGACCTATTGTTCACACACTAGTGTAGGTGTTGTCATGTTGCTTCCGGATGCCAATTTCATCGTTTCTTGTTTCAAACTTCAACATGAACAAATATAAGGAGGCGATTCTGAGGCTAGGGAAATGATTTACGAGAGTGGGACCAACGGTCCCGAAGATGAAAACTCGTGCCCAGTACAAGTCAACACTTTGCTCCAAATTCAGTTAAAAAGGACATAAACATAAAGGTAAGATATTGTTTATTATATCTACTCCATTGAGAATTTCGAGAGTAGTAGGAGAAAAATAAGTTAGAGGATCCATTAGAGAGAAGAGCATCAAGTCTGAGATTGCATGCACCCTCGTGCTACAGGAAACAGTGAGGTGCTATAGGAAACTACATAGGAAAATCGACAGGGATAAGGAGATGAAAAACAAAGCCACTCTTGGATGATATTACCTCCTAAGGCACCATCTCCCAAGCAAAAACACCACAGAGGTAAGTGGTTTCCACCCTCCAGAATTGCAATTTCTCCATGAAATTTACACACAGTCAGTTATAAATTGGGGATTAATTGGTGAAACATGAATTTGTTTGAGACCGTAATCTCCAAGACCTATTCACAAGTACCTCTCAAGCAAAAACCATATTACCACCTTCATATCATGGAAAATTTTAGGTGCTAATATTCGCAGGTGGGCTAATTTTCCATGTTTTCTCCAAAAAAAATATTCGTCAATTTCCATTTTTTTATAAAAATGATTCGCCCAAATTTTACAATATAAAATTAGTTTATATTAAAAATCGCCAAAATTATATAAAGAGTATATAAAAATCATTATATATTTGAATAATTTTATAAATGCATCAATAAATATTTTATAGTTTACATATTAGGGACTAATGAGATTCGCCACTTTTTTAAACTTCAAGATAATTTTCTATCCTTAAAATTTTCCCTGCTTCATATCTCAACCATAACAATGGGAGGGGGATTTAACAGAAGGGGTCCCATTGATATTAAAAGAATAAGACTACATCCTCAAGTAATGGATATTTTCAGGAAGCACCAATGGCTAGGTTTCTTAGAGCTTCTCAAGGCTTTTGATGAGGAGATATATCGAGAGTTTGCAGTGGCTATGCAATCACACTCAAAGGAGAGAGCCACCACTATGGTTAGAGGCCTAACCATCACACTTTCACCTGAAATATTGAGCAGAATCACCACTTTGTTCTTAGGAGTCAAGTGGATTAAGGAAGATAGGATTCCAAGCACTGCAACCAAGAAAATCTTCTTTCTGTCAGGTGAAGATTTCATTGAGGACAATAATGGAGTGAGGAGAGAAAGCCTTCCATGCCCATGGGATGAAGTAGCTTTCCACATCATGAAATTCATTTCCTGTGAGGGCATACTTAGTGTAGTCTATGGATACCATTTCAGGTTGTTGACTAAACTTATATTTCAAGGAGAACTCTCTCTAGAACAAATATTGAGCATCCCTCATTTCCTCTTGAACTCAATTACAAACATGAGAAAAATTTTTAGGGAAAGGAAGTACCATAATTTGGATCATAATGGCCTTATAAAACTGATAGTGAGTGGTTCTCTAAGCAAATTAAACCTCCTTGTGTCTTGGTCCTCATTCATAGACATGGATAGGGAAACCTTCATAGCCACCCAAACAGGAAAAACCTCTACCTCTAGTCTTAGAGAGAGGGATATGGAAGAAGAAGAATATGGGGAGGTTGAAGATGAGGAAGAAGAACAGGATATGGAGGTTGAAACAGAAAAAACAGAGATATTAGAACTAGAGGAAGGGAAATAAAAACAAAAAAATGGAAATGAAATAGAGAAGGAAGAGACTAAGGAGAAGAAGGAAGAGAAGAAGGAGGAGAAGAAAATATTTGACTTTATGCTAGGAAATGATACCTCTCCTCAACACACCAACATATCACCAGAGATAACAGATCAGGAAGTCGCTGCTACCCTAGCCACTTTGAGCACACCAGTGAACACAAAGAGGAAGATACAAATTCCCATGTACTTCAAGACAAGGAAGAGCCAAAGGGAGAGGCAGGGGAAATCACACACTCCAACTAAAAGCCCTATTAACATTGAGGAGTCACCAAAGAAGGATGATGAAATAAGGTTAGAAGAAGGAAAGGTTAAAGATGTCACCTCACCTATGAGGACTCATTTGACCTACATAAGAAGACATTCATCAAGGTTGGCATCCCATACACATCTAACAACCCCCATGGGCCCTCACAAGACAGAAAAAGGGGAAAAAAAGCAAGAAAGGGTTTACCACAGGCAAAACAAAGTTTTCTATAGGAAACTTTGTTTTTGCTATAGGAAACTCCAACAAGCCTAGAATCAGAGAAAAAAGCTTTGGATGAGGGAGAAAAGACGCTCATGGGTGGGCAAGAGGCCCAAGAAGTTGAGGAAAAAGAACAAAATGAAGGGAAAGATTCCAAAGGGGAGGAAGATAAATATTAAAAAGAGGAACCTACCTCACTAGAACATGTCCCCAAATATATATCGATAGTGTCACACCCTAGCCCTGAGCCAAATCTCAAATCCTGCTATACATTTATTGAAGGGGGCAGATTGATTCCTCAAAATTTTACAATACCTTTATTCTATCAGTGGGAAGAGGAGAGGGCACACACTCATCATTGGATGAATATTTCTACAGCCATAGGTGTGCATGACATAGGATTCATGGAGGAAAAAGTCACTGAGTATGGAAGGGATTTGTATGATGTTAGGCTTATAGAATCCACGTTGAAAGAGAAACTTCAGGAAGCCCAAGCAGAGAATGAAATATTGCAAGATTAGCTTCAGTAGAAAGGAAAAAAAATGGCCACCATGGTAGATTTGTGCATGGAGGCCATTCAACACAGATACCCATCAGACTCCTATGCAATCTACCTCAAATAACAGTGGCTCCTATTTGAAATCAGGACACTATCCTCTCATGGTTCCTTACCTTTTCAGAACTGCAGAAAATTCATTGACTTTTGAAACCAATCAAGCATGGCAGACAAGGAAACGTTAGCATAATTCTACATGCACAATATTGTGTTTCCAAAATTGAACATCTGCGACCCTAACCCTAGAATGGGAGACATGTAGTTAATGGAATTAGCCTATTGGATGGTTAATGAGGAAGCTAGAGCACAAGAAGTAAGGAGGGTAATGAGGAGAGAAAACAGGGAGCATCTACACATTAGGGCAGAACTTTTTAGCCCTAGGGGAGTCATCAACAACCATCTCAAGATAGAAAAGGATGTTGCACTTGTAGAAAAGTAACTCAACACACAAGCACAAGTCATTTCCCATTTTGATGATGTTTCTAGGTTGTTGGGAGATGAATGCATAACGGCTAGTCAAAGGAGATGGAATGGCTTCCATCATAGTCTCAAAAACATTGGAATACCACACCCTAGATAGATTGAGAATTTATCTAGAAATGGAACCACTATACAAGAGGGCCATGCATGCCAGGAAGATTCAATGGCTTGGTTTGAAACTCAGTCCATCTTTTCTGCTTGGACTGAGTGATGGTAAAGACCAGGATGAGAAGAATAGAGAATGGGAGGAAGAAGAAAAGAATGATGGCTTTTACCCTCTTTAAGGGACTCCCACACTTCATACTTGAGAAGTCAAAGGGTCCATTAAATATTTGAAAGAAATGCAGAATGAGGTTTAAGTTGCTTAGAGGATGAGCAACCATTTGGTAGGGGGTGATGATGAGCTCCATCATTAGGTATAATTGGAGGGGTTAATTGTCACCTTTTTAGCCTTATTAAGTCTCTCTTTCTCACATTTAATTATATTATGGTATTATGTTGCTAGTGTAGATGGTGATTAAGGCTTTTCATACTTCAAATGCCTAATATGCGTTAAATACAGGATAATCACGAATATATTTCGCTTTTGATGAAGATTTTGCAATTAAATCTCAGAGTAGACAACAAGGAGAGATTCTAGGAGGATTTTCCACCTCCTTAACTCCTAAAGGCAGCCAAGGGATCCTCAAGATTCCCTCCAAGCCTTTGAAATCAAAGGCAGCTATGCAAGTGGGAGATTAAGTGCACCAAAGCTCCACTTTTCTTGTAGTCAAATATGACACATTACCTAATTTTTAGGGATTTGTTGCTAACTACCCTCTAGGTTAAATAGGGTTGAGCAAGAGCTCATTAGGATTTGAACTTTGAAGGAAGTTGATAGACTCTTAGCTCTTGTAATAGGTTTTTGAGGCTTTTTTGATGTAATGCGACTATTTTTTGCAATAAGATGAGTATTCAGATTTCCCTTCACTAATTTAGTTTAAGAGGGCTAGGCTTATGGTTTAGGGCCTAATCCATTGGCATCAGTCTCTATTGTTGATCAGAGGCTCGGTATTAAGCTAAAAAAATGAAAGTGCTAAGAAACTCTCCAAACCAGAATGACAGTGAAGACCTTGTCGCTAGGAATCCGAAGCAATTCGTTTCATCAGAAACCGACTCCAAATGAGGAAGTTATGTCATGATATTTGCTTTCCTAAACAACTAAAAAAATTGCAGAACAGTGATAGGTTGATGTCATGGAAGCCTAGTTAGCACTCCAGGTATATTAAGGGAACATTATCAATTTTTTCCCAATGACATTGTGACAAATGTCACAACAGGATTCGCAAGTGAACTTTGGAGGTGAAATTTTTTTACAGTTTATCCTAAGGTTGAATGAGAATTTTTTTTAAGTTTGGAATAGTCTAACCAAAGCTGGACATGTGGTGCAGCCAGGGGCTGCCACATGTCCCCTCTGGTGGACCCATCCAAACCTTCGATTAAACCGTAGGTTGAATTTCATTATATCAATTTCCAAAATATTATAATAACCCAAGGTTTATAACCATGGGAGACGTATATATTAATTCAGGCAATGCATTATTTATAGCCAAAGTCTTAACTATGGACCGGCGAACATAATATTCGGGTGAATATATTTCTTTAACCAAAGTTAAAAATTTGGGTTGGAAGAATTTATATTGGAGCAAAATTCTTGTGTCGGGGTCAGGGTCAAACCCACGACCTACCCCGCATAGTTCAAGCACCTTACCACCTACTCTATTCGATGGGTCTTAACCTACTATGGTTTCGACGTGTATATTTTATCTTCCAAATCTGATGGTGGTGGTTTGGAAGGGGCCAGCCCCCTCCAGATATGACTATGCTGCAAGGATCAAGGGCAGAGCAGAATACAAAGCGTGGAGTTGAAACTCCTTATCACAGGATTATCCACTAAGCGAGGTTTATGTTAATTAAACTGTGGATTATGAAACACATTTAAGGTGAACTTAAGACGTGCTTATCCACAGTTAAGTGCAGTCTTAAATGCTAATTAATCCATTTCTTAATGGCGGCGGAGTTAGCAGAACCACCAATTTCGGCAGAACCACTATATTTTCGGAGCTATCTGGAGTCTTCTCCAGATTTGGAGGAGATTTTATATAAGGATTTTTCTTTTTTTTACCATAACTAGAGCAATTTTCAACCAATTTTGGCCTAGGAATAGTCATTCCTGGTAGATTTTCATGTTTTGGACACATTGGAGCATGTTTTAGAGGCAGTATGAGACTGTAAACACCATTTTTTTCACAATTGAGCTAATACAAAGGCTTAAGACATGGAAGCTAGACCAAGGAGATGTAGCCTAGGAGGGGTGAAATCCTTCATCAAAACAATGTGTTAATGGATCAATTGTGATGGTTTGTTGTGTGTTTGTTTGTTGTTGTTCAAAATTTAGTTTCAATGCTTTTATGTTCAAGCATTCTACATAATATCCACACATTTACTTGTTAAACATTCATAAGAACTTCAATAAGCCCATGTACATGAAGAAAATATAAACACTTTTACTATAAATATGAAGATGAAATTAGCACAACAAAAATAACATTCAAATTCAGATCAATATGGTATCAAAGCAAAGGTTATTTTCTTGTTTTTCTTGAGTTTTGTGCAAGTAGGGTTTTAATGGTTGCAAATTTCTTATGCTTACAAGGTTGAAGTTGTAGAGAGGAGAAGTGAAACTATTGGTTGCTAGTCTTGAGGTTAGGACCAGAATAAAGATAGCTACAAGAGAAACATATCCACTCAAAGCTTCACTCCTAGCTGCACTTGAAGCACCTCAAGTTTTATCTCCAGAAGCTGAGATTAAAGAGGTACAAGTTGCACCAGAAGCTAAGTTGATTGAAGAGGTACAAGAATAAAAATCTCAACTTGAATCCATATCCATCATGTCAGGTGTTGGAGACACTCAAGGTCATTCAGAAGAGGATGATGTCAAGAGAGACTTCAATGACATAAAGAGGATGGTTAAAATTATGTTTGATGCATTTACTACTGGGATGGCAGGAGAAGGTTCTAAGCCTCCACATGGAGAAGGAACTTCAAACAATAATAAGGATGAAGAGAATAGTTCAAATGGTAGTCGAGGAAAGCCTCCTCCATCTCCACCATCCTCTTCAACATCCTCATCATCTCCATCAGCATCATCTTCCACCACAAAAACCACCCATACACATCCAAAAAACCCAAAAAGAAAAAATCCATTACTGAAATTGGAAATTAAGTTTGAACTTCCCATGTACAATGGTGAGGTAAATTCAGAGAAGTTGGAAAATTGGATCTGTCAATTGGAGGTTTATTGCAAAATTCAGAACCTATAATAAGACGACATAAAGATCCAGTTGGATTTATTGAGGCTAGAAGGAGCAACACTAGTCTAGTGGGAAGCAAAGACTCAAGAGGAAATGTGAATCCATGGTAAAATATCCATTTATTGGGTTGAGTTTATTACTTCAATTTAATTACAATTTTATCCTTTAGATTACATGAAAAAAGAAATTATAAGTTGGAAAAAATTTAGGCAAATCAAGGTTCAAACAGTTCAAGAATATACCCAGGAGTTTAGGAAAAGGGTTTTTATGTTAATAAAATTTAATTCCCAAGACACACTCTTGAAATACGTTGGGGGTTTACGTTCCAATTTGAGACATACTATCCTTATTTTTAACCCAAGCAATTTAGATGAAGTTTGTGTGCAAGCCACACATCTTGAAGCAAGGGGAAAGAACATTCAGGAAGAGGGTAGTAAGAAGAAGCCATTCAAGGGTAAGGGAAAAGAGAAGGGAGGAAAATGGAAGGGAAAAAAGAATGCAAGTGTTAAGAAAGAAGGGGATAAAACTACATCAAAACATTGTTCCAAAGAAGGGCATGATGAAGCCCATTGTTGGAAATTACATCCCAAACTAAGGCCTAAGAAACCAAACAAGTGGAAACAAAAGATGACTTCCACCACACAACATGATCTTGGATCTAATTCCGATGATGAGACCAAGATTATAGCCATGGTAAAAAAGGGAAAAGAAGCCATAGCAACCACTAGTTCTTAAAATTGTCACAACAACACTCCAAATGAAGAAACAAGGATAGAATTGTTCCATGTAAGGGTGATTTCAAATCATACAAAGGTTAATGCATTGTTTGATAGTGGGTCACAAGAAAACTTGATTTCAGAAGACTTGGTCAAAAATATTAACCTTGAAACAGTACCACATCATAAGCCATATCCATTGGGCTGGATAGTAAAAAATGCCAATTTAGAGGTTACAAGGAAATTCATATTTTGATTTGCCATTACTGCAAACTTTGTTGTTGAAGTTGCGTTAGATATGGTTCCACTTGAGATTTAAAGAATTATCTTGGGAATTCCATATTTATGTGACAGGAAAGCGACATTTTATTGACATGAGAACAAATATCATTTTCTCAAGGATTGAGTGGAGTATATTTTGAGAGCTCATCGCAAAAAGCTGAATATTTCTTTGGTTAATGCAGGGCAGATGAAGAGACTAGTTAATGGAAGTAAAAATTTTGTGCTTCTCATGATCAATAAAAAGGATTATATTGAATATGAATCTTTTGAACGATGTGATGAAAAATTAAAATCTATTTTTTTATGCGGTAATTCAACATGGGGAGATGTTTCAAGAATCAAATGGGTTATCTCCCAAGAGGGGAATTCAACATGAGATTCAGCTGCAGCAAGATGTTCCACTTCCAAACATTGGTATGTATCGCATGTCAATCATGGAGAGTTTGGAAATCAAGAAGAAAATAAAAGAATTGCTAAACAAATGTATCATACGCCCATCTCCTTCACCATGTGGTTCACCAATTTTTTTGGTACCAAAGAAGGACAGGACTTGGCACATGTGCATGGATTTCCGTGCATTGAATAAAATCATGGTAAAGAATCACTATCCACTCCCATGAATTGATGATTTTCTTGATCACGCAAGGTATGAAAAATATTTCACTAAGCTAGACTTACTAAGTGGTTATCATCAAGTTAGAATAGCTGAAGATGACATTTGGAAAACTACGTTTAAAACTAGACAAGGATTGTTTGAGTGGTTAGTTATGCCATTCGGTCTAAGAAACGCTCCAACTACTTTCATGAGAGTTATGAATGATGTATTAATACCATTTCTATATGACCTCGTCATTGTTTACTTAGATTATATTTTTATATTCAGCAAATCAAGAGATGAGTATGTCATGCATGTGAACAAGGTACTTGATGTCTTGAAAAAAGAGGGGTTATTTTGAAAGATGCCGAAGTGTGAGTTTGGCAATACTTCCTTAGTGTATTTGGGACACATTGTTGAAGGAGCTGAGTTGAAGATAGACCCTTCCAAGGTTGAGGTCATTGTGAATTGGCCCAATCCCAATACAGTTACGGAGGTAAGAAGCTTTCTTGGGGTAGCACAATATTGGAGGAAATTCATTGCTATTTTTTCTTCCATTGCAGCTTCGTTACATGCATTGACAAGTGTCAAGAAAGTCTTCAATTGGGGAGATTTTCTTCAAAAATAATTTGATGCTTTAAAACAAAAGATCATTTCATCACCACTATTGGCTCTTTCAGATCTTAGACGACCATTTGAGATCTAAACATATGCTAGTGATTACGCCATAGGAGCAGTTCTCATGCACCATGGTAAGCCCATTTCATTTCATTATGAAATTTTTAATGGAGTTGTGACTAAATATCCCACCTATGACAAAGATTTATATGCATTGGTACAAAGTGTAAAGAAATGGAAGCACTATTTGATGGGTAAGGATACCATTATCCATACCGATCACCAGCCATTGCAGTACTTACAGTCACAATCAAAGTTGCAACAATCAATTCATTTCAGATGGATGGGATTTCTACAACAATTCCATTTGGTTATCAGGTATAAAAATGGAATCTACAATAAGGTAGTTGATATTATCTCTAGGCCTATTTTAAATTCATCTATTATACTCAAGCACAATTCAGTTATGCATGAAAGTTACATTGAACAATTTGCATATGATAGTGATTTTCAAGATGTGTATGAAAGCTTGAGTTAAGGAAACCAAATTGAAGAGTTATATTATCATGTGCATAACAGTTTGTTGTATCACTTGGGCAAGTTATGTATTCCATAGGGAGAAAGAAACAATATCATAATGGAGGCACACACTTCATTTATTGTTGGACATTTTGGTGTAGGCAAGACGATAGTGAATCTCCAAATATATTGTTATTGGCCATGCATGATTGATACTATATCTTGTTTAATTAGAGGATGTTATTTTTGTGCAACAAGTAAGGCTAGAAATAGGAAACTAGGATTGTACACTCCACTTCCGGTACCTTCACGTCCTTGGGAGAGTATCTCAATGTATTTTTTAGGAGGTCTTCCAATGTCAAGGAAAGGTCTTTATTACTTGTATGTAGTTGTAGATAGGTTCAAAAAAATGTGTCTTTTGATGCCATGTAAAAATAAAATTACAGTTGAACAAACAACTCATATTTTCTTTCAAAACGTATGGGTTCATTTTGGTCTTCCTACTTCTATTGTAAGTGATCGAGATTCCTAGTTTGTTGGGATTTTTTGGTCAAAATTGTGGGACTTGATGAACACTAAGTTGAAAAAGAGTATAGTCTTTCATCTGCAAACATATGGTCAGACCAAGGTTGTTAACAGGAAAATCATTCATCTTCTTAGAGGTTATTGCAGCAAACATCCCAAGTTGTGGGATGAACAGTTTTATTACATTCAACATGCATATAACAAGGCAAAGCATTATTCTATAAACACATCACCATTTGAGGCATGTCTTGGGTACTTTCCAAGATCCCCTTTAGACTTCATCTTTGAGAAATATGTCGCTATATATGGTCATAGTTACATAGATAAGGCAAGGAATTTCATTGATAAAACGTAGTTGGTACATCACCCAGTGCAAGAACAACTTGAAAAGAGTCAAAGAAGATACAAGGCAAGGCATTATAAACACCGAGTTGATCACAAATTCTAGGTTGGTGATGAAGTTTGGTTATATATCGACAAAGAAAGATTTCAAAGGGGAGATAAAAAGCTTAAGCCAATCCGTTATGGTCCTTTTAAAATTTTAGAAAAGATTGGCAAAAATGCATATAAGCTAGATTTTCCTCCTTATATGAAAATATATTCTGCTGTTAATGTTGAGAATTTGAGATTGTTTGAGCCTCCATTGATTGATGATCAAGGAGATCATGTTTAGCTGCCATCAATAGATGATTTCTCTCCATAATATCTTGATGAACTTCAGTAAGATCTCATACTTGACAGAAGAACCAAAACTTCAAGAAAAGGGAATGTTGATTACCTTAGAGTGGGGCTCAAGGGAAAAAATCCTTCCAAGGCCAAATGGATGGATATTGAAAGGGTGAGGGAGTGGTACCCTCACCTGTTGAAAAATTGATAGTATCTTTTGGGGTCCAAAAGGCTTCTAATGGAGAGGAATGATGAGAGGCTCAGTATTAATCTCAAAAATTCAAGTGCTCATAAATGCTTCAAACCTAAATGACAGCGAAGAGCTCGTCGCCATGAATCCAGTGCAATTTGTTTCATCAAAAACTGACTCCAGATGAGGAAGTTATGACCTGTTGTTCGTGTTCCTAAACAGCTAAAAAAATTGTAGAACAATGACATGTTGATGACATGGCAGCTCAGTCAGCACTCCAGGTATATTCAAGGAATATTCTCTATGTTTTACATGATGACACTGTGACAAGTGTCACAACAGGATTCACTAGTGAACTTTGGAGGTGAATTTTTTTTGCAGTTTATACTAAGGTTGAATGAGAATTTTTATTAAAGTTTAGAATAGTCCAACCAGAGCTGGATACATGGTGCAGCCAGGGGCCGCCACGTGCCCCCTCTGGTGGACCCATCCAAACCTTGGATTAAACCGTAGGTCGAAGAAATTTCATTATATCAATATCCAAAATATTAAATTTATAACCCAAGGTTTATAACCATGGGAGACGTATATATTAATTCAGGCAATGCATTATTTTATAACCAAAGTCTTAACTCTGGACTGACAAATATAATATTCGAGCGAATATTTTTATTTAACCAAAGTTAAAACTTTGGGTTGGATGAATGCTTATTGAAGAAAAATTCTTGTATCGGGGTTAGGGTCAGGGTCGAACCCACAACCTACCCTGCACAGTTCAAGTGCTTTACCACCTACTCTATCTGATGGGTCTTAACCAACTATGGTTTTGACGTATATTTGTGGTCTTCTGAATTCGATGGTGGGGGTTTGGAGGGGGCCAACCCCCTTCCCATATGACTATGACGCAAGGATTGAGGGTGGAGCAAAATACAAATCGCGGAGTTTAAACTCCTAATCACGAGATTATCCAATAAGCTAGGTTTATGTTAATTAAACCGTGGATTATGAAACATGTTTTAAGGCATAGTTAAGATATGCTTATCCACAGTTAAGTGTGGTCTTAACTGCTAATTAATCCAATTCTTAATGGTGGCGGAGTTATAAAAACCACCAATTTCAGCAGAACCACCAAATTGTCAGAGTTATCTGGAGTCTTCTCTAGATTTGGAGGAGATGTTATAGGAAATTTTGTTTTAACCATAACTAGAGAAATTTTCGACCAATTTTGGTTGAGGAAGAGTCATTCCTAGTAGATTTTGATGTTTTGGAAAAACTGGAGTAGGTTTCAGAGGTATTAGGAGATTTTAAACAACAATTTTTGCACAATTGAGCTAATACAAAGGCCCAAGCCATGGAAGCTGGACCAAGGAGATGTAGCCCAAGAGGGGTCAACTCCTTCATCAAAAAATGTGTTAATGGATCAATTATGATGGTTTGTTGTGTGCTTGTTTCCTGTTGTTCATCATTTAGTTTAAATGTGTCTATGTTGAAGTATTCAACATAATATCCACACATTTAGTTGTTAAACAATCATAAGCACTTCAATAAGCACTTGTACATGAAGCAAATATCAATACTTTTAATATAAATATGAAGATGAAATTAGAAAAACAAAAGTAAGATTCAAATGTGACATTCAAATTCAAATCACTTGTGTATTCATGTTTATTTTTATGCCATTGTATCTAGTTTTCTTTATGATTTTTAGCTAGTTTGCTTACATTTCAATTCACTATTTTTAGTTTGTTTCCATTTCTCTTTGTTTTATTTAGGATTGCATGAATGTTGGTAGAATAGCTTATAAACTTAGAAAGTTGTGTGTCAAGCCTCACTCTCTCATCTCTTTCATTGGATCTTGAGGAGGTAATATCTTCACCACATGCCCAAATTTTCTCTTTAGTTCATGATTTCTTGGAAAGAATAGTTAGGTTGTTGTGGTGTCATGAACATGTCTAGAATACTGAGTTAGATTTATGTTTGAATGCTTAAGTAGGTTTTTTTTCCAAATTAAACTCAGCTTTTCCATTTCCTTTATTGTGGATTTTCCAATGTATGTTGCATAAATAGGTAGTTTTCTTGCAGGTTCAAGTAGCACAGCAAAGGAGGACTTCACCAGCACCCTTAGCTTTATTTCTCATCCATCATCAACCTTCTTTCCATCAAATCGCCTTCAACCTTGTTTTTGAGATTTTGACCTTCACACTGTGAGAAACCATAGAAGTGCAAGACGAGCTTCCCAAGAGGTTTTGTGCATGGCCAAGGGGTTGGCCACCTTCCATTCATCCAAGTACACCTTCATTCCACCTCCCCTACACTTTTATTCATCATTTTTGGCCTCGGATTGCCCTCAGAATTTTTCTTGTAGCAAATTGGGACTTTACTGTAACAGAACTAGTAGCAGCACCAGTGGGCATCTTCTTAAGCCTATAAACCATCATCCACCACATCTAGACTTGCCAAAACCATCAAGACACCTTCAACCTTGCATCCATGAGTTCAAAACCTTCTTAATCCACTTTAGTGCCTTCTCCTCCTTGCTGTAAAAAAATGCATTTACAAGCATAATTAGGTGATGATTAGATGCATGATTAAAAGCATGCAGTAGAAAAAGTGTGTTTAGCCATTTGGCCCAGCAATGTGTCAATAGATTAGCCTTATTTCTATAGTTTCAATTCAGCCATTTACTTCATGAAGATGCCTAGTTTTTTTCTATTTCTTGCCATAGTTTAAATTGCAGATTTATTTCCTTGCAGAATAGCTAGATGTATTTTCTTGCTTTAGAATAGTCATTTGATAGTTAATAGAGTAATGGTTTTTAGTCACTTGTATTTCTAGGTCTAAATAAGAACTATGAGATACTTCATTCAGAAACCCTAGAAATAGAACCCTTTCATAGGACTCAAAAGAGGATGACATGAGTAGAATGCATCTATTGTGTATATAGCACTGTCACCTCTAAGTTTGTATGAACCCCGTATTGATAAAGTAAAGTAGAGTAGCCTTTAGGAGTTGCAGCACTCTCGGTGCAATACCAAGGCTCACTACCTTTTTTTTTCCAGGTTAACTTTCTAGACAACTCCAAGTAGGGACCTTCCACACATTTATAGTTGTATTCTCTAGTTTAAAAGGAAGGACCCATAGGGTCAGAATGAGGGTTTCCTTCACCCCAAGGAAACTCATTTTGGTGCTAGTTTTCAGGAATATTTAAGTTGTATTGTAGTAATATGTTTCTTCTTTAATAATTGAACATGTCAGGTGCCCTGTTGGCTCTTAGTTAGGATGAATGAACAACTCCTTAGTTTTTCGGCAATTTGTCACCTTAATGTTTTATTCAGGAAATTTATTATTTAAATGGGTATCTTCCCATCGATTATTTTTATATCGATGGTGTTGTATAACTGTTATTTAAATACCTAGAAATATTTCTTTTTTGTTTATCTTGGAATATAGTAGTATTTTGTCTTTGAACTTTAAGTACCAAATTTAGATTACAGAATTGGGTTTTTCCGTCGTTGAAAGATTTTCACTACTTCTTTTAAGGGGTACCAACCATGGTCTTGGGCTATTGTATTTGGATGGTTCAACCAATAACTAAACGGTCTCCCCAAAATTCCCATCAACCTATTGTCCGTTGATCTTTCCTTTACTGTTGCAGTATCTCAAGTTTGTTCAGTTATAGTTATTTTTATCTACCCATCTAGATAAAGTAATGGTTTTTATCATAAAGTAATGGTTTTTTGCATAATTTTTATCTACTGTTGCAGTATCTCAAGTTTGTTCAGTTATACTTATTTTTATCTACCCGGCCCTGTCAGCCATCTACTCCACCGAGTGGTACGACATATTTTAAACGGGTTGAGCATCGATATATTAATAAATCGATTTGTTAAAATTATATGAAACAGGTGTTTCGTTTTAAACGGGCTGAGCATCGATATATAAATAATCGATTTGTTAAAATTATATGAAACAGTGTGTCGTTTAAACGGAACGGGCACACTTTTAAAAAAAACACGATTTTTTTTAATTATATAAAATATATACTATATAGTTAAATTGATAATTATATATATATATGTATATATATATATTATAATTATATAATTCATTTTATATATAATTCTCATTTAATAATTATATATATATATATATAATAATTATATAATTAAATTATATATATTATATAATTTTTAATTAAAAATTATATATATATATAATAATTATATAGTTTAAAAAAAAAAATTAATTAATTAATTAATTTTAAAAAAAAAAGGGAAAAGAGAAACTGGCAGAAAAATATTCCCCACCTCATACGCGTTCGATGTCGTCGTCAATGTCAATGGCTGAATTCCAGAAAAAATTGGTTGATCTCGAGAAACAGATCACTAATAATTCCGAAGAATTCGGAAAAAGATTACTCGACCTTGAAGGCACAGTTGCAGGGCATTCCAACGACATCAAAAGGGTTCATGATACAACAAATCGAATAGAAAGACAAATGTGGCTAAATCATCACGAGGCCACAGAAAAGCAGAACAAACTCTTCAATAAGCTAAATGATAAGCTATATAAATTAAGTCAGACACAATCCCCAATATCTCCTAACAAGGAACAAAATCAACAAAACAATCCCGCAGATTCAGGGAACTCAGAAGAGCATCAGGAAAAAACTGATTCCCCACATCATCAAGAAGATAGTAATGCGGATTTTCAAAATAAGCAGCTCTGGAATGCATTCGCTAATCAATATCCCCTTCTTGCTCCACCATTAGCATATCAGCGCAAAGCCAAGATCGACTTACCCAAATTTGATGGTAATGAAAAAAATAGCGTTGCATGGCTTAATAAAGCAGAAGAATATTTTGAGATTTATGACATTACTAGTGATGACGAAAAAATTAAGCATGCTTCCATGAAAATGGAAGGAGAAGCATACAATTGGTATATGTGGTGGAAAAAAACAACGTTCGCTATCAGTTGGAGGAAATTTAAGGATGCGTTCTTCAAAAGGTTTCAAGGCATAAAAGAAGAATTTTTTTTTTCAACATTTATCAAATTACGCCAAAAAGGAGATGTGGATGAGTACACTCGAGAATGGGAGACCTTGGCAACACAAGTACCACGATTGTCGGAATATTGTCTAATCCAGTCTTACATCTCAGGACTTAAAATCCACATACAGGAAGAGCTGGAACTACATGAAATTACGTTCGTAGAAGTAGCAAGGCAAAAAGCAAAAGCTGCTGAAAATAAATTTGAAAGATTATCAAAACCAGAAAAAGTATATTCGAGACGACGGTTTCCTCAATCTGAAAATATAGATGACACAAAATATGTCCCTGTCCATCTTCGTGAAGAAGAAAAATCTAGTATGGAAAAACAAAGAATGCGAGAGGGCAAGTGCAAACGTTGCGGTGAAAATTGGGACCCTAAGCACAGATGTGCTAATGGAAAAGCGAAGAATCTATACAGTTGTGAAGCAACTAACGACGCTAACAGTACTGATTCATGTATAGAAGGATTAGAAGACAACTTAGAGTTCTCTCCAGAAGTGGATGGCGAAACTATTTCGCAAGTGTCATTATCAGCTATGACAGGAATATCACAACCTCAAACCCTAAGGTTAAGAGGACATATTAAGCAAAACAATGTAATGGTTCTCATAGACACAGGCAGCACGCACAATTTTCTAGATTCAACCATGGCCAAAAGACTCAACCTCTTTACTTTTCCCATGCCTAATATGAAGGTAATGGTGGCCGATGGTAAGAAGATTGAACAAGTAGGAATATGCCATAAAGTCAAATTGCAGATTAAAGACTTTCATTTAGAATCTCCATTCTACACAGTTCCATTACGAGAAGTAGATGTGGTCTTAGGAATTCAATGGCTACAAACTCTAGGTACTTATTCTGCCAACCGTCAGAAGCAGTTTATAAGTTTTAAGTGGAAAGGGCAGAAACACAAGTTGTATGGATTCCAAGCCCCAGAAGATCAAGTCGTATCTTCCTCTCTGATGACGAAGATGATTCAAATAGGAGCGCCAACATCTACAGTACAATGTCATCAGTTAGAAATGTTATCTTCAAAAGGGAGCCACGAAGAGTCACCAGAAGTCAAGACAGGATCCGACCCTGTCGATATCAGATATTTTCACTATCCAGATCAGCAAAATATTGAACTCGAGAATATGCTCCACGATCTTTTTAAAATATGGGAAGCAAGAGCCCGCCGCTCAAGAAACCCAGGCGTTCGTCAACATTGTCCATCGTTACATATGCTTTGAGGACAAAGCATCTTTAAGAGAGGGGCAATGTTATGTAAATTTTATTAGTTGTAAGTTAGCTATAGTTATATTAGGTTTTATTAACTGAAAGGGCATGATCAAAGATCATGCCTCTTCACCAAGGGACACCATGAGGCTATATTTAAAGCCTCAGTGATTCCCCATTGTAATCATCTCTTATCTATCATCATTAATAATATATACTTATTCAAGTTTACCAGAGTTTTTACACTCCAATTATACATTTAAATCAGGTTTTTGATCTTTTATTCCTTTAGATCCATTGCATGTAGTCCATCTCAACTATCCCATCCAGCTTGCCTCAGTAGTCGTATCAACTCAGCTTATTTGTAGTAACTATATACAAGGTTTCTTTCCAAACTGTTTAGCAATATATAACAATTTCTCTATGTTTTTGCTCCCTATAACTTGTAATGGATGTACATAATAGAAATGAAAAACATAGAAAGGCGTGACATTATAACCAGTGAATTTCTTTAATTTGGTTAATATAATCAAGAACAATTCTAAATTTACATTAATCACATAACACTATTTTTATCATCTAGAGGCAAGAGACCAAAATGACAAGAAAATCTAACTCTGTATCCCACACAACTGTTTAAGCATACTTATCTTCTCACAGACAAAGTAGGAATTCACGGAGAGAAGAGCCTCTCCTCCCAACCTTGAGAATGACAATGACATATATTCTCCCTCGAGCTTTCAACCTTCAGAGTAATGGATTGATAGTGACCTCTAGGGTCTTATTATGGCATCATAACCTTTCAGGTCCAACCAAGAATTCTAATAATTACTTGAGAACTCCAATGGTTCATAGTCCATCTCGATAGTGTCTCTCTAGCAGCATCCTACTTGTAACCTTCATGTTTCTTTGCTCTCTATCACTAGGGTGACATCAACCTTTTTCTCTTTTGCTTGGATTTTTTTCCCTTTTTCCCAGTGAGATCTTCTTTATTTCTAGGGAGAGAGTGAAAGTAACTAATTGTCTCTAACTATCTGGTACTCGAAAATATCATCTTGGGTCCTTCTTCTTTATCTCTTGGGAGAGATTGAAAGTAAATAACTATCTCTAAGTGTCTCTCATCTTGAGTCCTTCTCCTCAACAATCTCATCTTGGGACCTTCTTCTTTATCTCTAGGGAGAGAGTGAAAGTAACTATCTGTCTCCAAGTGTCCGTGTCTCTCATCTTGGGTCCTTCTCCATGATTTCGAAGACTACGTAAGGTAAGAAAAGTAAATTAAATAATAACAAAATTAAACATCATAGTTCATCATGTTTTCGAGGAATTCCATTATCTACCAAGTTACACGGTAAAAAGTAATTGTAAAATGTATCTAGCAGCCAGGGGTGTTACATTGTCAATCATTGTTATCATTGAATGCTTCAAATCAATTAACACCATTGAAAAATATGTATGTTTTAACTCCATTTAATAACAAAATTAAACATCATGATTCATCGTGTTTCCGAGGAATTCCATTATCTTCCAAGTTACACCGTAAAAAGTAATTGTAAAATGTATCTAGCAGCCAGGGGTGTTATAGTGTCAATCATTGTTATCATTGAATGCTTAAAATTAGTTAACACCATTGAACAATATGTGTGTTTTAACTCCATTGAAGATTATGTTTTTTAATTAATTAGCATTATGAAAAACCAATTTCATTTTTAAGTTTCAATTTTAAAAGCATACAACTTACTAAATAAGTGGGCAAGAAAAATTTTATAAGATTAAAATGTTGTGAGTTGAAAAAAGTAAAACAACATAATTTATTTTCCATGTTCGATAGATAATAGCTAGCAGAAACATGTTAAAATGAAGCACTATTTAAATTAAGATTAAAGATTAAATCCAACTCTATAAAAGATTAAATTCTTTTCCAGTGGTGGATGTACCATTAAATTTTCATATTAGGACAAACTTGGTTGAGATAACTTGCCTTTATCATGATTGGACAATCTAAATTCAATACAGGGTTTTGTTTATGAAGAATTTTTTTTCAAAAGAAAAATACTTCGGTTTATATTATGTACCAGATCATTTTGATATCTTTGTGAATATTACATATCATCATATGTTAATGTCGGTCACTTTTTTCATTACAAACATCTTCAAAAATTCTAAATTAGTACTAAAGAAATAAACATGATGTACCATATTCGACTTCTCACCAAAAAAGTAATAGAATCTGTTTCATTTACATGTTCCTGTAGGTGAAGTAAAGCCCGCGGTAATTATACTCAACATTTCCAAAAGATATCCTACGGGATGTTTCATATTTCATAAACCATATTCTGAAACCCCTCCATCCTCACGATGATTATGATTCTGAAATGAGGAAAAACAAGTAACCCAAAACATAGACAAAAAACAGCTATTACATTTAAACCCTGCTCATGAGAATTTTACCATTCCTGTTGCTCCTTTACCTACTGTGTCCGTGGCCTCGTAATGCATTTCTACGAATACTCCATTTAACCATTTTTTTGATAGCCTGTCCACTTGGGAATTCTTCTTTCGATAAATGTGCTTAAAATTTATTGTAGGGAAATAATTCCTTAAAACTTTGATGCGCTCTAGCCATGCCATCAAATTTCTAGGGTAAAGCATGGTTCCCTTATTAATATGATCGAGGAGAACTTTCGACTCTCCAAAAACCCATAAATTTTCAATACAAAATTTGGCGAACCATAATAAATCCCACAATGCCAGAACTTCTGCTCTCATATTAGTCCCAAAGCCACCATGCCAATATATCTTATAATGACAGTTCGGCGAGATCATTAACGAGGCCCCGCACCTGCATCTAGAATGTTGTGATGCTCCATCGAAGAAGCCTGTTGGGTAATGTATCTCAACTGGTCTCATGCATTTGGAAAGGTCCACCGGAGGCATCTACATAGTTTTCAACATTTTCCAATTTTGAATGATATTAATAGAAGTCCTCTCAGGGCTACTACACACCTCCTCAAAGATCCATTTGTTCCAGTAGCACCAAATAAACCAATGGAATAAATTTGGGATGTTTATAAGTGTAATATTTCTCTTATGCCACCATTGAATAAAAACTATAGTATTTTCAAGATTAGGTTCCTTCAGTTTAAAAAACTCACAAATAATTTTCAATAATTTCCTTGCAAAGATACAAGTGTAAAAAAGATGAGAATTGTTCTCGTCCTCCATCATACATATCCTACAATAGGCTAGTCCTATCTTCCCTTTCCTCTGTAGATTTGCCTAGGTGAGATTTTTATCCATCAATACCAGCCACAAAAATATCTTCATTTTTAACTGTGCATCATTATTCCATATTTTCCCAAAGACACTATAATCGACAGGCTGGGAAAATTGCATGGACAACTTCTTATAGGTATCGCCCACCATTGAAATGTCGTTGTTGGAATAAGGTCTTCTAAAAGCTGCGAATTTTGTCTATTTTTGTATATTTTTGTAATATTTAGTCTAACGCAGGGGTTTTGGGGTGGGTCAAAGCCCCTAATGCATTATAACGGGTCAAGGGTAGAGCAAGAGTCTGCAAACCATGGTTTACATACCATTGGATGCGTAGGCTAAATCAGTATAAATAGATGAAACTTTTTGAGTCATAGATAGGAAAGAATCGAGATTGATATTAAGCACGGATTGTTAGATCTATTGTTGGGTTTTTGGGAAGCACTCCTGATGGTTGTGTGTGCGGAGCTCCTCAGTCCTGCTGTGTGTGGACTCTGCTGGCTGTGTGCGCAGGCCGTATTTTAGGATTGTAAGAAGATTCTGGTATTAATATATATGCCAAGTACTGTTGATATCTAATGTGATCTAAGTCTATTCTATTATGATTTATGCGAACTTGGGTTGTATGATTAAGCTGCAAAAATATCTGTTTAATAGTTACGAAAGTATCTTTGTTTCTGTTATATGAATCTATGATCTGTTAATTGTTGCGATTAAAGTTGTTGTGCTAATAGATTGGTATTACGCACATGGATTCGAAGGTAATTATTAGATCTGAGCTCTGTGTTATAAGCCTATGACTAGATCTGTTAAATGCGAAGCTTGATAAGCTAGGAACGCAGCTCTGGTTGACTTACCTTCTCTCTCTCAAGGTGTGGAAACCTAGTTCCAGCACCCTCCCATACTGCTTCGGGTGAGACTTTGGCCGGCGCAAGCAATTCATTGCCGAAAGGGCCAGTAGTATAGGGGTTTTTTGGCAAACCTTAACCTCTGAACCTGGGTCAGTACCCTTCGAGAAAACAAATTTTTCCGTTGCCGGGACTGGGAGCATTTTGAGAAAGAGATCGGGTAATGCCAAGAGCGCATTGGAGACCTGAGAAGAAAGAGATCGACGAGTGGTTCAAAAAGAAAATTCAGGAATTTGCAGTAAGAGAGAATCGCAGTGCAAAGCTAACCATAGAGAAGTGGAAAAATAAGTACATTTTCACAGAAATCTATGAAATTTTCTTTGTGACATTCGCGATCGAGCTTCAGGAGTGGCTCGCGAGGCTCGTAGATTTCTAGAAGTGTTGGAAAGACGAACAGGTCACATAGTGGACCCCAGAGCTGATTCAGCAGTTAGAGAAGACTGATAACACCATCACTCGCATGGTAGATCATTAGGTGGACAATGTGATAGGAGGGTTCGTGACATAATTTGCAATTGATCAATTTATGTCCTACTCTGAGGCAAAACGAAGATTATTCAAGGGGTTCCGGGGTAATTTTATAAAAACTCTGCCATTACTAATTAAGATCCTGTTGTGCGAAAAAATCATTTTGTGTAGTCATACGAAGTGAATGAGCTCTGATCAAAGTGAGGGCGCAATGCGTAGTGGTAAATACTATAGAACCAATGAAGAAGGAGATCGATCTATTTACAATCCAGTAAGGAATTCTACTACACATAGCTCTTCGTCTACGCCACCATCGAACCCTCATAGGGGTAAGAACTCACTCCCACCACCACCGGAAGACAATATGGCCTCGCACATGAAATTACCTACCTTCAAGGGCGTAGGGGACGAAGATATGGATCGATTCTAGTTCGTCGCCGGATCAGTATGGACTACGCAGAATGTAGCCAATGATGCTCTAAAAAAGGGTGCAACTATCCCTAGCCTTTAAAGGTAGGGCCTTGGACTGGTATATGGGATACATTGACTAGCATGCGAACGTGACCATCGAACAGATTAAGAATGCCTTGAAGCAGTAGTTCAAGAAGCCTAAGTCCTACTCTCAAATAGTAAATGATCTAAAACATCTTAAGCAAGGACCAACCAAGTTTGTATGGGAGGCTAACCAATGGTTAAAGAGGGTAATTAGAGAAGGAGGATTTCTGTATGATGACAGACAGCATACGGAACGGTTCATTGCTATATTACTACCCCACCTGCGCGTACCAATGGGTCATCAAGCCATTGAGTCGTAGGAGAAGGCCTTGGAAATTGCCATGAAGCTGGAGGCTGTGTCGAGGGATGATACCCAGTTAGGAGTACAACAAATATAAGGCCAACTAGAGGCAATGCACATGGAGATTCAGAATTTGCGAAAGGAGTAGGGAAAAAAGGCTAGCCCTAAAATATGGTGCATACAATACAGGGTGAATGGCCACACCAAATATAATTGTCCTCTATTAGCAGCCTATGTGCAGGTAGGGGGACCCAACCCATTGCATCCAAGGGAAGCTGCAGGGCCAAGTGGGTCGGTGCTATGGTGCGATGATTGTTGCATTCCTAGGTTGCACGATACCAACCACTACCCCCGCCTTGCTGCATATGTCCCAAAAATAAAGCAACAATGGTGCAGTTTCTGCAGATCTGCAGGCCATGATGAACAAAACTGTCGGACGTACGATCTGATGATAGATTGAGGGAATCTATATAGGGTACAGTCGGATCCGTCCTCACCAAGATCCCCCTTCAGCATGGGTGGCTCCCCAACTAGGGGCAGAGGAGGAGGCCGAGGTGGGAGATCAAGTAGGGGGAGAGGACAACTGATTTGCTATAATTGTGGAGAAATATGGCACTTTACAAGGGATTTCACGAACATTGCAAGACAATCCTGCAGATATTGTAGACAGTTGGATCATGTGATCGAATATTGCTCGATTCTGATAGCCAAGATGCAGGAGAAGAAACAGACACCTACGAAGAATGTACAAAGGGTCAAGGTGGAGCCTCGAGATAAGGACCAAGTGTCAATGTGATAACATGCAGCAACATGGCCACCGGAGGAGCTGCGAAGAAAGCTGAGGCAGAGCCTCTTATCTGAAAAGCAACCATTAAACAAGAAGGTTTGGACTTACAGAAGGGAAAATAAACCTTTGTCGCTGCTCTCCAAGACTCTTCTAAGGCTAAGGCACCTACTCCTCATGCCCCTGCGAACCCCAAAGTAGATGACGAGGTCAAACCATTCCTGCAGGCATGTATGAAGTTGTTATGCAACCAAAGGGCTGTCGAAAACCTCCAAGCCGTGATAGACAACTGTGCAGAAAAGACAACCCCAACTATGGAATTCAAGGACGTACACAAACTGTATAAGCATAAGAGACGCACTGGTAGGGAGATGCGGTTAATCGCGCAGATAGGTGACTATGAGATGGATCAGGTTATTCTATACCTAGGCTCAGATGTGAACGTACTAAATCGAACCTGGCAGCGAATGGGAGAACCTAAGTTAGAATGGTCAACTATCCAGCTGTGCATGGCTAATCAGCAGAAGATCATACTATTAGGAAGATGATCAAAGATTGTGGTAGACATTACAGGGGTCAAGGTTCAGGCTGACTTTGAGGTCATTCAAATTGTGGAAGATGCGGACCCCTATCTTGCACTCCTAGGATTAGACTGGGCCATAGATATGGGTGGGATTATCAATTTAAAAAAGAGGAGCATGGTGTTTGAAAGTGAAGGAACACAGGTGATAGTACTTCTAGATCCCGTAGAAGGAGAGAGGTAGATAGAGCTAGTGCGTGAGGAAGAAGAGGTGGATCACATCTATAAGTTAACTACGAGGGATCAAGAATGGATCAATCCTACAATCGATGGTGTGCCTTTCTGGGAAAGAGATAGTGAATGCTTCTCCAACTCTGACGAGGAAATGGAAAATTGGCAAAACCGACTGCATGATGTCTCTGCACTGCGCTGCCTGCGAATCACCAGGGACTTTCGTTGCATATCCTCCGAGGTAAGATAACTACCCTACTTTGATGGTTCGGATAGTATAAAAGAATTTTTGCAGACATTTGAAGCTGAGGTTCCAAGAGACCGAAGGCTATGGGCCCTTAACCTAGCTCTGCATGCAACACCCGCAAGATGGTGGGACACACATAAGGGGGCATTCCAGGAATAGGAGGAATGTCGAGATATGATGGTCCTACGATTTGAGCCTCCAGCCGACATGTGTGTCAAGATATTTCTTGGCCCAGGGGATACACACGAACATTTGTTCGCATGGATGGAGAAATGGTGTGATCATACTACAGAAGAATGGGTTCACTTGTTTATTCATGCCTTGGGACCCATTCCCACCGCATGGTACCTAGATGTAGAGCTACATCAATGCACCCGCTAGTGGGAAACCTTAAAGGAAAATTTTTTGGGGACATTTGGGTTAACAGGAGGATCAGAGGCGCTTGATGAAGCTCTGCAGGATATCGATACCTTTGTATTTGGTGAATCTATCCCCCATGCAGAATGCGAAATACCCACATGGGAAATGCAGATGTAGGATATTTTCAATTGCTGCAATATCACCATATAAGAGTGTGATGAAGATCCGCACAATGTCTCGATCCCAGAATCAAATGGGGAACACGCAGTTATAGGACCTCCGTTACACACTCTGGATGTTACGAAACCTCTGAAGCTGCGAGAAGTTAACATTGGTATGGAATAGAAACCTAAGTTGGCTAAAATTGGGGACTATTGGGATGATGAGACAGTAGGCAAGATTTTGGAACTACTCACGAAATATCAAGACTTGCTTTCGACAAAGTTTTCGGAGCTTAAGGGGATCACGGAGGACAGATGGGTAACCTTAGATTAGCAGCAGAAAGCTACGGTCGACACAATCCAAGATGAGCTCTATGTGCTACAGCTGAAGACAGACACATTGCAGACCAGTGTGACTCAGGTATGCACACCCTCAGCCGCCAGTAGCATGGCATTAGTTACAGACAAAAGCCGCCTCTTCTCTCTACCTGGCGCAACCCTTGTGATTATTCTGCCCAACCTAGGAATCCAAGTCCAAGCCAGTACAGAAGTCCAGCTGAATTTAGCTAGGCTACCTCATGAGGCCTTGTAGGGTCTCCACACCTCTGTATTTCAAGAAATTCACCATCGAGACGAACAAGTGCACCAACAGCTCGAAGTGGCTAAACAGAAAAATGATGCAAAGAATGTTGAAGTGTGCCTCACCACTGTGAAGTAAAGAGAGCTTGAAAACATGATCCACCAGCTCTGTGCAAATGTTACCTAAGAGATCCCAACCATAACCACCCCTCAGGCTAAGGTTGAAAGGTTGGTCGCAATGCTGAAGGCCTCTAGGGAGGAAGTTAAGGTGGTCAAGACATGGATGGAGTAGCATGTTGCCGATATGCAGGCTAAGTTGCAGCCTGAAACACCTCCATAGGTACGGGCCCAATGAACTACGTTGGTCACCGCAGCTACGAATGTTATTACAGGGAAAATCGCATAGGGTGCCCAATTGCTAGAAACAACCATGTAGCTATGGACCAAGGTCCAGTGTGACCTGATCCTATGAGGCATCAACCAGGACTTGCGGCAGAAAGAAGAAGAGTTTGAGATGTTAGAAGCCACCCTGCCCACTTTAGTTCCTGCTCAGCGTTTGAAACAGCTGCACACCAGTCACGACCTCCAAGCTAGTATTGATGAAATTCGGTAGAAGAAGAAGGTCCTCGATGACCGCCTGAAGCCTTGGGCTACTGAGGCCCTCAAGCTTTCACAATATGTCTATGTCGCGGTTAAGCAGCTAAACCAGACTCTTGAGAGTGTCACTGACGTGATGGAAGGCCCGATTTCACAGAAGTTGGTAGACATTGCGCATAATGCTACTGCACAAAGTGAAGGTGTGCTGCCCCCATTAGTCGAAGCGATCAGATTGTTGCAGGTGCAGGTGGAAACCCCACCATCACAGTGACTCGAGATGACTCACAAGAATGTGTTGGGGGACTGTTGGAACAGGGTCTCCTAAAAGTTGCGAATTTTGTCTATTTTTGTATATTTTTGTAATATTTAGTCTAACGCAGGGGTTTTGGGGTAGGTCAGAGCCCCTAATGCATTGTAACTGGTAAAGGGTAGTCCAAGAGTCCACAAACCACAGTTTGCACTAGGGGAATTTTGAGGTCTAAAATGGGCCTCCTAAGAAAAATGTACAACAAAAATCAACTTTATAACAACCAATAGGATTCAAGATGATGATGTCAACCATGGGGGATGATTTACCATTTTTTAAATAAAAAGGTAAAAATATTAAAAAATAATAAAATAAAAAACTACTTTTTCAACTAATATTTTCAACTTATCTCCCAATGTTTTTACTCAAATTTCGAGCGGGAGTACTCATTGGATGCAAAATTTAATTCCCCATCCAAGGAGTACCCATGTTGCATACTTTCGATGGGTCCTACTACACAAAAAATGAGAAATACATAAAAAAAAGCATTGATTACAATCACGTTTTCATGTATTTCTCATTTATATGTCTCAAAAAACATGTATGTTACTCCTTGGATGAGGAATTAAATTTCGCATCCAACAAGTACTCCCGCTCGAAATTTGAGTAAAAACTTTGGGAGATAAGTTGAAAATATGAGTTGAAAAAGTAGTTTTTTTATTTTTCCTCTAAAATTTGATGATGTCATCAAATCTTATTTGATTCTTTCCACTATTATTATATAATTTCCTTAGGAGGCCCATTTTAGACCTCAAAATTCCCCTAATGTCGACCATTGGATGTGTAGGATAAATCGGTATAAATAGATGAACCTTTTTGAGTCATAAGTAGGAAATAATTGAGATTTATGTTAAGCACAGAATGTTAGATCTGTTGTTGGGTTTTTGGGAAGGACTCTTGCTGGCTGTGTGCATGGAGCTCCTCAGTTCTGTTGTGTGCTGACCCTACTAGCTGTGTGCGCAAGTGGTATTTTGCGATTGTAAGAAGATTCTGGTATTAATATATATGCGAAGTATTGTTGATATCTGATGTGATCTAATTATGTTCTATTATGATTTATGAGAACTTGGGTTGTATGATTAAGCTACAAAATTATCTGTTTGATAACTGTGAAAGTATATTTGTTTCTGTTATATGAATCTATGATCTGTTAATTTCCGCGATTAAAGTTTTTGTGCTGATAGATTTGTATTGTAGAAACTATATACAAGATGCATGTATATCCAGATTCTCCTGATCTAACAATATTTATTTTCTTGCTAAATACAGAATCCTTCCACTGTTAATCTTTTGGAGAAATTTAAAAACTCAATTGCAAACACATGAAGCAATAAAAACAATCGCACATAACACAATTGTTTAATGGGAAAGCCTGAAGCTAAAAACCCCAACTATCATATATTATGTATCATGGAGATCATATAAAAATCTCATACAAAGCTTAGTACATCAATCTCTAAGTAAAATCAACAATCATTACACACTATCATGCAGAAATTTGCATCTCCATGCACCAATTTCTTGCCTCCTAACAGCCTACCTCCACTACGCAATCGCTACTGAAGAATACCCCTGAATGAATTCGAATCTACCTTGCTTGCATTTCACAATCCTCATTGGCAACTCAAATGTGTGTGTGATGCAATCAATGCATCACTATAGTCACAATAGATAGTCCATCTTTCCGTTTCACCTTCCTCTCCACTGGGTCTCCACTGGAACTGACATGCACTGTATTTAACTGTTGTATTTTTTCAGTTCATTAATGATTTATTATTTGTGAATTAATTAACTAATTAATTCATTCCACTCCCACTAGTGTATCATTCAGTTAGACTAGATACAACTAGATCAACTGAGTTTAACTCCATTAACTGAGTTACATGAGATACTCTTCCAACTCTGTCATAACTTTTCCACTTCAGTTCTAACTGAGTCCTCCATGCATGAACCACCAATAAACCCTAGGAATTGTGTAATTCCTTCAGCCCATTGATTTTCAAAATCTATACACTGAAATTAAGTGCTCCAAGAGAATAAGTTGATATTTAGAGTCTAATTATTATTAAGGGCTAATAATAATCGACATGCACCTATTTTTAGATTGATGATCTATAAATAGACTTCGCCCAATATTCTAAAAATAGAATTTCATCTATTTTTCCAACTTGACCAACCATCCACAAATAGCATCCTGCAACTTCTGAAATATGATCAACATGTCTAAAAATAGACATAGTCTAAAAATAGACTTGCGCCAAAAATAGCCTGCGGGCCCACTTAGTGAAGGCGACTCTTTTCACTGAGCTCATCATCTTGTTGAATCTCAACACTCCCTCTCAATAAGATAGGGATTATCCTTCACCCCGATCTTGCCTCTATGGTATTCGAATTTGCTCCTGGTGAGCGCCTTCGTTAGAATATCTGCATCATGATCCTCCGTAGGAATGTACTGAAGCAACATGATCTTCCATTGCACACAATCTATGATATGATGATACCGGATATCAATATGTTTAGATCTATCATGAAACACAGGATTAACTGAGAGTTTAATGCAACTCTGATTATCACAATGTATTATCGTAGGATCTAAATGTGAACCAAACAAACAGCATCACAGATCTTCCTCATCTAGATAGTCTCACTTGCAGACCTTGAATTTGTCGTTTATGTACCTTCGTCTCACTAATTGAGGCCACAGATCTTTATTTCGGCTTCTAGATCTTAATACAGAAATCCTCTCCCGTAATTTCTCTCTGTCTGCTTGGTCTCATTTCGCCCAATCTGCATCTGTGAAGCCATGCAGCTTCACCTCATCCATCTATCTATACCATAAGCCATACTCAGATGTGCCCCTAAGATATCTCAGGACATGCTTTCTTGCCTTCCAAAAGAGCTTGGTAGGCTTAACCATTGCTTGTGAAATTTGGTTCACTATATAGCATATGTCCGGTCTTGTATTAACTAAATACATGAATGAATCACCAACTGTCGATAAATAGTGACATCCACTACCTCTGCCGATGTAGCATCCTATCTCCTCCAATTTCCTGGAAGAGGAGTGTCGATAGGATTGCAACCTTGCATGTGAAACTTCTCAAGTATCTACGAGGCTACTTGCATTGAGACACAAACAGTTCACCTTCCCGCTGCCATATTTCCAATCCAAGGAAATAATGAAGGAGGCCAAAATCCTTCATCTCAAACTCCTTTGCAAGATCTTCCTTGCATGACTAGGAAAAACGCTCATCACCTTGTTAGTATTAAATCACAATATAAAGAACAATGATTAAAATCTTACCCTAAACCACTTCTGGTATAGTTTCTTTATCCGCCACTCTGCAGAAGCCAAGTCCAGCTAAAATAGCTATCGATCCACGATGTACCAAGCACGAGTGCTTCGCTTTCCACCCCCATAAAAATCTCTTTGAGTCTCAAGACACACAGTAAATTTTGCTAATGTAAGATCTCAAATACTGTGCCGCTCAATGCACACACCTTTCCCTCAATGATCCCATTAAGGAACACAGTCTTCACATCCATCTGATGAATGTGCCAACCCATCTGCGCTGAGAGAGAAAGGATGGTCCTTATGGAAGAATACCGTGCAATATGTGCAAAGGTTTCTTCATAATCAATCCCCTCGATTTGTGAGAAGCCCCGGGCAACAAATATTGCCTTATAATTCTCGACGCTCCTATTAGCATCTTGCTTTACCTTGTAGATCCATCTTGATCCTACAACCGATTTACCCACCGGCCTTGGAACAATCTCCCAAGCACTGTTTCTGACAATGGAGTCATACTCCTCCACCATAGCATCTACCCATGTGGGCTCCTGCACTGCTTCTTCAAAATAAGATGGCTCTGGCCACGATACACTTTCTCACATAGAGCCATGTATCCTGTAAAAAGAGCTAGGTATGATTGTCTTTTGTCTGCGCTGTGGATGGACCCACATTCCTGCATCAAGCCAATAGCCTCTCATCTTTTCAGGGTATGCTTTTTGCCTTGTCTCTGATGTTTGGTTCTACATGAGTGGACTCCTCCACTCCATGAATCTTCTCCTCGTGGTTGATCCACATCTAGAGGCTCATCTTTGGAAATAAGTAGCTCCTCCTCTGCATGCAAGTGTAGCTCCCTCTCAAGTGAAAAAATCATGGCTTTCACCTCATTGAATTTTATATCCCGTCACACCACAGTCATCCCACTGTTTGGAAAATACACACGATAATTATGAGATGTTTATGTGTACCCCACAAATATCCCAACTTCTACATTCGGCTCCAGCTTCTTCCTAGCGTCCTTTGTCACATGAATGTAAATAGATGAGCCAAAAATCTTCAAATGAGAAATATCAGGCTTCTTGCTAGTAAAAGCTTCTTCAGGTGTACTCATGCGAAATACTCTATGAGGACAACGGTTTTCCACATAAACCGTAGTGTTTCATGCTTCTGCCAACAAGTGCATCGATAGGCCCTGGTCATGCAACATATTTTGTGCAACACCCACGATCATTCTGTTCTTCCTCTCCGCAACCCCATTCTGCTGTGGGTTATGAGGCGCTATGAGTTCTCTTCGAATTCCTTATTTTCTACAGAAGTATTTGAATTTTTTCGAGATATATTCACCACCATTATCACTCCGCAGAGCCTTCACTTTCTCCCCAGACTCCTTCTCCACCAATGCTTTAAACTCACAATACTTTGAGAATGTTTCACTCTTCTTCTACATGAAGAATATTTATCATCTACGAGAATAGTCATCAACAAAATAACATAATACCTATGTTTTGCTGTTGAAGCAATCGAGAAAGGTCCACACATGTCTGTGTGAATTCTCTCTAGGATCACCGAAGCACGGTTCTCCTTCTCATGAAAGGTGGTCTTCACAAACTTACCCATAGTACATCCCTTGCACTGATCTGACTGTGCAAGAGTACCCTTGGGAATTCAGTAGAAATCTGCTACAAAATATTCAAAGTGCCATGGCGAAGATGGCCCAATCTCTTGTGCCATAATTCGCCCCTATCCCGGCTCACCACTTCTTCTGCTTTGCCCATCATTGTAGCGTAGCCATCTGCCTCTATCTTGTAGATATTATTAACTCGCATACCTATCCTCTTGGTTTGACCCGTTGTTTTATGTCGCAGGAAAGATTTTCTTTCGTTGAAAACAACGTCATAACCTATGTCTTCTAACATTGCAACTGAGACCAAGTTCTTCTTCAGACCTGGAACATGCATAACATATTTCAACAGAAATGGATTACCTGACTCCCTCTCAAAGGTAATGGTCCCAATGCCAGTTGCACTGTATCGACCATCGTCACCCATCTCTATATGCATTTTGGAGATCCTTCTCCTCCAAGTCACTAAATAACTCCTTGTCTCTTGTCATATGGAAAGACGCACCACTATCAAGATACCACACCGATCCGATTGAGCTTGAAACCGAGCATGCAATCAAAGAGAAATAAAGTTCAAATTGCGAGGCTAAGGCCTCTCCAGCTGTAGCTCCAACAATCTTTATGTTCTTCTTGTTCTGTGGGAAGTTAGTGGCGAAATGCCCATGTTTGTGATAGTGAAAACACTTCACCTTGGACAAATCCTGCTTCTTGCCTTTAGCCTCAAAATTTGAATGGGGTTTCTTCCCCTTCCCTTTCCTTTCTTTGGCAGCCAAAGCACAGTTCTATTCATCTTCATTCTTCGATGAAGATCCATCCCTGGTACTTCGCCTTATCTCCTCCTGCACAATATCCGACCAAAGTCGCTCCCAACCAGGCAGTTTCTCCCGTCCATTAACAGAGTCTTCATAGCTATGCCAACTCTTTGGAAGCCCAAGGAGAGCCAAGTTCACCAAGTCATCATCATCAACAGTAACCCCCACACTTCCCAGTTCATCCCTACAGTGGACAAACTTCGTGAGATATTTTGGAATACTGTCTCCCTTCTCCATTTTTATTTTTCTGAGCTTATCTTTCAGCGCCAACTTCCTTTGGTCACTACTGCTTTGGAAAAAATCTGTCAAAGCCTTCCACATTGCAAATGGAGTGGCTTTCCCATGAAGGCTAGACAAAATATGGTCCTTCACACATTCCAACATAATTCTTCTTGTCTTTGCTACCTTCTTTTGCCATGCTTCAAGTAATGCAGCATCACTAGATCTCGGCTTAGGAACATCGCTATCGATGAACTCCTTCAATCCATTATCTTCCAGCACCACATCCATCCTATCTTTCCAGGGTATGTAATTTGAGCTGCCGTCAAGGGAATACTCCAATCACAACCCATTGAAAGACATTTCAATGTATACTCAACTGTCGCACCAAGAATTTTATGAAGCAAATTCGAATTGTCCACCAGCACAAACTCAACAATTCTTCACAATTGTAATTTTCAAGAATTAACACTGCTCTAATACCATGTAGAAATTATATACAAGATGCATGTATATATCCTGATTATCCTGATGTAACAATATTTATCTTCTTGCTAAATATAGAATCCTTCCACTGTTAATCTTTTTCGGAATTTTAAAAACTCAATTGCAAACACATGAAGCAATAAAAAAAATCGCACATAACACGATTGTTTAATAGGAAATCCTGAAGCTAAAAACCCCAACTATCATATATTATGTATCATGGAGATCATGTAAAAATCTCATACAAAGCTTAGTACATCAAGCTCTCAATACAATCAACAATCATTACACACTGTCATGCAGAAATTTGCATCTCCATGCACCAATTTCTTGCCTCCTGACAGCCTGCCTCCACTGCGCAACCCCTACTGAAGAAGACCCCTGAATGAATTCAGATCTACCATTATTTCATTGTGCAATCCTCATTGGCAATTCCAATGTGTGTGTGATGCAATCAATGCATCACTGTAGTCAAAAGGGATAGGCCATCTTGCCCTTTCACCTACCTCTCCACTGGTTCTCCACTGGAACTGACATGCACTGTAGTTAACTGTTGTATTTGTTCAATTGATTAATGAGTTATTATTTGTGCATTAATTAACTAATTAATTCACTCCACTCTCACTAGTGTATCATTTAGTTAGACTAGATACAACTAGCTCAACTGAGTTTAACTCCATTAACTGAGTTAAACTGAATAACAACTCCATGAACTACTCTTCCAACTCTATCATAAATTTTCCACTTCAGTTCTAACTGAGTCCTCCATGCATGAACGACCAGTAAACCCTAGGAATTGCATAATTCCATCAACCCACTGATTTTCCAAATCTGTACACTGAATCTAAGTGCTCCAAGAGAATAAGTTGATATTTAGAGTCTGATTATTATTAAGAGCTAATAATAATTGACTCTTCTATTTTTAGATTGACGATCTATATACAGACTTCGCCCAATATAATAAAAACAAAATTTCATCTATTTTTCCAACTTGACCAACCATCCACAAATAGCATCCTGCAACTTCTGAAATATGATCACCATGTCTAAAAATAGACATAGTCTAAAAATAACTTACACCTAAAAATAGCCTGCGGGCCCACTTAGTGAAAGTGACTGATTTTCACTAAGCTCATCATCTTGTTGAATCTCAACAGGTATTATGCACGTGGATGCGAAGGCAATTATTAGATATTAGCTCTATGTTATAAGCCTATGACCAGTTCTGTTAAATACGGAGCTTGATAAGCTGGGAATGCAGATCTGCTTGACTTGCCTGCTCTCTCAGGGTGTGGAAACCTGGTTCCAACACCCTCCCATACTGCTTCGGGTGATACTTTGGCATGCGCAAGTAGGTCACTGCCGAAAGGGCCAGTATTATCGGGGTTTTTTGGCAAACCTTAACCTCCGAACCAACAGTCGTCCAACAGTCGTCCTTAGTCAGACCACCCCAGATCACACGGTCGCCCCTGGTGACTATTAGTAGGCCTTGGCTTCTTAAGTCCTCTATGTAATCAGCCCACTCTTCCTTCAAATGAACCAGCAGGTGCAAAATATCTGACGTCATCCAGTATGGAATACCATTAATATCCTCCTTTAGGATTTGGCATAGATAGAAATAACCTCTTCCATTTAGGTGGCTTATAAGCTGATTGATGATAGGGAAAGGAGCTGATAAACCACACAAACCAGGGTGGCCAATTAGGATTTTCTCCCCATCACCATAACTCCACCTCAAATTTGTTGTAAACCACGGCCAACATTATTTAAAATCATTCCAGATTTTCGATCCTCCTTTAATGTTCTACGATCCCAACAAGAATAGGTCCTCCACACCCGCATCATCCAAATACTTATACTTAATAATATCACTCCAAATCTCATTCGATGTGAGACCCCACCACAAGGATTTCATGATAAGAGCCTACCCAAAAGTGTGTAAATATTTTAATCCCCAACCTCCACATTCCTTGGGTTTCATGATCTTGTCCCATCGCGCGAAATGGTACTTTCCCTTCTCCTTGCCCCCATTCTAGAGAAAGTGTATCATAATACTTCTTATGCAATTTAATATCTTTTTTGGAATGGCATAGATGTGCTCCAAATACACTATAAATAGTTGTAGTACCGCCTGGACCAATACGAATCTACCTCCTTTTGACAACCATTTGGTAGACCATCCCCGGATTATCTTTTCAACTTTTTTGATCATCCATCTCCAGTCCTTAATACCATAATTGTTTGGCTTCATTTGGAGACTAAGATATTTAAATCCCAGTCCGAGGCGAGATTTTTTGATATTGAACATGGTTTCAATAGAAGAAATCATTTCCATTCCTTCCTCCTCATGGAAAATACATGATTTACCAATATTTTCCATCATGCCCGAAGCCAAACAGAATTTAGAAAACATTTCATGAATTTCCTGCCAAACACTCCTGATGATCATGCCAAACAACAAAACGTCATCTACAAATAAGTTGCGGCTTATCTCCCAGCTGTGAGAAATCCTGATACCCCTTATGCTACCCGTTCTGAATTCCTGACTAATTTTGGTGCTAAATGTGTCCATAACCAGAATGAGGAGAAGTGGTGAGAGTGCACAACCTTGCCTCATCCCACATCTAGGCATAAAAATATCATAACCACTCTATTAATAATAACTTCCATGGATGTTTTACAAACACACCCCATAATCCAATTGACGGAAGCCCTGTCAAGACCAATCTTATAAAAATTCATCCTTAATATTCCCCAATCAACCCTTTCATATGATTTTCTGAGGTTAGTCTTCATAACCATAGCCTTCAGATTCTTAGAGTGAATTGAATGAATTATTTCCTGAGTGGCGGCTACCGTGTCATGTATACTCTTGTTCTTTAAAAAACCCGATTGTTTTGGGGATATATATCTAGATAACACTTTATTTAACCTTTCAGCGATAGTCTTAGAGACAATTTTATATAAGGTATTGCATAGCGAAATCGGTCTTAAATCATCAAAAGTGTTTACACCTTTTTCTTTTGGGATTAGGACTAAAAACGTAGAGTTTAAAGCCCCATTAACCTTCCCAGTTCTTTTGGCATCTTTGACCATCTCAGTAATTAGATCAACAAAGATATCAGTAAAATGAATGAAGAAGTTTGGGGTCCATCCATCTGGCCTTGAACTCTTATCTGCTGCAAAATATTTTAAGACCAAAAGGACCTCCTCTTTGCATATCGGCTTTTTGAATTCCATAATCTCCCCATCATCAAACATAGCAGGAATATCCTCCACTACCCACAATTGTTCTTCGTGAACCAGCATCTCCTGAGCCTTGAAAAGGCTTTGAAAATGTTTTATGGCCTCCTACTGAATGTCCTTTCAAGATAAAAAAGAAGATCCATTTGCATTAATCTACCATATATAATTGTTGTTTTTTCTATCAGTCGCATAAGCATGAAAAAACTTTGTATTCTTATCTCCTTCACTTTGCCAAATTGCCCTTCTTTTGAGCCTCCACGAATATTCTTCGATAAGGATTATATTTATTTTTTCCAATTCCACCTCCTTAAGTCTATCCCAAGTGCCAAATTTATGATTGTCAACTTCCATCTCCTTCAGCAAACGAGTAGTCTCCAATTCACAGACTTTTAGTGTATCCTTTAGTATTTTCTTCTTTGCACGTTCCCAAATTTCAACCTTTCTCTTAAGACCCCGAAGGGTACACGTTAGGTGATCCATAGCTGAGATGCCCATCCTCCTTGGGTTTGATCTCATGAAATTTTCCACCAGAAAAATAAATGAAGGGTCCTTAAGCCACACCCGGTTGAACTTAAATGGATAACCACGAGAAACCTTATCGAAACACCATTTCAATATGATGGGTTTATGATCCAAAATAATGACATCACCAATAGTAGTTGACCAATCACCCAATGGGGCTAGAAAATTAGCCTTAACCAATAAACGGTCAATCTTATTGTAGATAGATTCCCTGCCCTGTCTTCCATTAAACTAGGATGTGCCATGATCCTTCAGTGGTAAATCGTAAAGATGATGAGTTTTAAAAATCTTCAAAAGAGAACCCGCCAATGGGTCACTTCTTCCTTTAACCCCCCAAGTCTCTCCATCGTGTAGTGAGGAATTGAAATCTCATTCTATGATCAGATTATCCAGTAGAAGGATGCCACTGCTTGCCATCCTTCTCCAGAAGGAAGCCCTATCCTGATAAGGCGCATAAAAATTAATAATATGAATACTATGCTTGAAACCACGGATGTGACTAGAGAGAATGATCCCTCCAAAAAAAAACAAAATCATTCATAGAAGCATAACTGGGATCCCACATCACAATCTCCCCACCAAAACAACCCACCGCATCCCTCACCGCCAGATGCCAAGCTGGGAAAATGGTGCAGAAATAGGAGATTGACCTATCAGAAGTTTGCATAGAATCTTGTACAAAAATTATGGATGGATTATTCTTCATAAAACACTAATGCATAGAAAGAAATTTAGCCCTACCCCCCAACCCCCTAATGTTCAATGATACCAATCGGATCATGGCACATCTACAGAAGGGTTCAGTGCTCTAAGTACCTTATCTAAAGCCAGAGTGACCAGAATGTCTCTAAAGTTCCCATCTCCCGGTTTCCCGCCCGAGATAGTCGATGAGAGTGACTTATTTTTTACCCTCGGACAAACCTTCCCTCTTCTAATCGTAACATTCGAGGTAGAAGTTGGGCTAAGAATCAGTGGAGGCGATGATGGCTTGCCTATGTCCACGGGCAGGGGAACCAAGTTCACATCTGGGTCAAGAAGCAACAGTTCAATGTCACTTCCAACTGAATTCCTGGGTGTCAGAGAGGGAGTCATAGTGATAGGATACCTGGGATCCGTGTGACCACGAGATGGTTTTGCTGACAAACTAGGAGAGGAAGGGATTAAAGAACCAAGAGACGATGGATTCGTGTGATCAAAAGAAGTATCAGAAGGGACCAAACAACAGTCAAAGAATGTAGACAGGTGAGGAATAACAAGAGGGGGCCTGAAAGATGCCCATACTTGACCCAAGTCGACAGCCACACCAACCGATGGTGATATACCCACCTTATACGTCGTAATATCATCACCTGAATCATTAACTTCATTAAAAACCCTACTTAGATTACAATTTCCCGTCAACCCATTGAATTCACTATCTGAAAACAGGTAATTATGATCACGAAAATTACTTGAAGAGAGCGATCCCAGGGGGGGTGGCACAGTCTTTGGATTGCCTCGACAAGAAGCCTTCCAGTCGCCAGGAAAAACGTTTGCACCTTTGTGGTAGTCTGATCTCCAGCCTGAACATGTTCGCATCAGATGCCTCGTGGCATGGCATGGGTGGCATCAGAATGGCGTGTTCCAATAATCCAGACATTGTCAATGCGTCGACCCTTCCCATTCAAGATCAACATCTGTCGGAAGTCCTCTCACATAGGACACCTCCACCAGAATCCAAGCCACACATTTTTCAAAGATACTAGTGCACATAGAACAACAAAGCTACAGGAACCAATGCTATTTCCAATATTCTGAAGCACCATTGTCGACCAAAATTGGATGGGTAAACCCAGAAGTTTAACCCATAGCATATAATTCCTAGGAGCGTTTTCAATCGGGTGAAAATCTGTTGACCAACGATACAAAGATAAGAATGATCGCCCATGGACCCATGTTCGCTAAAGGATCACCTGCACATCTTCATTTTTCATTAAATGAAAACAATACCAACCATTTGGTAAATTGCTGATCTTGGGCTCATACCGAATTAACTTCTGGCATGCCGCCATTAAGCACTGTTGTAAATCGACAAAACTATAATTTGCAAATTGCCACTTACCCACTATCGCCCTTGAGAGCAGACTATCTGCTCTTTCCCACATCAAATCACTCCCGAAGCTCAATAGTCTGCGATCAGAGGCGGTCTTGAAAGGTTTTGCCACCCTCTGCCTGGTGGATGGTTTCATTGCTGCTCATTTCTGGATTTTGTGTGAATTTCGTATGGTTCATTTTGACTTGAAGATTCTGCGCCAAATCATTCTTCACAAAGCGAAAAGGGAAGATAGCATAGTTTCTTACAAATCGTATGAACATTCCTAAAACTCTTCAGTGAAAAATTCAAAGCCCACCTCTGGTGATTGATCAATTTGTGTCCCCTATACACTGGAATAACCAAGTCAGAAACACCAAAATAATCAAATTTGCAACCACAAATACAAACTAAATATTAAATTAGTCTAGTTCCATTATAGAAGGGACAAGTTTATGGAGACCTTTTGAATATTTCCTCTAATTGCAATAAATGGCGAGAAGACTAGTGGAGTTCATTTAGTCCTTCAAATTAATTAAAAAAACCTAAAGATAAACTTCAAAATTATTACCACCAAGTTAGGAGCAAGAAATTATCAAATTCGTTGTCTAATCCATTAAAAAAAAAAAAAATTATCAGACAAAGTTTAATCCACATATAATTAAATTATTCAAAATTAAATTTATTAATATATAATTAATATATTAATTAAATTCAAATATTTTTATAACTAATAAATAGAATAGAATTAAGTATTAATAATAGTCACTGTGAGAATATTAATTTATATTAATATTAATTACCATTTATTATATTATAGTAACTTGGTAATTAATTTCACAGCTCCTTTTCTTTTGCTGGTCGAGAGGTTGGCTCTTTGCTCCTTCAATCCCATGACATTATATCACATACCTGATTCACTCAAGCCAGAATGTACTAATGGTCGGTTCCTACAGAGTTGGGTCTTTCCTGTTCTTGTTTTGTTTGCATGGACCCTGACACAAATTGAAGTTATGAGGAGCCAGGAAACCAGATCTGACTTATGGTCTGCATCCCAAATTCACATATCAATTCCTCCGATTTCTTCCTTGGATTGTGATGCTAGACTTATGGAACAGTCAACAAATTAATGGGAAAAATCAACAAATCTCGAAGCACTGTGTTAAAGAAAATAATCAGGATTATTTTCAAATAAAAATTACTTTGATTGCACTCGACTTTATAGAAAAATATTTCGATCCATTTGAGATTGGTTTGTTTATGGTTTAAAAACTAACCCAAAACATAAACATCTACCTTCAAATGCTCTAGTTTGAGTATCTTCATACATGGTAATGGATGAGAAACATATTATATTATTTTTATCTGTTGTCCGCATGTATGGTCCTTGATTTTTCTCTAAATACAACTACATGATTTTTCTCTAAATATAACTACAAGATACCGCTCAAAAAATGAAAGAACTAATATGTAACAATAGAATTGTTACCTTTATGTTCTATAGTATTCCTGAATAGTGGCATCAAAGAAAAAAGAATGATTTGAAGAACCTATATCTATTTCAAGATTTAGAGTGTGTTTTAAGGGTGAATTTTTTTTCCAAAGTTTAAATTTTTTTGGCTAGTATTATTATTTTTAATTTTCAAACTACAAAATATTTAGTGATATCTTTGTAAAGATATTCAAATTTCTAATGATTTTTAAAATTTTGGTGATGTTGAAGGGAAATAAATTTATACTATAAAATTTGAGTGAACTATTTCTAAAAAAATAGAAATCCAGGATTTTTTTTTGAAAAAATATGAAAAATTAGTCCACCTACAAATATTAGCTCCTAAAAATTTCCTTGTCAATTGCGAGCATCAAGAACCCACTAAACAAACTGGTCCTTTCTACCATATGCATCCATATTATTAACAAAATGAAAAATATCTTGATTATTAGGTTCCACTTTCTTTTGAATTAGAACTCTGTTGAAGAACCCCCAAAAAAAATCATAGATACATTTTAAACTGTGAGTCCACAACTTTGAAATACAATATGAATATTTTCAATGAAATAAAAACAGTACTCTCTGAAAGGAAAAATAGATTGTCTTTTCTCCTATACATAATTATGAATGTTAGATTTCCAATTAAATAAAAATTATGGAAGCGTGTACATTTTGCACATCTAAACCAGTGAAATCGAAAAAGTTTCTATAGGGGCGACGTAAGCGTTTGAAAGATAGTGGACCACTTAGTTTGGAAGACTAGTTAGGGCTCTCGGAAATAAAGAATGAAAAAAGAAATCGAATGAAAAAAGAAATCCCCACCCCCGTACTAGTAGGAGGTCGGGCTCTGACACTGCGCAGAGGGCAATTGGTAAGACAAGATCTTACACGGGTGCATATGTTAATTCATATTTGTATCTCATTTATCGAGAAAAAATCTTACAATGTTAATTCATATTTGTTTTATATTAAAAAATAGATCTTACAATGTTAATTCATATTTGTTTTATATTAAAAAATTAAATTATTTTGGATATTTTAAGTATCATTGAGATTTTTTGTGTGATTGAATTATTTAATAATTGTACAGTTTATTATGTCTAGTAAATATACTTTCTAGTTTAACAATTGTTGGTTCATTTCTAGGTATAATTGTACAGTTTATCATGTCTAGTAAATATACTTTCTAGTTTAACAATTGTTGGTTCATTTCTAGGTTAATAATTGTTCATTCATTATACTTGTGTGTTCATTCATGCTCAATGTTCATATTAATATATATTATTATATATTATATGAGAATTTAATTTGCTTTGTAATTTGTATAATGTTTATCATTAGTGGAGGATACACTCTCACATATATGGTACACTACATATTTTACATGGTGAGCATTGTACATTACATAACTACAAATTTATAGTGTGGATATTTTAAACATGATTGAGAGTTTTTGTGTGATCGAATTATTTAATAATTGTACAGTTTATCATCCCTAGTAAAAAATACTAGAGTTTAACAATTGTTCATTCATTATACTTGTGTGTTCATTGATGCTCAATGCCCATATTAATATACATTATTACATATTATATGAGAACTTAATCTGCTTTGTAATTTGTATAATGTTCATCACTAATGAAAAATAAACCCTCACATGTATGGTACATTACATATTTCACATAGTGAGTATTGTACATTACATAACTACAAACTCTTGTAAACTCATCCTGAAAGTTAAACCATTATTACAAAATAAGATACAAATCTTCACATAAGATACAAACCTTCACATACATCATATATTACATATCTTCACACATTGTACATTACATAACTTCAAACTCATACATCATATTTTACATATTCACACAGTGAGCATTGTACATTACATAACTTCAAACAGTGGAAACCCTGAAACCATCATTGCAAAATAAGATACCAATGGGGTGAGCCAATCAGATTATATATATATATGATATTGCAAAATAAGATACCAATAAAGTGAGCCAATCAGATTATATATATATATATATATATATATATATATATATATATATATATGATAATAGATTGTTTGTTTAATTTTTAGTAAAAATTGATTAATTCAATTTCAAAGCATATGGATTACTATCTTGTCAGAAACACACATAATAATACAACAAAATTAGATTTTTTTTTAAGAGAAGAAAAATTCAAAAATAAAATTCACTATCAAAAGATTTTTTTTTTTATTAATATAATGTGATTAATTTAATATAATATAATAATAGATTAATCTGAAAAACTCATTTACAACCTTATAAATCACAAAAATCTAAAATCAATAACTTCTCTATGACTAAAATAATATTAAAAAAAATGGGATGTCTTTCTTTAATGAGATAGAAGCCATATAGTGGGTGGTGGACGATGGTCTTATCAACTAAAACAAGTGGATAAACGATAGGGCCATATAGTGGATAGGGTTGTGAGGACGAGACGTGACGACGTACAGTCCTCTGCTGCACACTATATCTATACCTATGCCTAGCCTCATTAAATTGCAGCAATATTACATGCTTCTCATTCAATTCAATTTATTTGCAGGAAGGTTATCTTGCAAAGAGAATGGCAGTCACAAAATTGTCAGGCCTTCCTACTGTCAATCCTCCAGTAATTATCTTTGGTGCAACAACTCAAGCGAGCAATTGCAGTGACGAGCTTGGGAGAACAGGAAGTGATGCCTGTTGTGAGTGTCCCCTCCAATGCAAAGCGCAGTACTGGTCAGCAGAGCGCTCCTCCCTTCGTTTGCCCCCCCCCTCCAAGATGCAACAAATGATCATGAATTGCTCAACTTGCATGTATACCGAACAATGTAGCCTGTAGACTTGTTCCACCTTCATGTATTCTGTAAATATATTCGGTAAATATGGCCGGTTTGACAATATGTTAGGCAACTTATTTATTTTATAAAGGTCTTTTTATGCTTTTTTTTTTTTTTTAATAAGTCCGATGTCTCCTCTCAACTCGTGTGCTAATTAGCAGCATAGTAAAAAAGTAATCTGTAGAAGTTGTTTCACTTTCTTGTATTCTGTAAATATGATCTGTTTGACAATTTCTTATGCCACTTATCTTATACCTATTTTTTTATACTTACTTTATAAAAGTCAAATATCTCTTCCCAACTCAGTGCTCAACAACCTAGTAAAAATTGAATACAATCATATTTATTAAAGAAACCATTTCTTAACCCATCGTGCTATTGGGGATCCACTTCTCTTCGCATATTGTTATATATATTATATGCATGAAATAGTTACTGTTATTCATTTTTTAATGTTTGTCTGCCTATTTAATTTTTCATGCTCGGCTCCTCTGCTCGCTTGTTTGAACGGAAGGCTTCATAACTGTAAAAGCTGCAGCTCCAACTAATAATTTTGTATTGTGTTACCCTCTCATAACATTTTTAAAATTCAGAGTGTGTGAACTTTTATTTATTCATTTATCACATATTCGTGGATAATTAAAAAATAAAGGTGTCTGATAACTCATTATGTCTGAATTTGCATAAGCATATAGTTGTTTATAATATTAACTTTGAAATATAGAGTGTGTGAACTTTTATTCGTTTATCACATATGCTTGGATAACTAAAAAATAAAGGTGTCTGCTAACTCATTATCTCTGAATTTGTTTATGAGTTAACATTTGCATAAGCATATAGTTGGTTATAATTTTAACTCTCAAATATGTAGAATTTGTCAATTGGGCAATAGGGATGTCATACTAGTAGGTTATATAGTTTATTATTGGAACTTGAAAAATTATTGGAATATATATCACGCATTTTATTTTGGAATTTTGCAAGAAATAGAAGTTAAGATTTATTATTGGAATACATAATTATGCATAAGTTAAGATTTATTATTGAAAGTTGTGAATGGATTTTTTTTTTAAGATGACACAGTTGTAACATTCTAGAAGAATAGGGATGTTACATATGGTTGTGTTTATTTTCCAAAAACATGTAAGGTTGCATAGGCTATCAAGGAGAAATGGAAATACCCCATTTTTTTGGGACATTTTTGGACAACTCTTTAGAGGAATATGGGCTTAAGGTTGTATACAATTCAATGCATCATTTACATGATGAGATAGAGATAAGATAGAGATAGCTAATTGGAGTCTAGGAAACTTGTCAGTAAGTTTGATCGGTGACAAACAAAGATAATGCTATTTAGTTGTAGTTCAAGGTAAATTCACTTACAAGAATTCAATTAATAGATTTATTGGAAAATTTCCATTTCAGGTTGTGTATAACAAGTCTCTAAGGGGTGTTTTAGACTTGGTTAAGTTGGCCAAAGCAAGGATAGGAGTGATGATACCGAAAATTTTGTATAAAGCATACATGACATCCATGAGCATATCAAAAAGAAGCTACAAAAGTAATGCTAGGGTTAAAGGGAGATTTGTGTAGAAATTTGAAGGATTTTGGAGAGGATGATATAGTGATGGAAGATTGGAGGAATAATATATTTCTTAGAGGAATGTATAAGAAACTCAAGTGCAAGAAAAATTGTCTATGTAAAATTTTGAGAAAAACTTTTAATAATACTTACAAGATGGATTTTGCTAGAGGCCTTTGACATTTCTTCAATAAACAATGTTTTAAACTCATATGTGTTTCATGAAGAGATAGAGAATGGTGAAGTGTGAATCATGCAATAATGAGAAGGATAGTTTCTATTCAATCCTAGTGAGGAAATTGAAGAAGTATTTCAAAAAAGTGTTAGTGGGAAGAACCAAGGTTGAGATCAATTTGAATATTTAGCCAAATGGAAAAATAGAAATGTGAAGGATGCATTGTGGATTGCATAGGAGGAATTGGGTTATCATCTTTAGTGCCCTACATTACTTGAAGATTATGTATTTGAGTCCACATGAGATGAATGATCATTCTTTCATAAGAAGGGTATCTAATGAAAAAGCATCCTTTGTTTCACACAATTTGCAAAAAAAAAATTGCTTGTGATTTGTATTTTTTATTGTTTAGTTAATTGACTTTGTAGGAGGAATGAAGCTCATTTCCATGGCTACAGATGTATTACATATCCACGAGTTTCTATATAATTCATGCATTTCTATATAATTGGTGTGTTGTTAGGGAATTACTAAAACACAAATGCATGAGAATTGATTGGGATACTCAAAGGGAAAATGAACATGCATTACACCTAAGAATACATAGAGAAAATTCAAGAGGAGTTCAAGTGCTACAAATATTGTTGGAGTACCACATCAACTAGATGAATAAGTTATAAATTTAATAAATTAATAAGAGAAAATCAATTCCAACAATCTACAACTACTATAGGAGAAGAGAAGGTTTAACTTCAAATTTGAAGAAAAATAGTAAGTTAATTTCTTGAACTACAATAGAAGAAGAAGAAGAGGAGAGGGAATGTTAGATCATGCTCAAGGAAGTCAAAGGGTGTTTGACATTATGACCATGTTAGTAAAAAATAGTCTTAATTAAGGGGGTATTAAGACCTCTAGATTGTAATCGAAAAGATAAAATTAGTGTATTATTCAATAAAGAGTTAGATTATATCAATACCCTTCTATTTCCTATTATTTACATTATTAATTCTATCCATGTTTAGCTATTTCTATATTGTGATTATCTAAGTGTTATCACTGGAAAATCGGACAAGCAAAGATGACATTATTTAATGTCAGGCAAATTACATGGCTGAGAGGCATTAGAGAATATGAAGTATTTAAAAATATGTAAGGTCTAAGAGGAAAAATCAAGTTGCGAATTGAAGGAACCAATGAAATGTGCCTTTGCACATAATTATTCGATAATCGCACCTTTGTGTGGCTTTTCTTCAAAAAGTCGTGTGGCGTTGAGAGTGGTGGAAGTCACTTTCCAGGACCACAAGGTACACTCTAGGACATTGATCCCACACTTTAGGCCACCTAAGGATAGTCGCCCAAGCCTCCTTAGGACCTCAAGGGAGCACACAATGGAATAAATGTGGCACTCAATGGAATCACCCTCCTCTCTTGGGTCACCATCCATAATGTATCAGGAGAGGAAATGAGGATTTGAATTCTACTATAAAATACCACCAAGAGATGAACAATATGAGAGCACATTATTATGCTAGCCAAAATTTCCCCAAGAAATACCAGCAATGTGTGATTCAGAGTAGAGATAGATGGGACTCAGTTGTTGGCCATCCAACAACTCTAGTCCACCATAGTAGAAAGAGGGAGACTTTGCATCAAGGCAGCTCAGAATTAAAGACATCCTTGCATCGGGACTTGGAACTCCATAGTTCTAAGGGCCCCTTGGCTAGTGGGTAAAAGTTTCATCATTCATTCCTACCAACACTCAATAAGAGGGGATGTAAGCACCGCCGTTTGGATTATTGAAGTTGTTCGACTCTATTCAGAGCTTTTTTTTATTTGTTTTAGTTTAGTTTTTATGTTTGAATATGCCTATTATTTCTCTATCTAGTATGTTTATGTTTTAGCATGTTCCACTAGCTTCCTTGACTCCATCTATTTTCTGCCTATGACCAATAACTTAAGAGGGAAAAAACACCCCTCTTAAGAAAGTGTAATTTGGTACACTCGTGCGCCAAACACACTAAGTACATTAATCCCATAAGTAGCCACACTTTGATAGTGTCTATCTAGTTCAATAGTTGTTTTAGAATATTACAAAATCATATCATGCATGACAAACCAATCAAACAATTCATATAAATATATTTATAGCATATATGCATAGCCATTCACTAGTTGGGATTTAACTATGATCTCCATACTAGGAATCCATACTAACATATCCATAATATATATTTTTCAAGAAAAAATATTTAATTTAAATTCACATAGCTTAATTCACATCATCTAACCATACATTTATAATTTATAGTTACTTTTTATTGACAACATTTAGGTCAAAATATGAGAGAATGCCTAATGGTTTAGAACATGTGTTTCCTCCTAAGAGGTCACAAGTTCAAAGAAATAGATAGCTACACCAAAGAACACTAATATTCCTAAAATATCTAAATGTATACAATCAAACATATAGCCCATGAATTAGAAGTACTTTGTAAAACATCAAAAATAAAATGTTACAACTTCACATTTAATTCTACAATGTGTTGGTCACCTTCATTATATCCTTAAGTTAAGTGGTTTGGTAATATTGTAGCCTATTTCAACCCTTTAATAATTGCTTATGAGTTGTTGGAGAGGGAATTGTTGGGTATGTGTTATATTCTTTCCACGACTAGTCACGCGCGGGGGGGGGGCGAGCCCCTGCGCGCATTATCTTTGGGCGCGGCGGGGGGTCATAGGGGCGACACACTCCCATGTGGGGTGCAGGGTAGTGCCACGGGAAAAAAAAATTGGTCCTTGTTTTCCAGTGGGCGGACCCGCCCATGGTTTTGTGCATGGGTTTACACATGGTTTGGGGGTACGATGGTTTTCGGCCCGTGGTATTTTGTAGATCTGGTCAAGGGAACTATGGTTATGTTCTAATCCAGGGTTAATGGATTGGGGTTTATGTATGCTTCGGCATGTATATATATGTGTTGTAACACTAAAAGGAATATAATGAAAAATCAAGCTGGTCGTCCCGATTTGGGATCCATGGGAAAATCTCTGTGTTTATCTGTTTTATGTTTTATGCTCTTGCTATTGTTTATTTTCTGTTATAAGAATCGTGTGTAGATATTTTTGTTCAGGGTTAAAACCTACATTTGGTATCAGAGTTGTTTCGGCTTCAAGGGGACGCCTTTGTTGTTGAGGGTTTTTTGCTCGGGCCTGTGGTAGACCCTGTTCAGTGGGAGATCTGCGGGATCAATTCTTGCGGTGAAAGAAGATGGCGAGCGGCGGAAAGATAGAGATCGAGAAATTTAATGGTCAGAGTTTTGAGTTGTGGAAGCTCAAGATGGAGGATCTGCTGGTGGATAAAGATCAGTGGATCGCGGTAGATCCAGGTACTAAGCCAATAGGAATGTCAGATGAAGACAGGAAGAAACTGGATCGAAAGGCTAAAAGCAGAATATGGTTGTGTGTCTCAGATTCAGTATTGTTGAATGTATCTAGGGAAGCTACGGTGAAGACCTTGTGGGAAAAGCTAGGGACTTTGTACCAATCTAAGTCTCTGGTGAATAAGTTGTTCCTGCGGAAAAAGCTGTATAACCTGAGGATGAAGGATGGAGACTCAGTGACAGAGCATTTGAACGCCTTCAATACTGTGGTAAGTCAGCTGTCGTCTGTTGATATTAAAATCTCAGATGAAGATAAGTGCATCAGTTTGTTGTGCTCTCTACCAGACTCATGGGACAGTCTAGTTATTGCAATAGGTAGCAATACAACTACCTTGAATTTTGATGACATTGTCTCAGCCTTGCTGTCGGAGGAAATGAGACGGAGAAATATGGAGGGTCAGAATGGAGATGCCTTATCTGTACGAGGAAGACATGGATATATTTCTTGAGGAAAAAATCTGAAGTCTTTGGCAGCCAGTTAAAGAATTTAAGGCTACGGTGGAAGGGGGCGAGACGAGAGAAGAAGATAAAGGTGTAGAGGACGGATAATGGTGGGGAGTTCTACAAGAAAGAATTTGAAGAGTTCTGTAAGAAGTGTGGTATAGCATGGTAGAAGACTACTCCATACACACCTCAACAAAATGGAGTTGCAGAAAGAATGAACAGAACGTTGATGGAAAAGGAAAGAAGCATGCTCAGTGGTACCGGGTTAGGACAAGAATTCTGGGCAGAGGCAGTGGAGACTGCATGTTACTTGGTTAACAGATCACCTTCATCATCGTTGGAGGATAAGACTCCACATGAGGTATGGACTAGTAAGAAACCCTCTCTTTCACATCTGAGGGTATTTGGATGTGATGCATATGTACATGTTCCAAAGGAGAAAAGGAGCAAGTTGGATGATAAATCTGAAAGGTGCATCTTTATTGGGTATAAGGATGGTTTAAGGGGTTACAAGCTTTGGAACCCGAAAACAAGGAAGGTTGTGTACAGCCGAGATGTGGTGTTTAGAGAGGTGAAAGATGTTGTTAAATATGAAGTCCTACCAAAGGAACCTGAGAAGATAGAGTTTGAGCTAAAGGAGGATGAATTAGACTCTACAACATAAGAAGACTTAGAAGAGGAAGAGCCACAAACTCCGGTACGACGAAAAGATCGGTTTCTTCACGTACTGTCGGGTCTATTTACTCTAGTCCATCTGCTGCATTCATATGCCTAACTAACTATAAGCTGATAATGATCCCGGGGCAAGTCGGGAGAGCGGTCGTTAGAGGATGGAAAACTTTGGAAGGAGGCCATGGTTGATGAAATAGCATCCTTGCACAAAAATGAGGCATGGGATCTGGTGGAGTTGCCGGCTGGAAGGAAGCCCATCGGGAGAAAATGGGTGTTTAAGAAGAAGATGAATGTAGAAGGCAAGGTGGAGAAATACAAAGCTCGTTTGGTAGCAAAAGGTTATTCCCAAGTGCCAGGAATTGATTTTGGTGATATTTTTTCTCTTGTTGCCAAAGTTACTTTTATTATATTACTTTTATTTGTTGCTGCAGCATTTGATTTTGAGGTAGAACAGATGGATGTGAAGACAACATTTCTTCACGGGGATCTGGAAGAGGAGATCTACATGAAACAACCTGAAGGCTTTATGGTGAAGGGGAAGAAATAACTGGTATGCAGGTTAAAGAAGTCTCTGTATGGGTTAAAACAATCACCAAGGATGTGGTATCAAAAATTTGATACCTATATATGGGGACTTGGCTTCACCAGAAGCAAGGAGGATCACTTTGTTTATTTTAAATTAATCGGTGACCATGTTATTTATTTGGTCTTATATGTGGATGATATGTTGTTGATTGAAAATGACAAAGAAATTATCCAAGATTTGAAGACCCAACTGTTCTCCAAATTCAACATGAAGGATCTTGGTGTTGCAAACTATATTTTGGGCATGGAAATTAAGAGAGATCGGGAAAAGAGGAAGCTTTGGTTAAACCAGAGGAAGTATGTTGAGACTATATTGCAAAGGTTAAATATGCAGGATAGTAAACCGGTGAATGTTATGATTCCTATAGGTACAAAGCTGTCTGCTGAACAATGTCCCAAGACACAAGAAGAAGAGTAGGATATGTTTCGTGTTCCATATGCAAGTGCACTGGGTAGCCTGATGTATGCAATGGTCTATACTAGACCAGAAATTGCACATGCAGTGGGAGTATTGAGCAGGTTTATGTCAAACCCAGGGAAGTAGCATTGGACAGCAGTGAAGCGGGTTTTCAGATATTTGCGTGGCACTAGTGATTATGGCTTGTGCTACTAGGGAAGACCAGGATTGGAAAGAGTGTTGGACATTCATGGTTTTTTTGATGCAGACTGGGTTTGATATCTATACCAAAGAAGATCTACAAGTGGGTATGTGTTTAGCCTATTTGGAGGTGCAGTCAGTTGGATGAGTAAAAGACAGTCTGTAGTGGAACTTTCAACTACAGAGACAAAATACATGGCAGCCACTCATGCAAGCAAGGAAGCAGTTTGGTTGCAGAGATTGTGTTCAAGTATGGGGTTGGTGCAGCAAGATATAAGGATAGATTTTGATAGCCAAAGTGAAATTTTCTTGGCTAAGAATCCTGCTTATTATTCAAAGACAAAGCACATTGATGTTCAATATCACTTTGTGAGATATATGGTTGAGGCTAAAAGCGTATTGCTGGTAAAGGCAGACACCTTGAAAAATGTTTTAGATGCATTGACGAAGTCTGTGAGCACTCAGAAGTTCTCTTGGTGTAGAGAAACAATGGGTGTTGCAAAGCTGGGCTAATGATTCAGCTCTCCTGTGGCCTCCTATGGAAAGAAAACAACAAGTGGGAGAATTTTGGGTATGTGTTATATTCTTTCCACAACTAGTCACATGCCCCCTGTACGTTGTGCCGGGCTCAACAGGGGGGTCACAAGGGGGGCGGTAGCCCCCCCTATCCGGGTCGGGGGCAGCGCCCTGGGAATTTTTTTTTTGGTCCTTATTTTCTGGTGGGCGGACCCGTGCATGGTTTTGTGCATGGGTTTGCACATGGTTTTGGGACATGATGGTTTTCAGCCCATGGTATTTTGTAGATCCGGTCAAGGGAACTACGGTTATGTTTTAATCCAGGGTTAATGGATTGGGGTTTATGTATACTTCGACATGTGTATATATGTGTTGTAACACTACAATGAATATAATGAAAAATCAAGTTGGTCGTCCTGATTTGGGATCCAGAGGAAAATCTATGTGTATATATGTTTTATGTTTTATGCTCTCGCTATTCTTTATTTTCTGTTTTTAAGATTCATTTGCAGATAATTTCTGTACAAGGTTAAAACCTACAGGAACCAAACTTGCAATTCATTGTTTCATCACCTAATTTTCTTATTTTAGAATATAAATCTCTGTTCCATTAGTTGGCAAAGTTTTGAGAATAAGGTTGATTTCTAAATTCTTGAGATCAATTTGAGAAGTATGGAATTCTTTCAACTACTTGAGTTTTACTTCATGTACGAGGATTCATTGTTTCATAGAATGAGAGCACTATTCTTCATTATAATTGTTGAATGAGGAGATCAAGTGCCTCTTAATTTTGTACTAAGTTGTAAGCTCTAGATTGAGTAACAAAAGAAAGGAGTTTAGAGCCCAAGACTTTTCAAAATACAACTCAACCTAGATGAATATTTCTATTAAGGTGATTGTAAGCACGTTGACTAAAATACAAGTATGATAAGGTGATTGAGAGAAGAGAAAAAGATAAACCAAATACTTGGTCTATTGGGTGAAAAGGAAGAAGATTTGGGAAGTGAGGACAAACATATGCCAATAAATCAAGAACCTCAAGGAGTGGAATGAAAATTAGGAGAAAGGTCATGGATAAGAATAAGCAACAATATGAGGAAAAGTAGGAGAACAATAGAACATAGTACTAGAGTAAAAAATGAGAGATGACATGGAGGAGGTCGGAGGCTATCCAAGCCTATCAAAATCTTAAAGAAGAGCCATTTGAGATGCCAATTGATAAACCCAACCAGAGATATGAGATTATCAATTAAGGGAAGTCTATGGAAAGTTGAGTTGATCCAACCCATCTCATGGGCCAAGATTATCCCACCTAAGAAATGATTTCTATGACATATAGAATTAATGCAAAGATGAGACACAACTTAGACTACCAAAATCCAAAACAATGTAAAGAGGTGTAGTAGTAGATGAAATAACATACGACAATGGGATGAATTCATAACTATCATGATAATTAATTAAGAAAATAGTTAATGAGAGATTATGCATAGCCCTTAAACATATTTAAGAAGGGATGATTAAGGTAAGTGAACTTGGATGTGAAAAGGGATGTGAGGTTTATTAATTTATCATCCCCACCATTGTGTTCTAGGAGGATTTGAAAGAATTTAATTTCTTCAAAATATAGGATCTCTTGTATTCTTGAAATATTTTGATCCATTGTCAATTTCCTATCCTTCCTACATTCTTGTAGTGCCTTCACAAAAACCTTGAATCCCATAACATTATTAATTTATTAATCTGTTGGGAACTTGTGAGCCTTAGGCCAATGAATAAAGCTAAAAAAATTGCATAATTATTGGTGTTATGTCCTACTCTTTAATAGACTCGAATTTCTTAGTTTTCTAGGATTTATCATGACCTCTTTTACTCCTAATGCTCTTTCAAGTTGATATAAAATATTTACTTAAATAATTTTTTAAATATTTTACTTATAATTGATATTCAAATATTTTATTTATAATTGATATTAAAATAGGTGTTTTTTCTTTTTTTAAGATTACATTATGAAATAATTTACTATTTATTTAATATTACTTGAGACATATCTATATAGTGAGTTTTTTTTTTCTTCTTTTCACTGTATTTTTTTTTTAATCCTCATTCTTTATTTGAAGAGATGGCAGCTCTACAGAGAGTTGTGGAGGATGGCCTTATCTACTCAAACAAGTGGATAGAGGTTGGGGTTGTGAGGCCCACAGGTGACCGCATGCAACAAATGAACCTGAGCTCCTCAACTTGCATGTATACCGAACAATGTAGTCTGTAGAGTTGCTCAACTTTCACGTATTCCAAACAATATATTCTGTAAATATCGTGTCTTTGACAGTGAGTCATGCCACTTATTCTATAACCGTCTCTACTTCATATATTGTAATATGAAGTAGAACGGTCGGCTTAATGACTGGAAAAGCCACAGTGCCAACTACTGATTTTGTATTGATTTTATCCTCTCATAAAGTTTTAAATTCAAAGTGTGAATTTTTATTCAGTTATCACATTTGCTTATATAATTAAAATATAAAGCTATTTCCGATAACTCATCTTGTAACTTTTTTACAAAGTAATACTTGAATTTGTAGTTAACATTAGCATCAAAAAATAATAGTTGTTTATGTAGAATTAGCATTAATTCTGAAATATGTAAAATTTGTCAAATCGCTTGATGGGAGAAGTCATAAGTTCACAACACAGGTTTCATACTTTCTTTCTTAAATATTTCCTGAACGGAACTTAAAAATTTATGGGATAACATAAGCATGAATTTTATTTTAGGATTTCCCCATACATAGAAGTTAAGATTCATTGTTGAGGGTGGTGGATAGATTTTTTAAGGTTGCACATGCGAGAAAACTAACACGTCGTTGTGCTAATTTTCATTGAAATTGTAAGGTTGTAAGATGCTACACATCGTTGTGCTACTTTGCAAGGAAATTGTAAGAATGTAGGAACTACTACTTAGAGTAAGGTACTTGTATTTTTTGGGATATTTTTGGACAACTACTACTTAGAGTAAGATACTTGTATTTTTTTTTTTTTGGATATTTTTGGATAAATTTTTGGAAGAATATTGGTTCCTACATTTCAATGCATCATAATTATTTAAAAGTTTGATTGATGATAAACTTATGATAATGGAATTTGGTTGTAATTTTAGGTAAATTCACTTACAACAATTTAATTAATTTGTTTATTGGGAAATTTCCATTTTAGATGGTGTATAGCATGTCTCTAAGGGGTATTATAGACTTGGTTAAGTTGTAAAAGCTAAGGATAGTAGAGATGACACGGACAATTTTGTAGAAAGCATGCATGACATTTATAAACAGATAAAAAAGAAGCCACAAGAGAGTAATGCTAGCTATAAGTAAAAAGAAAATTTGTGTAGGAAGTTGAAGCTTTTTGGAGAGGGTGATATGTGATGGCACATTTAAAGAATATTATATTTCTTAGAGGAACATATAACAAAATCAAGTACAAGAGAATGGGTACATTTTAAAATTTTGAGAATCACCTTTAGTAATGACTACAAGATGGATTTTGCTAGAGGCCTTTGACATTTCTCCAATGTACAATGTTTCTAACTCATATGAGTTTTATGAAGAGGAAGGACATGGTGAATCATGAATCATGAAAGAACAATAAGGATAGTTTCTACTAAATCCCAATGAAGAAATTGAAGAAGTATTTCAAAAAAGATTTAGTGGGAAGAACCAAGGTTGAGATCAACTTGAATATTTAGTCAAATGGAAAAAAAAAAATATGAAGGATGCATTGTGGATTGCATGGGAGGAATTGGTCATGTTTAGTGGCCTACATTACTTGAAGGGTCAACATTTGAGTCCACATGAGATGAATTCTCATGGTTACTTAACAAGGGTATATAATGCAAAAGCATCCTTGGGCTAAAGAAATTTATTTTTTACTTCCAATTTGTATTTCTTAATGTTTAGTTAATTGGCTTGATAGGAGGAATAAAGAGGTTTATGTTGCCACAAATGCACCACATATCCAAAAGTTGATATAGAATTCATGGATTTCTATATAATTGATGTGTTGTTATGGAATCGATAAAACACAAATGAATGATAATTATTTGGGATAGTCAAAGCGAAATTGAGCACATACTACACCTCAGAATTCATAGAGGCAATTCAAGAAGAATTGAAGTGCTACAAATATTTTTGGACTACCACGTGAACAAAATAGTTCTCAGAGTAAATATAAACCTAGTGAATTAATAAGAGATAGTCAATTCCAACAACCTACAATGAGAGAAGAGAAGGCTTAGCTTCGAATTTGAAACAAAATATAAGGTTATGTTCTTTATCTAGAATAGAAAAAGAAAAAGAAGAGAGTGAATACTAGCTCAGGCTCATTGAAGTCAAAGAATATTTGCCATTGTGACCATGCTAGTCTAAAATAGTCTAAGTTAAAGGGAGACTAAGACATCTAGATTATAATCTGCAAGATGAAATTGGTGTATTATTCAAGAAAGAGTTATATTCTATCAATTTCCTTATATTTTCTTTTATTTACATTATTAATTTTGTCCATGTTGAGTTTATTGTGATTACATATGTATGGTATTCCTATAATTTACCAAACTTTTATAGCGTTGATCTAGTTCTATAGTTGTTTTAGAATATTACAAAATCATATCTTTCATCACAAGTCTATTACGCAATTCATATAAATATGTTTTACCATTCATTAGATTTGACTTTAACCTCTATACTAGCAATCCATACTAACATATTCACAATATACATTGTTCGCAAAAATTTATTTATTTAAATTCACATAACTTAATTTAGATCATATAACCATACATTTATAATTTATACATACTTTTAATTGATCACATTTAGGTCAAAATAAGAATATGACCAATGAGAGAAGGAATAATAGTTAAAAACATGTGTTTCCTCTTAATAGGAGATAGGTTCAAATCCAAAGTGGTGTAGAGTGTATACACCTCCATAGAAACAAGAGGTGAACATTGAAATGTATCACATAAATTTAATTGTTTTCCTTTTTCCCAATATTGAAATAGTTTTTGGTTATTAATATTTTTTTTAAATGTAACTTGTGAACTTCATGGTGATGATGGAATGTGCTACACACTTCTTCATGGAATAACCAAGACTCCATGGTAAGAATGGGAGGAATTACACACACTTTTCTTAACATAAAAAATTATATTTATATCTATATAAGGTTGCAATAAAAGTTTAGCAATACATAGCTGCACAAAGTTTTGATAACATCTTTGCAAAATTAAAACTAAAATAATCTATCTTCCTTCAAAGTTTAGCAATACATAGTTGCACAAAGTTTCCATAACATCTTTGCAAAATTAAAACTAAAGCAATCTATCTTCCTTCAGCAAAAAGTAAAGAAACTAAACTTCCTAAAATGACTACATGTATACATTAAAACCTATAGCCCCTAAATTAGAAGTACATTCTAAACATCAAAAAACCATTAGATGTTACAACTTTAAATCTAGTTTTACTTCAAATCTAGTTTCACAATGTGTTGGTCACCTTCATTATGTCCTTGAGGCAAGTGGTTTTGCATGATTGTAGTCTCTTTCAACCCTTTATGAATTGATTATGAGTTGTTGGAGAGGGCGCCAAAAGTGCAATTGTATTGTTTCATCAACTAATTTTCCTATTTTAGAATAGAAACCTTTATTTCATGGGTGGTTAAAGCTCTCATAATAAGATTGATTTGATTTCTCTATCCTTGAGATCATTTAGAGAATCATGGTTGATTTCTCTATCCTTTATATCAACTTGAGTAGCATAAAATTATTTCAACTGTTTGATTTTTCTTCATGGTCAAGGAGTTGCAGTTTCATAGAATGAGAGCACGGTTCTTCATTATAATTGTTGAATGAAGATACCATGTGCCATAAATTGTGTACTAGGATGTAAACTGTAGTGATTGTCCGACCTCCAAGATGATTCTTATGATACATAAAATTAATGAAAGGATGCTCCACATGACTTCGATTATGAAAATCCCACACAATGTAGGATTAGCATATGAAATGAAATATGTCACTGGGATGAATTAGTAAGTGTCGTGGTACTTAGTTAAAACATTAGTTAAAACAACATATGTAACAAGGGATCCTTAAGGTAAGTGAATTTCTTAGTTTCATGTGGCCTTTGTTAATTCATCTTTAGCCTAATTATTGGTGTTGTGCCGTAGTCACCAAAACAATTGAATTTTTTTAGTTATGCAACACCTATCATTACCGGTTTTGTTCTTACAAATCCTTAAATTTAATAAGAAACATTTATTAATAACTGAAATTAAAATATTTTATTTATAGTGGATATTGAAATAGTTTTTTTCTTCCTTCTCTAAAATTAAAATAATCAAACACTGTTTCAGTATTACTATATTGGACATGAAAATATTTTTGTTCTGGAATTCAATTTCTATCTAAAATAATAATAAAAATTTAAAAGATTCACGAAAACAATCTTAATAGTTCTAAATTAAGCAAAGGGTCAGAAAAGTGCACTCCGAATATATGAAAAAGAAAATGCCCTTGCCGAATCCTTATCCTCATTCTTTCTTTCGAGGAGATGGCAGCTATATAGTGAGAGGTGTAGGATGGCCTTATCTACTAAAGCAAGTGGATAGAGGATAGGGTTGTGAGGCCCAGATTTGACCGCTTACACTGCACTATATCTATATCTATGACTCAGTCTCATTAAATGGCAGCACTATCGCATATTTATCATCCAATTCAATTTATTTGTGAGTATCCAGAACCTGCAAAGATAATGGAAGACAAAAAATTGTCAGGCCCTCCTACTGTGAATACTCTTGTAATTGTCTTAAACAGTGAAACAACTCGAGATATGAATTGCAGCAACAAGCTTGAGAGAACAACAAGTGATGTCTGCCGTGAGCGTCCCCTGCAATGCAAATCGCATTACTTGTCAGCAGAGCGCTCCTCCTTTCATTTGGGGTTCCTGCAAAATGCAACAAATGAACATGAGTTGCTCAACTTTCATGTATACCGCACAATGTAGTGTGTACAGTTGCTCAACTTTTATGTATTCTGTAAATATGGCTGTTTTGACAATTTATTATTAGGCTAGTTAAGATATAATTGAGTCTATTTTATTATTGTTTTTTACTTAGTGGGAAAATTTATTATAATTTAGTTTTCAATCTAGTAGTGAGTACAATTATTATTAGCTATTATCTTTAAATGTACAGAAACTCATTATCGTTATTCAAGAAAAACCATTTCATCTGAAATAATTTATTGGTAATGGGTAAGGAGCAAGATTTCATTCCGACCAAAATACTTTTAGATCTTGAACCTTTAACTTATTTTTTTAAATTTAAAAAGAGTATCTCTTAACCAAACAAAAGCAATTTTAAAACATACTCTAAAGCCTATTTATTTCTTTCCTACTTTCCTGCCGGGCTTCTCTGCTCGCTTGTTTAAGCGGTGGCCTTAATGACTGTAGAGGGTGCAGAGCTAAACTATTAATGTTGTATTGTTTTACCCTCTGATGACATCTTAAATTCAGTATTGTGCTAATCTAAGCGGTCGCATTAATGACTGTAGAGGCTGCAGAGATAAACTACTAATGTTGTATTGTTTTACCCTCTCATAACATCTTAAAGTCAGTAGTGTGTTAACTTTGATTCATTTATCACATATCACCCAATAATTATAAAATAAAGTTCTGTCCCATAACTCATTCTGTAAATTTATACTGACTAATAATTAAATTTGTTAATGGGCTGACACAAGAATCAATAATTATGAAGCCCAGTTGTTTATAATATTAAAATTATGTTGAGCAGTTTTCTTGTGCAAGTAACATGATACACTTGATATAGAGAAAAGAATATGAAAGTGATATAATTTCCATTTTTCCAAAGCATTATAAACCAAAGAAGCTCTTAAACATTTAAAAAAACAATGAGCATGCAATGACTTTAATCTCGTAAATAACATTTTTGGTGATATAATTTAATACGGGATTGGAAAATAAATTAAAAACAGAGAAAACGAGTTTTATTGAGATACTAAAAAATAATTCATTAAATTAGATAATAAAAGCTTGAAACAAGATAATTTAAAAAAGTTAAATGGAAAAATATACATGAATGTGATAAGTTTTATTTAAATGGAATTTATCCTTTTGGTGCTTCCGGTGGACACTACTTAATTTGTTGAGTCCCCTTTCCCTATCTCATCAATGTTTCTAACCGTTCAAGTGCCGTTCAAGTGGTCTTTGTGCTCATCAAAATCTCTTGTCCCAGAGTGGAAATACATGGCTTATCCTGGTATTTACAACTCAACTCAAATGTGATTTAACGTAAAGAAATCATGGAAATGTAAAATAAGGTAGCTCAATTTTATGTCTAGCAAGTTTTCTTAAACACTCAATGGACTTCAACAATGAGAATTTTGATTAGCCAAAGAACAAACACAAAGTAAGGAGGATGAAGAGCTAAATAGAAGAACTAAAGAATCCAGGGTAGCAAGAAACTCCATCTTTTTAAACTCTTTTAGCTAATTCTCCACCTCACTTGTTGTTATATTTGAATCTAAAATTTTATAATGCCTTTCTGGTTAAAAGAGAAAACATTAACCCCTATTCAAAGTGACTAAATGCAAACAAAAAATGTAACATATTTTGGTAAATCTCGTATAAAAATACAAAGGATCAGAATTTTTTTATTGAATTTACTAATTATGTCGATAGGCGTAACCCCCTATCGGAAGGAGCATGTTTTGTGATTAGGCTAATTAATCTTTTTGATCTGATGGTCTAGATTGAAAGATGCCGGTATATTCTGGTCGTCGCCACTAAATCAATGGATGAAATTCAAAAAAGTAACTTCCTTGCATATCTAAATCACGTGTTTAAACCATAATTAAATTAATTTTTTACAAAACATGATTAAAAATTTACTGTGCCATTTGTTGAGCACCACCTATCAAATTAGGGTGAAGTGGGTAAATGAACCTGGGCGGAATGGAGAAAACATGGCAACTCATCCTCAAAGGTCGACGTTCTCATGCAACATTAATGTTATTGGGCGGAATGGAACGTTCTCATGCAACGTGGGCGGAATGGAATGCGTGCCACGTGTAGAGAAATGTTATTGGGCGGAATGGAACGTTCTCATGCAACGTGGGCAGAATGGAACGCGGGCCACGCGTAGAGAAATGTTATTGGGCGGAATGGAACGTTCTCATGCAACGTGGGCGGAATGGAATGTGGGCCATGCGTAGGTGTTATGGAACGTGGGCGAGAAATGTTATTGGGCGGAATGGAACGTTCTCATGCAACGTGGGTGGAATGGAACGTGGGCCACGCGTAGGTGTTATGGAACGTGGGCGAGAGCGAGCAGGTGAGCGGCTTGTTCATGAAGGCGGATGGAAGTGAGCTAGCAGAACGTTTCAGGTTCAACTTCATAACGTTTCAGGTGAGCATATCAGGTTCATAACGTTTCCCAACCGTCCGTCCTCAAAATTTCGTGTATCAAGAATTTCAAGCCACGAACAATTTCGGCCCTTGCGCGGCTTTTGCTTCCTGAAAACGTTTAGCGACTAGAAAAACCGTAAATTTTTTGCTCGATTTCATCCTGTGACAAATATCGGTCTATTAACCAGCTACGACTGCTGAAGGTATGAATATTTGAGGTTTCAACGCTTTTGCTTGAAGTTTTTCCCACAGAGTTTGTATTTGCACAAAATCTTAATGTTTCACTCTGGAAATTTTGATTGTCAGGAGCTCTCTTTATAGGTCCGTGCGCCGAATGTGAAGAGTATTCACCGAGCAGAGGAGAGTATCGTGGGGCGCGGGTTACAGAGTATCATTGTGCAAGCCATTATTACAGGTATCTTCGGTGTGTTCCATAATTATATTCTACAATGTTTTTCACGTCGGGTTACATTGTCATTCTTTAACTTAGATTTTGAATGAAAATTTAGAACGGATAATGAAAACTTACTTTGCGGCTCTTTACATTAAATTATGAATGAAAAGTTTAAACCGATAATGAAAATATGAAGGTGGTAGACCATCAAATTCGCAAAAACTTGCTTTCGCGCTCTTTACATTATATTATGAATGAAAACTTTAAACGGATAATGAAAATATGCTAGTTGCAGAGCATCATATTCAGAATAACTTACTTTGTCACTCTTTACATTAAATTATGAATGAAAAGTTAAAACGGACAAGTGTTTATTTTTAACTTGAAAAGAAACATTGTTCTCACCAAAAAGGATAATGTGTGAGATTAACTCTTCATTCTCAGGAAATAATTTAGACTTTTACATTAAATTATGAATGTAAAATTAAAATGGATAATTGATAAAATACAGTGGCGTAAATATTTTTTTTAATTTAAAGGGAAATATTATTTTTGGTAAGTTAATATTTTTGGAAATATGTTATATAAATATTTATATTCTACAATGTTTTTCATCGTCTGTTGTTCATAGCACAATATATAAATAACTATATTATTATAAAAGAATATAAATTCGAACCATTTATTGAATTATGGTGTGTCCATTATTGAAACTGAGCGTGGAGGGGAGAATTAACGAATTTACGTCTCCCTTTGGGATTCAGCACTGGAATGATAGAGTATTTATTACTATTGAATTTGTGAATTTTTGTGTCATTATCTAAACCCTCCGTGAAAAAGACGGACTAGTATTGAATAAGCAGAAGCGCGGGAATGATAGAGTATTTATTATTATTATTGAATTTGTGAATTTTGTGTCGCTTTCTAAACCCTACGCGGAAAAGACGGACTAGTATTGAATAAGCAGAAGGTGGAATTGAAGAGAGCATTATTTCATTTCTGTGTACCTTCTTGATTCCGATGGAGCAGGAAAGGTACGTTTTTAGGGTTTTGAGTGTAAGAAACCAGGCAAGTGCGTGAGAATGGGGTTACCTAGCTGTGATGAAAAGTATGTGGGTTCGCTATTAAATATTCAAGTTAGATCAGAATGAAACATGTGAAGAGAGAAAAATAGAGAGAAATTAATCTCAACAGTCTAGGCTGGGATTAGGAATATTTCATTAAAATGATATCTATATGTTTATTTAGTTTTCAAAAAGTCAGAAGGCCATATCTGGAAATTGAAAGAAATACACCTATCTACTTAATTATACTGTTATAAGATTAAGAATATTTCATTCAAATGAAATCCAGATGTTTATTTAGTTTCCAAAAAGTCAGCAAGGCCATATCACGAAGTTGAAATAAACACACCTATCTGCTCAATTATTGTTAATTATTTTAGTTTGAAATTTTCCAAATAAATATTATGATTTAAAAATGAGTCTTGTGATGCCACTCTAAATATTTATTTTTAATTTAAAAAAAAAACATTATTTTTGATAGAAAACATTATTTTTAGTATGTTATTCTTGAAATAGGTTAAAGGATAGCATGCAACTGCAAAACTTAACTCTTTAAATTAAATTGTGAATGAAAAGTTAAAAGGGATAATGAAAATATGATGGTTATAGTATCATATTCGCAAAAACTTACATTGCCATTCTTTAACTTAGATTTTGAATGAAAATTTAGAACGGATAATGAAAACTTGCTTTGCGGCTCTTTACATTAAATTATGAACGAAAAGTTTAAACCGATAATGAAAATATGAAGGTGGTAGACCATCAAATTCGCAAAAACTTGCTTTCGCGCTCTTTACATCATATTATGAATGAAAACTTTAAACGGATAATGAAAATATGCTAGTTGCAGAGCATCATATTCAGAATAACTTACTTTGTCACTCTTTACATTAAATTATGAATGAAAAGTTAAAACGGACAAGTGTTTATTTTTAACTTGAAAAGAAACATTGTTCTCACCAAAAAGGATAATATGTGAGATTAACTCTTCATTCTCAGGAAATAATTTAGACTTTTACATTAAATTATGAATGTAAAATTAAAATGGATAATTGATAAAATATTTCAATTGTCTAACATTAGATAGGATGATCTAATGACCTAAAACATTTCAATTGTCTAACATTAAATAGAATAGTGAAGACATGTACACAATGGTACTTGAGAGAGTTGTTTTCAAAAAGAAATAACATAAATATTTTCTTTTATTTTCTATATATATATAAAGTTATAGCTTATTAGAGAAAATAAATTAAATTAAATATAAAATTAAATATGGACATAGTTTCATATCACCTTGACAATGGTTATAAAATAAACTTCAATAACCATTATAAATAAATAAATAAATAAATAATATAAAATATAGCATTAAAATAAAGATCTTAGAGCTAACCCTAAATAATAATTGCTAACCCTAAATAATAACTTTTCTGAAAACGTTGTTTAAATCGAAAAAGCTGAAGTTGAATCTTGGGTCACAGAGTTGAGGCGACTTGGGTTACAGATTCAAAGAGTTCCATAGCATATGCAGTAGTTATTTTGTTTTTGTACTTCCTTGAATAAATCAATTTGAAATTCATTGACACTTGAAATCCTGTAAGTTTGGGCATAGTCACTTCTACATAACACAAGAAAAGGCCAGGATTTTTTAATAAATTGAAGTCCCAGGATTATTCTTTTTATTAAGTATTGATTTTCATGAGAAGCGAATAGGAATATATGAAAGTTGCAATTATTTAAATTATTAATGTCACTACATAAAAACAACCATTTGTTCAATTGACAATGTTAAAATAATAATGTTGAGTGCTTTAATAAAAATAAATTAAGCAGTGATTTTGATGAGAACCAAATATGAGTATGCGAAATTGGTCAAATTCCCTACAAACCAAGTTTTAATAAGGTGAGCTCAAGTGCAAAACTGGTTCATCTCTGTGCTATTGTTAATTGACTGTGTCATCTGCTTCCCAGTGCATAAGTAACTGGTGTAATAACTTTTTCTTCTGGAAAAAAAAAACTGGTGTAATAACTGATGACTTTGTGTTCTGTTTTGATGGTGTACGAGGCACCAATCGAATAGCTACCGCTTTCACTGCGGATAGAGAGTGAAGCATAAAATTTATACCCAGATGCCCTTTGAACACAAATTAGTGAATAGGGTTTCAACAATTACTTTAAAAATTATTGTGTTAACAATATTTCATCTGCTATTGCACAATTTTCCTACTCGGAGGAAGCTTTATGGCACCTCGAAAGCTGCCTACAACAAAACATAATAATATTTGGTAAGTTAATATTTTTGGAAATATGTTAAGAGAAGAAGATGTGTTGGCCTCTGTGTGGCCTTCTAGACTTTCTTGAATCATCCTGGTCAATGGCAGTGAGCGTCACCGTCTACGCCGTGTTGTATCAGTTATTTTGAAGTTTTTCCGGCATATATAATTTCCGTTTAATTTGGTTTGAATGTGGTTGGAATTAGTTATAAGTTTTGAAGTTTTTTTAAGTATATATTTTGGTTTAATTTGATTAAAAAGTAGTTAGATTGGTTCAAAAAATTGAGAATGCCCCTCTATATAATAAAGAATACGACGATGAGCAAAAATGTGATAGTTGTAGAGCATCATATTCCCAATAGTCAATATTTAACTATGCTTGACATTTGTTAACTATGCTTGATTCATGTACATATAATTTCCGAAAAATGATGCCTAAGTCGACTATTGTTAACTATAATTGGCTTTTATTGACTATGGTTAACTTTAATTGGCTATGGTCAATTATTGTTGAGCTTTGTTACTTATATTTTATTTTTGTTGGCAAAGCTTATATTTTGTTGGTTATTTTTTATTATTATCAATATCATTTCTAAAACATGTTCCCATGTTGACTTTTGTTGGATATGGTTCACTAATCTATTTTTTATTTGGAAAAGATGATGCCCATGTTGACTAGAGTTTGGTTTTCTTTGGATTTGTAAGGGATATAGTAAGGGGGCTGACCTACTATTAATATTAATATTAATATTGATATTGTTAAATATATAAAAATAATTTTATTGTTATTATAAAAAATATTCTAATATTATTGTATTTCAATTATAATTAAAAATACTAATATTAACAAAAATTTCATAAATGAAATAAATCTATATTAATTATAATATTAAAATAATATTAATAAATATTTAATAGTAAAAAATAATATAAATATAAAAATAATTTATACAATAAATAATTATTATCATTAGAAAAAATAATAATAGTGATTAATCTATATTATTATAGTTAGTTTATTTTTTTTGTTATAATCAATTTAATATTAATTATTATTACTGCAAATATTATATAATTATTTAGTAATTTTTCCAAGCTCACTATAATTTTGGCATCTTAAAAGGCTAGGAAGGTGAGTATTACAACAAATATTAGGATGTAAAAGATGTAATACTAAACTCATAGTAATAAATATATAATAATAATATTACAAAAATAACTACTTTAATAAATTATTCTTATTTTAAATTATTATTATTATTATTATTATTTTGCAATAGTAGTAGTAGTAGTAGTTGTTGTTATGGTATATTATTTAATTATTTAAGAATCTTTTTTTTAATTGAATAATTTTTTAATTATGGTATATTATTTAATTCAATATATTATTAATTATTGTATATTACTATTATTGTTAATTATTTAATAATGTTATTAATTGATAACATCAATAATATTAAATTAATAACCATATTTTTTATATTTTTTGGGAAAAAATAATATAGATTACACCTCCCATCTTGGAGGAGGAACTTGTTGTTCTTGTCGGTCATATCGTTTTATACATTCTGTATATGTGCATGTTACTATATTTGTAGATGGAAAATTGCTTTTCTATATTGCTTATTCTATTCAGCATTAATTGAAAGTTGTTTTGTTGATATCACGTCTGTTTTCTTTTATGTTAGGTGATTTCCTTGTTTTATCATGGATCCAGCTATTTGGAGTTGTATTCCATTTGAAATTCTTGAGATTGTCTTCCTTTGGCTCCCTTTATCGGTTGTGATAAAGTTTAGCACTGTTTATCAGAAATGGAAGACTATTTTACAAAATCCTTGTTTCTTATTGCGTTGCAAGCATATCTGTACAAATGAATTTGGATTTATGGTTCCTTTCGTCAATGATGAAGACAATTATTTTGCTGCTGAATACCTTAATCAAAATGGGCGGATATCTCATTTTCATTTGCGATTCATAGATTCAAGATACAAGGTGGAGTCTACTATTGGACCAATGGTGGTTTTGTCCTTACCAACAGAATTCTCCCATTCACGAAACTATTTTGTGATGAATCCATTTACAAAGGCCTTAAAAAACTTTGGGCGAATACAAATTGGAGACTGGGGATTCTTTTCGTTATTGGAGAATGTCAGCAACAACAAATATGACTGGGTTGTTCTAAAACATATCTATGATAGAATTCAGTCTAAATTTTATGTTTACAGTAGTCTTTATAGGGTTTGGCGAAGGGCTGATCTTCCATTTGGTGGCACTTCACCCCCTCAAAATGGAGTGTTTTATAGAAGTAAATTGTTTTGGCTCTACCTCGACACAGAGTATGAAGATTATCCTCGATATGGGTATACAATCTACTGGTTTGATGTCATAAAAAATGACTGGGGATTTTCATTTGTTCCAGTCGCTGACATTCGGTGTATGTCATTGGCAGTATGCAAGAATGAGTTGATATGTCTTATCAATGATGGCTCCACTTCTGTATGGTCAATTGAAGAAATAGATAATTTTCAATTTGGTCACCCGTGTATTGAACGAAGAGCTGATTACTTTGAGAATGATTGGGGCTTTAGATGGAAGTTGTTGGAAGAAATGTCTATAGATATAAATATGAAATGTGCTGGTTATCTTCCTTTTCGAACAGTCCAAGGTGTGGTTCTTATGTGCAAATGCAGTGAAGTTCCTTTCGTATTATATGACATGGTGGCTGGCCTTTGCTTCCCAGTAGATATTGATAGTTCAACTAATCAACAAATGAATGGATTTTGGTCTTCAATGTTGTAGGATTGCAACGATTTGATCGAGTCTGGAAATGTCTTTGCAATTGCTCCGCGTATGGATTCTATAGATGAGATTACACCATTAGATGTGGACATGGAGTCTTAGGCTATTAGCCATTTTGTATTCTCTCTGTCGTTGTGGAAAATATTTCCTTTTTTTTATTTTACTTTGCATACTTTTGGGTATGTATGCTAAGACTATGGATATTTATATGGCTCCATTCTGAGGGGGTGTCTTCTATATGTGTATGTAGCGGATGCTGGATATTAAAATCCATTGCAATTTGCTCGAAAAATATTTAGTTTTTTTGTTCCGTTTAGTCCTCTTAATTGCATTTGAATGTGTTTGGATGTTATCCATTTCTCTCTGTTTCTATAATTGTAATTACTGTCACTTATTCTATACATGGTGTTTCCATCAGTTTTTTGTCATTGATTCTCAAACAATGTTATATCTTTAGGTTTTTCTGATCATATATAGTTCCAACTATTTAGATATATTTCAAATTCATATATTTGTTTTGTGGGTGGAAAAAAAATGTGTTCCTTTTTCATCCTTTTTTGTTAATTTATATTGCATATATTATATATGTTCCATGTTTACTCTTCTATAACAAATATTTTATTATTTTTTGTAGACATGTCGTCTGAAGGTACAAGCAAACGTACAAGAAAAAGGAATAGCTCACCTGCATCGCGTGACAAGTCTAATGAAAGTCGTCGTTTGCGGTATCAAAAAAATAAGGACACAATAAATGAGCATAGAAGAGGTAAATATCGTAGAAGAACGACTGAAACAACTCTTCAAAACGATTTTATGGTTCCTCCTAGGTATCGTACTATGGATGATATCATGGAAAGAACATTTCCGCTTGGTAGTTCGTTTCCAGAATATGCTCCTCGTCAACATAATTCTGTTTTTCAACGCTCTCCTGAAAATTTTCATAATATTGAGGAAACATCTCGCAATAGGGAGGAACATCATATTCATAACGTGGATGAAAATCTTCACCCTAACCCTTCTGTCCCTGCAATTGCATCTTCTGAGAAAGGCCAAAGGTTGCAAAATATCCATGGTGGAGGGAATGATGACATTGTATGTGGTGACTTGGATGATAGTTTGATTGGCCATTTGTTTGATAATATGGATCCATCTCATCGAAACGTCGTCTCTTCCAATCTCCCTTCTGAAAATAATGTTGTTCGACGAACAGAAGTAGTCATCCCTGATAGCAGTTCACGTGGAACAATGGAGGTAATCCAATGATATCTTTACAGTTCATGCGATAGTGGTTGTTTTATTACATTGCTGTATTTTATTCTCTTGGAGTAGGATACACCTCATTTTAATAGAGGTCTAGAAATTTTCTCCCCACGTCTTCCATCTCTTAATATGAGATTTGAATATGAAGCACATCATATCCTTCCACTACATTGTCCTCGAGAATCAAATCGACAAACTAATGTTAATGTTCAATGTGTTTGATTTGATTTTTCTTTATTTGAATTTTTGGTGCATATTTTGTTTTTCTTCAAACATGACACAACTCATTTCAATAGAGGCATACAAATTAACTTCGTAGATGTTCCGTCTACTGATGTTATAATTGAAGAGGAACCATCGCATAGCGTTCATCCAGATCGCCAGCAAAATGTAAATGTTGAATGCATTTGGTATTTTCCCCCTTTTTTTCATTTATTGTTAAGTGTGACATTGCAAATCTATCTTTTTTTGACATTTATTTTTATAAAATATTTTGATTCGTTTTAACAGGAAACAACTAATTTGAATGGAGGCGTCAAAACTAAATCGCCAAATGTTCAATCTACTGATGTTAGAAGTGAAGAGCAACGATCTCATACACTTCATCGACATCACAAAACAAATGTAAATATTGAATGAATTAATTTCTTTTTTCCATTTTTTAAATTCTAATTATTTGGACATTCAATTTTTTTAAAAATTATGCTGAATAAACCTTTGGAAACTCTTAGGTTCCAGAAATGCAGACCACACATTTTGAAACGCCATGTCATAGATTTGTTCCACATGTTTCAAATTTGGGGAGGGAGTCTCGTGGTGCTGAAAATGAAATAAATCTTAGAAGAAATTATACTGTTCCACATCATTCTCGACACGCTCCAACCAATACAAATAATATTTATTTTGATGAAAATATGATTGCAGTGCATAAAAGATTTCGAGAAAAGCTAGATACCTTGTCAGTTGTCCAAATGTGCCACATTTGCAATGAATCATATCCTGGAATCCACGTTTTGAGAGATGCTGAAGGACCTGTTTGCAGATGATGTAAGAATGAAAGAGGTTCGCATCGTTTTTGTGGCTATAATAACATGGATCCTGGCGAGCAACCTCATATTTTAAGAGTTCTTACTCAAGTTGAATAAATGTTAATAGCACGTGTAAATCCTATTTTGCAAGTGACACATGCTCGAGGTGGGAAATATAAGTATAGCGGACACACAATTAGCTTTCCCCAAGATATTTCAACAATTGCACAAAGACTTCCGCGCCATGTTGAAGATCTTGACTTTCTGATTGTGAGGAGACATGGTGCTCAGTCTAAACATTATGAATGTTATGTAAAAAGATCCCGTGTTATGGACGCATTGCGTTTCAAAATTGAACGTGATCCATATTATCGAGATGTTGTGATTGACTATGATTCAGTGAATGCTCTGCCTGAAAGATCAACAGATGTCTCCTCCAGGCTTAAATTTGTTGATTGTGACATTGCAGAACCTGAGTTCAGTGCAGCTAATAATGAAGGGTTTCCTCTTAACCATTTTCCGTCTCATCCTTCGTCTTTTATTGCTCGCCTACCTAATGAACGGAGAGAAGTGGAAGAAATTAGAGCATTTCTTGATAATGTTGATTCTTCAAATGTTGATGAAATGGATTGGCCCAGTATTGGAACGTCTCCAATGAATGAATATAATACTGAGGGGTTATTGGATATGGCATTCCCCACATTGTTCCCCACTGGTGCTGCTGATTGGTTGCAACCACGCATCTGTATTGTTGAACTTCATGAGTATGCATTGCATCTTCTTAGATACTATGATCAGAGGTTTGGAAGCCATCCTCAGTTCCGATATTTCCTGTTGAACATGATAATGAGGCATCGTAGCCAAGCAACTACTTCAGTTTTTGTGAAGAAAAGTTTACATGATAACTCATCGACAACAATTGATGAGTTGCGTCAGCAACTTTCTGATTTACCAAATAATAAGTTGGCTGAGCATCTTATGCAGTTTGGGTATTGTCTAAGAGGTACAAGGGCATACTGGACTAAATGTGGAGCTGAATTGACTGACATGATTACTCAGTTGGGATGTCCATCTTTGTTCTTTACTTTGAGTGCAGCTGACACAAAGTGGCCAGAGCTGCATAGCCTCATGCCTGCACCGTCGCATTCTCGTTCCTTAAATGAGCATCGTATGAAGGTTGAAAATGTTATCCAGTACCCTCATATTGTTGCCACATTTATGCACCATAGATTCAATATATTTCGAGAGGAAGTTATCCAAAAATATCTTAAAGCTAAAGACTTCTGGTACATGTCTGTTTTCTTGAATTTATTTTCTATTCATTGTCAATTTCTTATTGATTTTCCATTCATATTTTTCATATTAACTCTGTGTTCATTTTTTCCAGATATGAGTGGCAACATAGAGGTTCAGCACATATCCATGGTTTCATATGGTTGGAAGGAGCTCCGGACATGGAAAGACTTGATTGGTCAAATGATTGTGATTTGCAACATGCAAAGAGATTCTTTGACAACTATGTAACTGCATGGAATCCACGTGAAATACATCATCGCAATATAATGGTTCCAAGAAGTCTCAATGATGACCCTTGCCTACTGAATACTGATCAGATTTTCTCTTGCAATCCTCATAATGATTATGAAGAATTGTTGAACCGTGTCCAAAGGCACAAAAAGTGTAGTGTAGATTCTTGTTTGCGCAAAAAGGGCACTATTCTCGCTTGTCGGTACAATGCCCCATGGGATATTTCTGGGGAATCAAGATTGTTCATAGATGATCAAGGAAGAAAAAAATATGAACCAGCAAGAAATGATGATAGGCTCAATGTACATAACATTGACCTTCTAACAATGTGGCGTGCAAATGTTGATTACCAACCAGTGCTTTCTCGACATGCTGTCCTAAAATATATTGCTAAGTATACATCAAAAGCAGAGAGAAGGTCTGAAAGCTATCTTGATATGTTAACTAGAATTTCAGATTCTTTTGCCTCCGAGGATCATGCTTTATGTGCTTACAGGAGGTTTCTTGCAGAAACAGTCGTTGAACGCGACATTGGGGCACAAGAAACATGTCATATGTTGCTTAAGTTGCCTCTTGTTGTGTGCAGTCGTCAATTTGTTTCCTTAAATGTTGGGAGAAAGGTCTTCAGAAAAATTTCAAGGGATGGCCTACACTGTTCATCTGAGAATACATTTGTTCAAAATTATCAGAAGAGACCTTCTTTCCTCGACCATCTATCTCTGATAGAAACAGCGAGATCTTGGACCTATGAGATCAGCCGTAAAAAAGACCCATGGAGGCCAAGAGATGCTCATGCAATTGTTCGGGTGTGGCCACGGTTTTACTCTATTCCTGGTGAGGATTCAGAGGAATTTGAAACGTTTTGCTGGTCAGAATTGCTCTTGTACAAACCGTTTCGTGACATTTCTACAGAGATTGGGCTTTCAAACGAAATTATTGTTGAAAACTCGAGGAATTTCCGATATCAAGCTTGGCATGTTGATCGAAACCCATCAATTGATGAAAATATTGAAGATGGAGAAGATGGTGATTTTGCTAAGCAGGTAATGAATCTTGAAGATGATTTTCAAGAGTGGCAACTTTTCTCTCGCTTGGTTCCACCAAATAGTGTCAATGTTTCTGATCTTGACACCCTTGGTCGAAGGGATTTTGATATATCCTTTGACTGGCAAGGTACAACTATTTCTGATGATGTGGCCAAAGAAGCTATTAATTTTATAAGGAATGCAATATCAAGGGGTGATGTTGGTGACCTTTCAAATAGAACATTTGTCTCTCCAGATTCATTGGCAGAAAAACAGCGTCTTGCTTTTGAAATCGTTTTAAGGCATTCTGCTGAATATGAGATTCGTGAAGCTCTTCTTATGATTATTCAAGGCACTGCAGGCACTGACAAGTCTTTCCTTATCCAGTGTATTTTTGAGGCTCTTTCTAATCTGTCAAGTAATGGGAAAAGTCCTTTGCTTCTTCTTGCCCCAACAGGAATAGCTGCTTTCAATATACATGCAAAAACAATACACTCTGCTTTGAAAATCCCAATTAGAGATATGAAACCACTACAGGGTCAATCATTGGCACTATTCCAAGAGAAAATGAGGCACATTCGATATATATTGATTGATGAAATGAGCTTTTGAGGATCAAGGTTGTTGATGCAAATAGATTCTCGATTACGAGAAGCATTTCCAGATAAAAATAATTGTCCTTTTGGTGGTAGATCGATGATCCTTGTGGGTGACCTTGGCCAGCTACCTCCTGTGAGAGATAAGCCTTTGTATGCAGGTAATACAGCAGGGAAAGTCTTGTGGAAAAAATTCAATACTGTTGTCACTCTTGACACAATATTTCGCCAACAAGGGAGTGATGAGAAACAATCTTGTTTTCGTCGAGTCCTCAATAACATAAGAAACACAGAACCTGTTCTTGATGATTGGGAGTTTCTTATGTCGCGGGCTGATATCAGGTTGCATCCTAGAGAAAGGGATTTATTTAATGCAGCAGTTCACATGTTTCCAACAAATAATTTGGTCTCCTTCCATAACATACATATGTTGAAATCATTAAATTCTCCAATTGCACGATGTATTGTTGTGACTTCAAGACGTTCAGAAATCAGTGTTGCCGATGATGATCAACTGGACCGTGAAGTTTTGTTGTGCCGTGGCCAGCGTGTTATGTTGACATGTAATTTGTGGGTTGAAGCTGGCTTGGTGAATGGTGCACTTGGGTATGTGAAGGAAATATTTTATATGCCCAACTCTAAGCCACCTGAGCTTCCAATGTTCACAACTGTTATTTTTGATAAGTATGTTGGTGTTCCGTTTGATGCAAGCAATCCGAATATTGTGCCTATCACACCAGTGATAAGAGGAAATCGAAAACAAATTCCTTTAAATATGGCATGGGCTCTTACAATTCACAAGTCACAAGGTTTGACTTTAGAGCGAGCTTCAATTGATATTGGGAATAGAGAACAACAAGGGCTGACCTTCACAGCCATATCAAGAGTGAAATCAATAGATGGTTTGCGCATTGCACCGCCTTTCTCTTATCAGCGGTATGCCAAGATGAATAATAGTGCGTATGTTACAATTAGGAAGAAAGAAGAGGAGAGATTGAGGTCCATATCACTATGATATGGAGCTATTTATATAATAATAATGCTTCTGATATATTAATGACATGTCTACATTCATCAAATTCATAGTAGTATTTTGGATTGTTGTTTACATCGTTTTTCCTGTTCTTTAATTTTCTTGTTTTTATAAAGTCGTTTTTGTTATTTTTCTTACAATGAACCATTCACAAGTAGAAAATTAGTTACACGAGACAACCATTAAAAATCAATATGGAATTCCATATCACTATCACATGTAGCTAATAGTGTTTTGACATATTTATATAATGTTTTATAATTGTTTTTATTATGGTCTCTTTTTTCATTTAGTATAGGAATTCTTTTGATGTATTAATTAAATGAATACATTCATGAGATGCAATATAATAATATATGAGAAATTCCAGACATCATTTTTCGTGTTGTTCAATATACCTCCATTTTTTAGTCGCTATTGTTCTTTTATTTATAGTAAACCAATCATTAGCCAGTTTTATTTATAGTAAACCAATCATTAGCCAGTTTTATTAGCCAATCATTAAATTCAAGATTGAAGTCCATATCCCTATTACATGAAATTAAAAATATTTATCAATGTGGTTTGCTAAATGTGTTGTGGTTTGGTTCAATGACAAGATATTTATATTTGTTTCAGTTTTTTAAAAACAATAGAAACAGGGTGTTATATAGTGTTATGTATTACTTAAATGAATACATTCATGAGATGAAATATAGTAATATATGAGAAATTCCATACATCGTTTTCCGTGTTGTTCAATATACCTCCAGTTTTTAGTCACTATTGTTCTTTTGTTTATAGTAGACCATTTAGACATATACAGCCAGTTATATTAGCCAATCATTAAACTCAAGATTGAAGTCCATATCCCTATTACATGAAACTAAAAATATTTATCAATGTCGTTTGCTAAATGTGTTGTGGTTTGGTTCAACGACAAGATATTTATATTTGTTAATAATATTAGACTACAGTTAATATATACATTGACATTAATTTAAATACAAATATTGAATTACTAACATTATTAATATTTCATTATAAACATTGAGTTTAGAATTTTGTGCTTTCTTGTTGATTACTGTAGTATGGGTCATATCACAAATTTATTTTTATCACTCTTTTCATCTGCAGTATGTATTCCTAATGAGGTTTATAGTATCGCATTTTTAAGATTCATTTTTTTAAAAACAATAGAAACGGGGTGCTATATATATATATATATATATATATATATATATATATATATATATATATATATATATATATATATATATATATATATATATATATATATATTATGACAACAATTGTCTCAATGTTTAAATCAATTCCCTTGGGTTCACCAATAACTTTGGTTTATAATTTTTTTCGGTAATTATTTTCCCTTGGTTCACCACTTGCTTTGGTTTATAATATTAAACCCTTGGGTTTATTAGTTTTTTTGGTTTATAATATGAATAATCGATCAATGTCATCCATGATCAACTGACACATTATGAGAAACATTGTCTCAAATATGGAAATTTCCCATGGCCAACCATGGTCATAGTTGGTCCAACGTCGTATTGGGGCAACCAATGTCTCAATGTTTAAATCAATTCCCTTGGGTTCACCAATTCCTTTTGGTTTATAATTTGTTGGGTAATGGTTGTCCCTTGGGTTCACCAATTCCTTTGGTTTATAATATTAAACCCTTGGGTTTATTAGTTTTTTTGGTTTATAATATGAATAGTCGATCAATGTCATCCATGATCAAATGTCACATTTTGACAAACATTGTATCAATATGAAAATCACCCATGGCCAACCATGGTCATAGTTGGTCCAAAGTCGCATTGCGACAACAATTGTCTCGATGTTTAAATCAATTCCCTTGGGTTCACCAATTCCTTTGGTTTATAATTTTTTGGGTAATGATTTTCCCTTGGGTTCACCACTTGGTTTGGTTTATAATATTAAACCCCTGGGTTTATTAGTTCTTTTGGTTTATAATATGAATAATCGATCAATTTCATCCATGATCAAATGACACGTTATGAGAAACATTGTCTCGTTATGAAAATCCCTCATGGCCAACCATGGTCATAGTTGGTCCAGTGTCGCATTGTGACAACCATTGTGTCAATGTTTAAATCAATTCCCTTGGGTTCACCAATTCCTTTTGGTTTATAATTTGTTCGGTAATGGTTGTCCCTTGGGTTCACCAATTCCTTCGGTTTATAATATTAAACCCTTGGGTTTATTAGTTTTTTTGGTTTATAATATGAATAGTCGATCAATGTCATCCATGATGAAATGTCAGATTCTGACAGACATTTTATCAATATGAAAATCACCCTTGGCCAACCATGGTCATACTTGGCCCAACGTCGCATTGTGACAACAATTGTCTCAATGTTTAAATCAATTCCATTGGGTTCACCAATTCCTTTGGTTTATAATTTTTTGGGTAATGATTTTCCCTTGGGTTCACTTGGTTTGGTTTATAATATTAAACCCTTGGGTTTATTAGTTTTTTTGGTTTATAATATGAATAATCGATCAATGTCATGCATGATCAAATAACATATTATGAGAAACATTGTCTCAATATGAAAATCACCCATGGCCAACCATGGTCATAGTTGGTCCAGCGTCGCATTGTGAAAACCATTGTCTCAATGTTTAAATCAATTCCCTTGGGTTCACCAATTCCTTTTGGTTTATAATTTGTTAGGTAATGGTTGTCCCTTGGGTTCACCAATTCCTTTGGTTTATAATATTAAACCCTTGGGTTTATTATTTTTTTTGGTTTATAATATGAGTAGTCGATCAATGTCATCCATGATGAAATGTCACATTCTGACAAACATTGTATCAATATGAAAATCACCCTTGGCCAACCATGGTCATAATTGGCCCAACGTCGCATTGTGACAACAATTGTCTCAATGTTTAAATCAATTCCATTGGGTTCACCAATTCCTTTGGTTTATAATTTTTTGGGTAATGATTTTCCCTTGGGTTCACCACTTGGTTTGGTTTATAATATTAAACCCTTGGGTTTATTATTTTTTTTGGTTTATAATATGAATAATCGATCAATGTCATGCATGATCAAATAACATATTATGAGAAACATTGTCTCATTATGAAAATCACCCATGGCCAACCATGGTCATAGTTGGTCCAACGGGCAACCAATTTCTCAATGTTTAAATCAATTCCCTTGCGTTCACCAATTCCTTTTGGTTTATAATTTCTTGGGTAATGGTTGTCCCTTGGGTTCACCAATTCCTTTGGTTTATAATTTTTTGGGTAATGATTTTCCCTTGGGTTCACCACTTGGTTTGGTTTATAACTCAATATGAAAATCACCCATGGCCAGCCATGGTCATAGTTGGTCCAACGTCGCATTGGGACAACCATTGTCTCAATGTTTAAATCAATTCCCTTGGGTTCACCAATTCCTTTTGGTTTATAATTTGTTAGGTAATGGTTGTCCCTTGGGTTCACCAATTCCTTTGGTTTATAATATTAAACCCTTGGGTTTATTAGTTTTTTTGGTTTATAATATGAATAATCGATCAATGTCATCCATGATCAAATGTCACATTCTCACAAACATTGTATCAATATGAAAATCACCCTTGGCCAACCATGGTCATACTTGGCCCAACGCCTACTTGTGACAACAATTGTCTCCAATTGCTTCTAAAAATAAATCAATTCCATCAGTCTATACAATTTCCTTTATTTATGTTCTTTATTGATTTTCCCCTTTAAGTTCAAATTAAATTCTTTTGTTTAAGGTTTATAATATTAAACCCTTGGGTTTATTAGTTTTTTTGGTTTATAATATGAATAATCGATCAATGTCATCCATGATCAAATGACACGTTATGAGAAACATTGTCTCATTATGAAAATCACCCATGGCCAACCATGGTCATAGTTGGTTCAGCGTCGCATTGTGACAACCATTGTCTCAATGTTTAAATCAATTCCCTTGGGTTCACCAATTCCTTTTGGTTTATAATTTCTTGGGTAATGGTTGTCCCTTGGGTTCACCAATTCCTTTGGTTTATAATTTTTTGGGTAATGATTTTCCCTTGGGTTCACCACTTGGTTTGGTTTATAATATTAAACCCTTGGATTTATTAGTTTTTTTGGTTTATAATATGAATAATCTATCAATGTCATCCATGATGAAATGACACGTTATGAGAAAGATTGTCTCATTATGAAAATCCCCCATGGCCAACCATGGTCATAGTTGGTCCAGCGTCGCATTGTGACAACCATTGTCTCAATGTTTAAATCAATTCCCTTGGGTTCACCAATTCCTTTTGGTTTATAATTTGTTAGGTAATGGTTCTCCCTTGGGTTCACCACTCCTTTGTTTATAACAGTTACAAAACCCTTAGTTTTATTAGTTTTTTGCTTATATAAAATCACGATAATCATCACTGTCATCCGTACTTATGAAATGTCAGCGTTATCTCCACAAATACTGCATCAACATGAAAATCAGCGCAAAACTACCACATACTTTTTGCCTAACGCCGGGTTGCACAACAATTGGTCTCAATGTTTAAACTGTTATCATTGGTCTACCCAATTCTGAATTTTATAATTTTTTGGTAATGATTTTCTCCTTAAGGTCTACCACTTCGGTTTGGTTTATAATATTAAACCCTTGGGTTTATTAGTTTTTTTTGGTTTATAATATGAATAATCGATCAATGTCATCCATGATCAACTGACACATTATGAGAAACATTGTCTCAATATGGAAATCGCCCATGGCCAACCATGGTCATAGTTGGTCCAACGTCGCATTGGGGCAACCAATGTCTCAATGTTTAAATCAGTTCTATAGTCACCAATCTTAATATAATTTCGTAATGGTTGTATCCCTTGGGTTCATCAATTCCTTTTGGTTTATAATTTGTTGGGTAATGGTTGTCCCTTGGGTTCACCAATTCCTTTGGTTTATAATATTAAACCCTTGGTTTTATTAGTTTTTTGGTTTATAATATGAATAATCGATCAATGTCATCCATGATCAAATGATCATCGCTATGAGAAAGATTGTTCCTATTATAAAATCTCTGAACTTTCGCTAGTTTAGCTTGTCCACACATTTGTGTACGTAAACCCATTGTCTCAATGTTTAAATCAATTCCCTTGGGTTCACCAATTCCTTTTGGTTTATAATTTGTTGTGTAATGGTTGTCCCTTGGGTTCACCAATTCCTTTGGTTTATAATATTAAACCCTTGGGTTTATTAGTTTTTTTGGTTTATAATATGAATAATCGATCATTGTCATCCATGATCAAATGTCACATTCTGAAAAACATTGTATCAATATGAAAATCACCCATGGCCAACCATGGTCATAGTTGGTCCAAAGTCGCATTGCGACAACAATTGTCTCAATGTTTAAATCAATTCCCTTGGGTTCACCAATTCCTTTGGTTTATAATTTTTTGGGTAATGATTTTCCCTTGCGTTCACCACTTGCTTTAGTTTATAATATTAAACCCTTGGGTTTATTAGTTTTTTTGGTTTATAATATGAATAATCGATCAATGTCATCCATGATCAAATGACACATTATGAGAAACATTGTCTCAATATGGAAATCGCCCATGGCCAACCATGGTCATAGTTGGTCCAACGTCACATTGGGACAACCATTGTCTCAATGTTTAAATCAATTCCCTTGGGTTCACCAATTCCTTTTGGTTTATAATTTGTTGGGTAATGGTTGTCCCTTGGGTTCACCAATTCCTTTGGTTTATAATATTAAACCCTTGGGTTTATTAGTTTATTTGGTTTATAATATGAATAGTCGATCAATGTCATCCATGATGAAATGTTACATTCTGACAAACATTGTATCAATATGAAAATCACCCTACGCCAACCATGGTCATACTTGCCCCAATGTCGCATTGTGACAACAATTGTCTCAATGTTTAAATCAATTCCATTTGGTTCACCAATTCCTTTGGTTTATAATTTTTTGGGTAATGATTTTCCCTTGCGTTCACCAATTCCTTTGGTTTATAATATTAAACCCTTGGGTTTATTAGTTCTTTTGGTTTATAATATGAATAGTTGATCAATGTCATCCATGATCAATTGTGACATTCTGACAAATATTGTTTCAATATGAAAGTCACCCATGGCCAACCCTGCTCATAGTTGGTCCAACGTCGCATTGTGACAAGAATTCTCTGAATGTTTAAATCAATTCCCTTGGGTTCACCAATTTATTTTGGTTTATAATTTGTTGGGTGATGGTTGTCCCTTGGGTTCATGAATTCCTTTGGTTTATGATATTAAACCCTTGGGTTTATTAGTTTTTTTGGTTTATAATATGAATAGTCGATCAATGTCATCCATGATGAAATGTCACATTCTGACAAACATTGTATCAATATGAAAATCATAACCATCAACCATGGTCGCCGCACTTTAGCGATAGCATTGTGACAGCAATTGTCTCAATGTTTTTAATGGTGCTGGTTTACATAATATGAATAATTGATCAATGTCATCCATGATCAAATGTGACGATACGACAAATATTGTTTCAATATAGAAAGTCACCTTGTAGCCGCCTTGCTCATAGTTGGTCCAACATCGCATTGTGACAACAATTGTCTCAATGTTTAAATCAATTCCCTTGGGTTCACCAATTCCTTTGGTTTATAATTTTTTGGGTAATGATTTTCCCTTGGGTTCACCACTTGCTTTGGTTTATAATATTAAACCCTTGGGTTTATTAGTTTTTTTGGTTTATAATATGAATAACCGATCAATGTCATCCATGATCAAATGACACATTATGAGAAACATTTTCTCAAATAGGAAAGTCACCCATGGCCAACCTTGGTCACAGTTGGTCCAACGTCGCATTGTGACAACAATTGTCTGAATGTTTAAATCAATTCCCTTGGGTTCACCAATTCGTTTGGTTTGTAATTTTTTGGGTAATGGTTTCGCTTGGGTTCACTAATTCCTATGGTTTATAATATTTAAACCTTTGGTTTATGATGACATTGGGTTTCTATTATTAATTATCCGTTGGGTTTATTAATATCTTCACTCTCAAATATTAATTGTTAGGGTTTATTAATCTGTTGGGTTTTTTGTTTTTAAATTTTGTTTCATATGGTTTATTACTCTCTTCAGTTTAATAATGATTATTAGTAATATTATAATATTATAATAATATTATTAATATTTAATAAATATTATTAATATATTATTAGTTTTTCTGGTTTATTCATAATATAACCATCTATGATATTAAATTATAAATAAATATTAAAATATTAAATATTATTTTTATTATTTTTATATTTATAAATATTATTATTATATATTATATATATTTGAAGATAATTTATAATATGTATATAGTTAATATTAATAATATATTAATAAATATTTTTAATATATATTATTAATACTTATTATAATATTATAATAAGTATTAATAATGAATAAAAATATTATAATATTATTAATTTATTTTTGTATAAATTAATAATATTATAATATTACTAATATTCATTATAAATAAATATTCAAATATTTATTAATAATGCTTATTTCTAATATTTTAATATTATTAATAATATATTTTAATAGTATTATAATATTTTAATATTTATATAGTAATATTAATAATATTATAATATTACTAATAATAATTATAAATAAATATTGAAATATTTATTAATAATGATTATTAGTAATATTATAATATTATTACTATTATATATTATAAATATATATTGAAATCTTTATTAATAATGATTATTAGTAATATTATAATATTATTAATATTCATTATTAATAATATATATTCATAATATTATAATATTATAATATTTATTTAGTAATATAAATATTATTATAATATTACTAATAATTATTATTAAGAAATATTAGATTATAATGTTACTAATAATCATTATAAATAAATATTCTAATATTTATTAATAATGAATATTTGTAATATTATAATATTATTAATAATATAACTAACTATGATATAATATATATTATTATTAATATATTATTAGTTCTTTTGCTTTATTAATAGTATAGGCATGTATGATATATTAAATTATTATATATTATTACTATTTTTTTATATTAATATATATTATATATATTTCAAGTTAATTTATAGTATGTATATAGTTAATCATAATTTATAGTATGTATATATTATTATTCTTATTAATATAAAATATATATTTTTCAAATTAATATAATAAATTTATTATATATAATATTTATTTATTGATATATAAAATATATATTGTAATCTTTATTAATAATGATTATTAGTAATATTATAATATTATTAATATTCATTATTAATAATATATATTCATAATATTATAATATTTTAATATTTATTTAGTAATATAAATATTATTATAATATTACTAATAATTATTATTAAGAAATATTAGATTATAACGTTACTAATAATCATTATAAATAAATATTTTAATATTTATTAATAATGAATATTTGTAATATTATAATATTATTAATAATATAACTAACTATGATATAATATATATTATTAATATATTATTAGTTCTTTTGCTTTATTAATAGTATAGCCATGTATGATATATTAAATTATTATATATTATTACTATTTTTTTATATTAATATATATTATATATATTTCAAGTTAATTTATAGTATGTATATAGTAAATCATAATTTATAGTATGTATATATTATTATTCTTATTAATATAAAATATATATTTTTCAAATTAATATAATAAATTTATTATAGATAATATTTATTTATTGATATATAAATTAATGTGATGGGTAGTGGATATAGGTCTATCGGCGTATATCAACCACATTGGTAAATGTGGTTGTGAATCTATTTTATATACGCCTATCGGCGTATATCAACCACATTAGTTTTTACTAATGTGGTTGTGCTAGTTGATAAACAATTTTTCAAGAAATTTGGCAGATAACCAGAAGAATTTGGCAATATTTAAATTTGATTAAGAAAATTTAAAAAACCAAAGGGCTTTGCTGATCCGTTTGATAACTAAGTTTATATTAAAGAATTTCACTAGTCATTAAATTAAAAAAAAAACCAACCTAAATAGTTTTAAGAATCTATATTTTATAATGTATTTCTCAACCATGTAGAGGGGATGCAAACAGTTATTGTTTAGATACAAACAGATGCAATGCAAAACACTTGATCTCCTCATCTTGTTGTGCAAACATCTGAGGTTTCTTCTCTACCAGAGAGTAACGTCTACTTGCACATAGCAACCAGTTCTTGACGTGGAGGATTTGGAGGTCTTCTCGCATGCTGAACAGCCTGGTTATCCAACAATAACACATCACCTTCCTCCCACCTCAAATTTACGCACTCTTCGTCAACAATGGCCTTGAATTCATCCGCTGCTTCAACAGGAATATGACACCCATCTCCAAAAGACAATGACAGGTTTCTTTCGCCATAGACGCTTATGGTGTTAAACCAGACTCGGCTCCCTCCATAACCCTCGAACGCTCTGATTGCCTCCTGAGGCCCGAACACGAACTCAACTGATCTGTCTTCTAGGCACTTGAAGTTCGTACAGCCCATCACCTCGACAGCTCTGCTTATCATAAATTCAAATGCATAGCCATTAACCATTAAACTTTGAAAACAATTATAGTTATTATTATTATCCATAAGGAGCTCATTTCTCTGCAGTTGCTCATTCTATTATGACATATATATTCTAACTTTGCAGTTGCTAATTCTATTATGAGATATATACTCTAATTTTGAACTTGTGATTTTTTTAAGAGGGATCACATGTTTTTAACCATTAAGCTTATTCAAATTGTACCAATCATTAAACTCACTTAAACTGTATTACTGACCAAAAAAATAAAGAATAAAAAAATAAATTTAAATGTAATAGAACAATAAGATCATGACAAAAGATGTAAACGAGAAGTTTCATAAGAAGGTCATGTCAAGTTGATATCCAGGTTTAATATCCATCCTCAAACTGTGAAGTTCATTAGGTTAGATAAAATGATATGCACCTCCAAAATTGCCAAGCTATTACCAGGCTATGACATGTTTATTGAATGAGATGATTATCATAAGGATTCAGTAAAAAAATTTATGAAGCCTGATGTTTTTTGAAAAGTTTAATTTTTCAAGAGCTTTCATCTTCAACCTCTCATAAAATTTAAAATGATGATTTAAGCCAAAACTAAATCCACTAAAACCAGCTAGTTTACACCTCAACTAGTTTACACCTCATAGAATATTTTGAAAATACCTACTGCATTGCATTTACCTCTTTTTCGCCTCGTTTGAGTTGTTCGTTTCCAGAAAATTCTGCCAGTTTCCGGCAGAGAAGGAAGCAAATGTATCCTTACTTTGGACAGGACCAACCCTGTATCCTACACTCTTCTTACAAATTCAGGCATTCTGTCTTCCCTGCGTTGGGCAATGCCTTGGCTGAGAGCTATGGCAGTCTCTCCACCCACGGGAGGTGCAGTCTCGCAGAAGGAAAACAACTTAGACGGCCACTCATCCATCTGCATCGAGCCATTGTAACAGAAAATTGAATCGTAGACAAAAATGGAAATTTGGCATAACACAAGTTTCAACTTCAGCTAGATCCATGCTCTTAAAAACTGAAATCCCCAACCCCAAAATTAAGAAAAAAGTAACTTAGACGGCCACTCATCCATCTGCATAGAACCATTGTAACACAAAATTGAAGCGTAGACAAAAATGGAAATTGGCACAACACAAATTTCAATGTCAGCTAGATCCATGCTCTAAAAAACTGAAAACCCCAACTCCAAAATTCATCGCCATGTTTATGTATAGGTTCATTTTTATTTTGATATATTAACTTTTTTTTAAATGTATGGAGTTGTTTTTAATGTGATTTTTTGAAGTTTTTGGTTGATTTTCTAGCATGAATCACTCAGAAAAAATAAAGATGAAATTTTGATTTATGTTATTTAAACTGGTTTTTTTACTACATATATAGATGGATTCAACAGCCTGATAAAAATGAATATTAGACATCAATCCTTTTTAACTAAGACTTTAATAACTATCCCAAAATTTAGAAAACACAGAAACTTTGGACATTCTAATTGGTGAAATGGTAGTATTTGTTGGAAGAATTGGAATTAACACCAAAAAAAAATTTGTTTCTGGTTTTGGAATGTTCTGGAAATAATGGATAGAAGGTAATTAATTGTTGACTTCTTACTTGTCCTTCAAATTTCCAAAATATTCTAAACTCTACCATGAAATAAAATTAATTTCAGCAAAATTTTATCAACAAAATATAAACCATGAACATGTTTCAAGCTCAATGACAAAAGTGTGGCATTTCGAAGCAGGTCTGAAGTTAATGAGAATGAAGTAGAATATTTGTTAGTAACCAGGTAGTGTCAAGTTCAATTAGAGCAAACTGGAGGAAGTGTGGTGAAGAATGGTAATAACAAAGTGAAATATAAGTAAAACAGCGTCTCAAGGTCGATAAAAGCTCAGTAAGAAGTTGGACAGCAAAATGGAGCTTTAAACCAACGGGTAACAGCAAAGAGGAGAATCAGTAAAACATTGTCTCAAGTTCCATAATAGCTATAATGTAAAGTTCAATCAGAGAAAAATGGAGAAGACGTGGTGAACAAAGGTAATAATAAAGTGAAGAATAAGCAAAACAAGGTCTCAAGGTCAATTAAAAGTCCAGTGAAAAGTTTGCCAGCAAAGTGGAGAAGAGGGAACTTTGGAGTTATAGCTTACAGCAAAGTGGAGATCATAGCCAGCAAAGTGGAGAATCAGTAAAAGTTCTAATAGGCAAGTGAAGAAATTGTTCGCAAAGAGGATATTTAGGCTAACAAAGTATCAAATTGAATAACAGCAAAATGTAGGTCTCAAAAATCGAATAAAAGGTGGAAATTCGTTGCAGAAATTTTTTAAGTTGAATTATGACAAACAGAAATCGAATTGAAAAACAGAAAAGGGTGGCTCAAATTGATTAACAGCAAAGGGAAAAATGTGTTGTAAAAGTTGTTGAAGTTCACTTGGTACCAAATAAAAAATCAGGGAAAACAGAGTATTGAAGATTTGTATTTCAACTCAAAACATACATTTATCAAATAACAGATCTTTTATATATTTTCTAGATATTACAATAGGGTGAATCATACTTTGACTTGCTCTTTCATATACATGGTTAATGCGCTACTCCTCTTAGTGTCGTGCTTGACTTACCAATTATCTTGTGTTATGTAGCCATTGTTCTTATTGGATTAAACCAGATCAAAAAAGCTAGTAGCAAATCCATCCTACTAAAACCACCCAACTTGGATAGCTAGTTTACAATTACAAACTTCTAGAAACAGAGGTTTGAGTCGGAAGCAAAATAACCAAAAACCGGTATGTGATTGACGGTGATAGAGTATTAGATAAATGGTAAGTGATTGATCGTATTGGAATTAGCAGTTAAATTTGACAGGTCGTATTTTGTTTATTTAACTTTTATATATTGATCATTATAAATTTTCCATGTCAGTGATAATATTTATTTAATTTTTGAAAGGTGAACTAAAAATTTACACACATGTATGGCATTTTCAGGATCTCATCTTGGCGTTGTTTATCTGGAAGTCAAGTTAGCACTATGAAGCTGGCCTCATCTTTGGGGTCTTATAGAGAGAGATACATAGTTTGATGATTGTTTTGAAGTTTAATTTATATTGCAGAAAATAAAGAAGAAAAAAAAATCTTCCTAATTAAGACTTCAAAATAATCATTTAACTATATAATGTCCAGCATATTACGTCATAGTGTTTGACTTGTTTTCTGCAGAATTATACGCTACCCAGCATAGGATTCTCTATAGTACCCAACAAAATAAACATAAACTCGCCCACAATAAATATTTAGATGTCTTATGATGAAATTAAAGTTAAAAAAAAACATAGTGCCTAACGAAATAAGCATAAACTAGCCCATAATAAATATTTAGATGTCTTACGATCAACCTAAAATTTAAAAAAAAAAATTCCTAATAAAACAGAACGAAAAGTTTATATTAATAAAAAAATGTCTTACTATTAACAATAGAAATACATATAACTTTTAAAAGAAACACTTATAATACATAAATTTCAAATTACTAATAAAAATTAATACTATATTTATGTAAAAAAAAATTTAAAAGAAATATGGTTATAAACAAATTTAATCCACTATGGTTATAAACATGGTCCTAAACTATGGAGCTTCTCTCATCTTTGAGCCTTATTGAGAGAGTTAAATAGTTTAATGGTTATTTTGAAATTTCAATTAGTAAAAAGTTTTAGTTTTTCTTAGTTTTTGCAATTTATATAACAGAAAATACAAATAAAAACAAAAAAAATCTTAGTAGTTAAAACTTTAAAATAATCATTAAATTATATAATTCCCACCATATTAAACCTCATAGCATTTGGCCCATGTCTCTACAAGAAGTTACTCAACATGAGCCCCAACATGGAATTCCCATAGTGCGCAACAAAATAAACATAAACTCACCCATAATAAATATTTAAATGTCTTAATCAATATTTAGATGTGTTAGAATCAAATTAAAATTTTAAAAAAATCTAAATAAAACATAGCAAAAGATTTAGACTAATAAAAAAAAAACTCAACAAAAATACATATAACATATATTTTAAAAAAACACATATATTACATAAATTCAAATTTCAAATAGCTCATTAAAAGAAATATATAATATTATATTTATGGAAAAGAATTTAAAAAAACCGTAGTCATAAACAAATTTAATTCACTATAAGAGTTTCCATCAAATTTATACCCTCATGGTGTGCTAGATAACAAAGAAAATATGATCTTCTTTTTTTCATGCTAGCAAGCTGCAGGATTGTAGAAGATGCGTGAACAAGGAGACAATTCACCTGAGTGGAGTACCCGGTCGCAAGACCCGGAGGACACTGTTGTGTATAGGTCGCCCATTTTGGCGTCTGTCATGGGGCTTCGATTGAAAATGGATGAACGGCGAAGGTTGCGGATACTAGACGAAGGCAAAGAATGCAATGGCATAAAAATTGTACTTTTTCTACTGAAGAGATGAATAGATGGAAAATTGAATTTGTCAAAATAAGTGGAGTTTGATCAATGGGGAATCCGCTGGCTTTTTGTTAGAAGTTGCATATAATTGTTTAACAAAAAATTGTTTCAAAATATTTTTTTAATGGTGGAAGTGGATTCAGCAGGCCTACACCTAAAATTTAAAGAATCATAAAAAGTCTTGTTACCAAAGTCATATATAAAATTCAAAGAATCACAAAAAGCCTTACTACCAAGGCCACATATTTGATAAATTTGTAAAAAAAATGTTATTTAAATGTTTAAATAAATTTTTTTTTAGTAAAAATAAATTTAACAAACTGATACCAAAATTCTAAAATTGTAATCTAAATTTTCAAAAAATTTCTACTAAATTTTCTAAAATCTTACTAAAAAGTTCCAGTATATTCCAACCAAAAAGAAAGACAAGCTTCAACTTCAATAACACCATATCAAAATTAGGCAAACACATCTTTCAATTTCAATCTGAAAAAATCCGTCATGGCCCACAGCTTACCAAAGCATTTCATGGTGAACCCCTATCTGCTCATGCAGGGGAGTTTCGTTGGCGGTGTAGACACAGTCCTGCAATTTTTTTTCTGGGAGCAAAACCCTTATATCGTTGCTCCTCCCATCCAAACGCTTTAACAAATGAGTTGAAATCTGCGGCCAATCTGACAGAGAATCCTCTGAAAAGCAGAGCTCCATGATCCGTGAGTTGATGCCGTATCCAATCTCTGTTATTGCGAATCTCTGTTATTGCGTATGGTCTCGGTTACATTTGCAATCCATCCTTTGTGATCGTGGGAGGTAGCGCATTGGTGAGAAGGGAGAAGAACCTTGGGAAATAATCTGTTTTCTTCCGACGCTCCTACAATCATCATCTTCTGCTCTGGTATTCGACCTTCTAAGAAAACGTGCATGGTTGCAAATGATTCGGATACACTCTCCATGTATTACAATTACAAAACGAAATACAAAACTTGAGGGGAGTTTGGGCTTTACAACAAGATGATTGAAAGGCCAGGACTAGTAGGTAAGACGATCTTGTGCGAGATGACATAATCGAGAGATTCCTTTGCACGTGCTGTAAACCGGCTATGTTTTCGCTCTGAAAATAATAAAATTTCTTTACGATTCTGAGAAAATAATAGAAATTTTGGTATGATTTTGAGAAAATAAAAGAAATTTTTATAACTATCGTTTTTTTTGCTGGCAGTGTAAATCCGCTATGTTTTCCTCTAGAAAATAATAAAAGCTTTGATATGATTTTGAGAAAATAATAGAAATTTTGGTATGATTTTGAGAGAATAAAACAAATTCTTATAACCATTGTTTTCTTGTCGAACAGGTTCTAGGCTGCATGGAATCTGTTTCTGTAAGTAAAAAAACACTCATACAATCATAAATTTTGAAGATTTTCTAACCTAGACAAGAAATTCATGGTCCCAATAAAATTGTGGTCTCCAACTTTTAGTGTGATCTCCAACAAAAAGAGTACATTGGAGCTAACATTAAATGCAAGGGAGAGGTTCTTATTGCTCAATTAATGTTGGAAATTAATTTCAACTGCAACCTGAGCAGGAGGACATAAATTCAAGTTTTGGTTTGATCCCGAAGGACACTGCAGCAGCAAAAATGTCTAGTTTTGTTTGGCACGCAATCATGCATTCAAATTCTGGGTTTAAGCCTTGCAAAACGAAGTTTTTGTTTAAATGGCCGTAGCCCTTTCCTGCAATGAAATTGATGGTTTAAACCACGTAACCACACCTTTAACCCACAACACCTACTGTCATAAACCACGCACCAACCATACATTATCCCGCGCTTTATTCTAAGTTTGAATGCCCCCTTGTCAACTTCAGTGGAGCCCATGACTCGATGTCACATCTCCGTAGCCAATCACGGGTCTTTCCGCAAAGGCCTGAAGCCTCGTGACCACATCCCAACCTACGCAATAAATGGAGGACCCACCAATCCACGTCGACAACTCTCGACCAATCATATGTGTACAGCATAGATTGGTGCCTACGTCACTAGAGGCCCGAAACCTTGCGATAAGGTCTGGCCTGCCATCGCCAAGTCACCAAGCATCTGACCAATAACACTCTTATCGCATTGTTTGAGTGCACAGTCGGCGCACGCTCAAATGGATGTGATAAGTCATTAAAACGTTTTGCATAATGTTTGAAGTCCGCGGAATGTATAAGGTTTAAGACCTTAGGTTAAGATTTAATGTTTTGTTTTTTTTATGCACTGAGACTATGTATGTATGCCCGAAGGCAGTAAGAAAAAAATATACAGTTAGAGCAAAGACTATGTGTTAAACAATGAAGAACAAAGAGCAGTGAAGATAGAGAGCGCAAGAGCGTTGTGCTTTGTAGCAGCTAGAAGTTTTTTTGCAAGCTAGAACAAGAGTTCTGAGGCAAACTTCATTTTGTAACTGTCCAAGTTTTTAATGAAATATTGTTTGTAATACAAATTTATGTCCACACTGTTTCATTGATTTCTTTGTGTTAAAAGAGGAATTTTATTTCCTCTCTGTTGTTAGGAATACCCAGAATTTCTGACATGGTATCAGAGCTAGTCCAAGATCTTAGCATTTTCTAAAGAAGCTAAAGGAAGAAGAAGGAGTTTGTTGAAGCTTTTGACCAGCAGTGTGGAAGTTCAACAAGTCAGGTATTTATCAAAACAGAGTTATTGTTTGTTTTAAGATTACAGTCGAGAGCGCTGTAAAAGGGAAGTTTTTAGAGATAGAGTTTATCTCTCATGAGTGAGAAGGTTTGGTTAAGAAACACAGTCAATTTTTTATGCATAGTTCTATAAGCTAGCAATGGAAGGAACCAACAGGAGCACGAGTATGGGAAATACTCAACTCCCACAGTTCAATGGGAAGAACTATAACTACTGGGAAATCACAATGAGAGCCTTGTTTTCCTCTCAAGATTTATGGGAGCTAGGTTAAGATGGTTTAGAAGAACAAGCATATGGACAAGCATTTAATGCCTTAACACAGGCAGATAAATATTTGTTGAAGAGTAATAGGAAGAAGGACTCAAAAGCCCTCTTTAATCTCTATCAAGGAGTGCATGAAAGCATATTTTCAAGAATTGAAGCATCAAAGAAGTCAAAGGATGCATGAGATACCCTCCAGACAGCCTATCAAGGAATGGAGAAGGTAAAGACAACAAAGTTTCAATTAATGAGAAGACATTTTGAAGTCATTTGCACGAAAGAGTCTGATACAATAGACTCATTCTCCACATTGTTGATTGGGTTGCTTACCCAAATGAGATCTCATGGAGAGACAATAGAAGAAGGAAGAATAGTGGAGAAAGTATTGAGGCGCTTACCCTCAGGGTTTGATGTGATAATAACAACCATTGAAGAGACAAAGGATCTCTAAATTTTTATTGTTGATGAGCTTCATGCATCATTAATGACACATGAACAACGATTGCGTAGAACAACAAACTCATCTTTGGAGCATGCCTTCAAGACCCAAATGTCCTTTGGAAGAGAAAGAGCTCAAGGAAAAGAAAATTACAGAGGAAAAGGTAAAGGCAAAATCTAAAACAGAGGAAGAAATAGGCACTGTAAATATTAACGGAAGGGGTAGCAGCCAAAGTCAAAATCAAAGCCAAGGCAACAGCCAACAAGGTGGACAAAATCAAGAACATGGACAAAGGTATGATAAATCCCAAGTCCAATGTCATTATTATAAGAAATATGAGCATTATGCCAATGAATGTAAGAAGAAATAGAGTGACATGGGTAATAGACACAGTGCTAACTTCACTAAATAAACACTACTACATGTGGGGTGTTTTAAGACTTTTTTTTAAGACAAAAGAAATATTTTGTCTTAAAAAGTCACTTTTTATTTTAGTTATTTTATATTAAAATTTAATATCAATTGAATTGTCTTAAAGATAAAAATAGTGTAATACAAAAATAGTTTGAGACAAAACTTTATATTTAGGACAAAAACGATTTGAGACAAAAAAAATTTGAGACAAAAAAAATTAAGACAAAACATTATATTTAAGACAAAAGCACTTTGAGACAAAAAAAAAAAAATTAAGACAAAAGCAATTTGAGACAAAAAAATTTTAAGACAAAAATTTTTATTTAACGCAAAAGAACTTTGAGACAAATATATTTAAGACAAAACTTTATATTTAAGACAATGGAAACTTAAGACAATGACAATTAAGACGAAACCATTTAAGATAGTTAGCAATTAAGACAAAATCATTAGCATTTTGATGTTTGCATTGAAATATCCATGAGTGGGTAGTGGACAATTATATTTTTTATTTTTAAAAATAGATATTCAAACCACATGAAATTTAATCATGTCATGATATTTAATTCTTTTATATTATATTTTTCTTTTTTCATTAAAACTACATTCTAAAAATATAATAAATAAATAGATAAAAAATATTATTTTTTGGTTGGCCACTTAAGGGGATTTGAACTTTGAATCTCATGTTATAACATAATATAACTTCATAAAAAGGTGATTGTCAATTGAGTTACATTCCATGAATTAAAACTGTTTATTTTTTTAAATATGTGCAAAAATTTAAACTACCAATTGCACTAGATGTTGCAAAGGAAACACTGTAAGGCATGAAATAGAGAAAAATATTGACATATAAGAAATCATTGAATGATAAAAATTAGTAAATAAAACACCATTCAAAAAAATACTCAATGAAGAAGGCTCATTAAGTACAAGGGATGAAAATTTGGTTTTCAATTAGTAAATTGGCATTTGAAATTCACCTATGAAACATCAAATTATTCGAAAAATCTTATGGTCACAATAACATAAATAGATTGTTGGGGGTATAGAAATGATGCAGTTGAGTGAGTTTTTGAGGAAGTATTGCCTGATGAAGGAGAAGACAGTGGTCCTAGAGGGAGACAAGTTGTCAGCTTCATGAGTAGGGGTTGTTGTTAGCTTAAATTTTGTGAGTTGCCTTTTTTTTGGGTGTGCCACAACCTTTATCTTGCTGATAATTCATCAGCTGGCTACTAATTAAATGCCTCCTCGGAGAGCTTATTTGTTAGTTGATTGAGCTCATGATAAATGTGGGTGAAGGATGACCATTCTAGCTCCTGAATGCGCGAGCAAATTTGAGACATCAGGGATTGAAGCCACACAGTTTACATATAAAACTTGCATTAGCCCAGTCAACAACTATTTGAGATT